>CM061134.1:99168762-99242770 GCA_030789695.1 Scilla litardierei | reverse complement strand
AAGTAGGTTGTTTTGCTCCCCACGCAAAACGGTGACATTTTTGTCGGTTGTACGCACTGTGTAATTTTGGGTCAATGTAAACAGTTTTGTTCAACGCGCAAAACTGTCACAATTTCGCCGGTTGTGCGCACTGCGCAATTTTTGGAAAATGTAGACAGTTTTGCTCAGGACGCAAAACGGTCACAATTTTGCCGACTGAGCGCGTTGGGTAATTTTGGTCATATGTAGGCAGCTTAGGTCGGCGCGAAAAATGGTCTCAATTTTGGCGGTTGTGCGCGTTGAGTAATTTTGGGCAAAATGTATACCGTTTTGCCCAGGACGCAAAACAGTCACAATTTTGCTGGCTGTGCACCCTGGATAGTTTTGGGTAAATGTCGACATTTTTGCCCAGTGCGCAAAACAGTCAATTTTTGCCGGTTGTGCACACATGGAAATTTTGGGTAAATTTAGACATTTTTGCACAGCGCGCAAACTGTCACAATTTTGCCGGTTGTGCACGCTGGGTAATTTTCTGTAAATTTAGACATTTTTTGCGCAACGCGCAAAACAGTCACAATTTTGCCGGCTGTGCGCGCTGGGTAATTTTGGATAAATGTAGACATTTTTGCTTGTACGCAAAACGGTCACAATATTGTCGGTTTTGCGCGCTTGGTAATTTGGGGTAAATGTAGACTATTTTGTAATTTTTGGATAATGTAGTCACTTTTGCTCAGCAAGCAAAACGGTTACAATTTTACTAGATGTGCATGCTCGGTAATTTTGGTTAAATGTCGACATTTTTTGCTCTGCGCGTAAAACGGTCACAATTTTGCCGGTTGTGCGCACTGGGGAATTTTGGGTAAATGTAGACAGTTTTGCCCAGCGCTCAAAACAGTAACATTTTTGCCGGTTGTGTGCACTGGGAAATTTTGGGTAAATGTAGACTGTGTTGCTCAGCGCGCAAAACTGTCACAATTTTACAGGGTGTGCGCGCTGGTACTTTTGCGTAAATGTAGAGAGTTTTGTTCAGCACGCAAAACTGTCACAATTTTGCCGGGTTGTGCGTGCTGAGTCACTTTGGGTAAATGTAGACATATTTCGTCAGCGCATAAAATAATCACAATTTTGCAGGTTGAGCGTGCTGGGTCACTTTGGGTAAATGTAGACAATATTTGCGCAGAAAACGGTCAGAATTTTTGCCGGTTGTGCACACATGGTAATTTTGGGTAAATGTAGACATTTTTGCACAGCGAGTAAAACGGTCACAATTTTGCCGGATGTGCACACACTGAGTAATTTTGGGTAAATGTAGTCATTTTTGCACAGCGCGCAAAACAGTCATAATTTTGCTGGCTATGCGCGCTGGGTAATTTTGGATTAATGTAGACAGTTTTGCTGGTACGCAAAACGATCACAATTTTGGGTAATTTTACATAATTTTGGGTAAATGTAGATAGTTTTGCTCAACGCACAAAACTGTCACAATTTTGCCAGTTGTGCGCGATGGGCAATTTTTGGAAATGTATACAGTTTTCGTCAGTGCGCAAAACGGTCACAATTTTTCTGGTTGCGCAGACTGCGTAATTTTGGGTAAATGTTGAAATTTTTTCTTACAGCGCAAAACAGTCACAATTTTACCGGGTGTGTGCACTGGTAATTTTGGATAAATGTAGACATTTTTGCCCAGTGCGCAAAACGCTCACAATTTTACCGGGTGTGCGCGCTGGTAATTTTCGGTAAATGTAGACAGTTTTGCCCAGCGCACAAAACGGTTACAATTTTGCAGGGTGTGCGCGCTGGTACTTTTGGGTAAATGTAGACACTTTTGCTCAGCACGTAAAACGGTCACAATTTTACAGGATGTGCGCGCTGGGTATTTTTGGTTAAATATTGACATTTTTTGCTCCGCGCGCAAAATGGTCACCATATTGCCGGTTGTGAGCGTTGAGTAATTTTGGGTAAATGTAGACATTTTTTGTTAATGTTCAAAACGGCCACAATTTTGCAGGTTGTGCGCGCTGAGGAATTTTGCGAAAATTTAGTTAGTTTTGATCAGCGAGCAAAACGGTCACAATTTTGCAGGTGGTGCGGGCTGAGTAATTTTGGGAAAATGTTGACATTTTTTCTTCGCGAGCAAAACAGTCACAATTTTGCTGGGTGTGTGCTGGTAATTTTGGGTAAATATAGACAGTTTTGCCCAGCGCGCAAAACGGTAACAATTTTGCCGGCTATGCGCGCGGAGGAATTTTGGCTAAATGTAGACATTATTGCTCTGGGCGTAAAATGGTCACAATTTTGCCGGTTGTGCGCGTTGGATAATTTTACGTAAATGTATACAGTATTCCAAGCACGCAAAACGGTCACATTTTTGCCGGTTGTGCGCACTGGGTAATTTTGGGGAAATTTAGACTGTTTTGCTCAACGCAAAAAACTGTCACAATTTTGCCAGTTGTGCACGCTGGGTAATTTTTGGAAAATGTATACAGTTTTCGTCAACGCGCAAAATGGTCACAATTTTGCCGGTTGTGCGGGCTGCGTAATTTTGGATAAATGTTGACATTTTTCTCTGAGCGCAAAACGGTGACAATTTTGCCGGGTGTGAGCGCTGGTAATTTTGGGTAAATGTAGACAGTTTTGCCCAGAGCGCAAAACTGTCACAATTTTGCCAGGTGTGCGCGTTGTTACTTTTGGGTAAATGTGGACACTTTTGCTTAGCACACAAAACGGTCACAATTTTGCCGGCTGTGCGCGCTGGGTAATTTTGGTTAAATGTTGACATTTTTTGCTCCGCCCGCAAAACGGTCATTATTTTGCCTGTTGTGAGCGTTGAGTAATTTTGGGTAAATGTAGACATTTTTGGTCAACGTTCAAAACGACCACAATTTTGCAAGTTGTGCGAGCTGGGGAATTTTGGGTAAATTTAGTTAGTTTTGCTCAGCGAGCAAAACTGTAACAATTTTACCGATGGTGCGGGATGAGTAATTTTGGAAAAATGTTAACATTTTTGCACCGCGCGCAAAATAGTCACAATTTTGCCAGGTGTGCACGCTGGTACTTTTGGGTAAATGTAGACAGTTTGCTCAACACGCAAACCGGTCAGTACTTTGTCGGTTGTGCGCGCTGAGTCACTTTGGGTAATTGAAGACATATTTGGTCCGCATACAAAACGGTCACAATTTTGCAGGTTGTGCGCACTGGGTCACTTTGGGTAAATGTAGACATTATTTGCGTAGTGCGCAAAACAGTCACAATGTTGCAGGTTGTGTTCGCTGCGTAATTTTGGATAAATGTAGACAGTTTTGCCCAGCACGCAAAACGGTGACATTTTCGCCGGTTGTGCGCACTGTGTAATTTTGGGTAAATGTAGACAGTTTTGCTCAACGCGCAAAACTGTCACAATTTCGCCGGTTGTGTGCGCTGCGTAATTTTTGGAAAATGTAGACAGTTTTGCTCAGCGAGCAAAACTGTCACAATTTACCGGTTGTGCGGGCTGAGTAATTTGGGTAAATGTTGACATTTTTGCTCCACGCGCAAAACGATCACAATTTTGCCGGGTGTGTGCTGATAATTTTGGGTAAATCTAGACACTTTTGCCCAGCGAGGAAAACGGTCACAATTTTGCCGGATGTGTGTGTGCTGGTAATTTTGGGTAAATGTAGACAGTTTTGCCCAGCACAGAAAACGGTCACAATTTTGCCGGCTCTGTGCGCTGAGTAATTTTGGTTAAAGGTAGACATTTTTGCTCTGCGCGTAAAATGGTCACAATTTTGCAGGTTGTGCATGCATGGTCACTTTGGGTAAATGTAGACATTATTTGAGTAGCGCGTAAAGCGGTCACAATTTTGTCGGTTGTGCTCGCTGGGTAATTTTGGGTGAATGTAGACAGTATTGCCCAGCATGCAAAACGGGTCACATTTTTGCTGGTTGTGCGCACTGGGTAATTTTGGGTAAATGTATACTGTTTTGCTCAGCGCGCAAATCTGTCACAATTTTGCCAGTTTTAAACGCTCGGTAATTTTTGGAAAATGTAGACAGTTTTCGTCAGCGCGCAAAACGGTCTCAATTTTGCCGGTTGTGCGGGCTGCGTAATTTTGAGTAAATGTTGACATTTTTTCTCAAAGCGAAAAACGGTGTCAATTTTGTCGAGTGTGTGCGCTGGTAATTTTGGGTAAATGTAAACATTTTTCCCAGCGCGCAAAACGGTCACAATTTTGCCGGGTGTGCGCACTGGTAATTTTGGGTTAATGTAGACAGTTATGCCCAGCGCGCCGGGTGTGCGCGCTGGTACTTTTGGGTAAATGTAGACAGTTTTGCTCATCGCGCAAAACGGTCCCAATTTTGTTGGTTGTGTGTGCCGAGTCACTTTGAGTAAATGTAGACATATTTGGTCAGAGCACAAAACGGTCACAATTTTGCAGGTTGTGCGCGCTGGGTCACTTTGGGTAAATGTTGACATTATTTGCGTAGTGCGCAAAACATTCACAATGATGCAGGTTGTGCTCGCTGGGTAATTTTGGGTAAATGTAGACAGTTTTGCCCAGCACGCAAAACGGGGACATTTTCGCGGTTGTACGCACTGTGTAATTTTGGGTAAATGTAGACAGTTTTGCTTAGCTCGTAAAACTGTTACAATTTCGCCGGTTGTGCACGCTGCGCAATTTTTGGAAAATGCAGACAGTTTTGCTCAGCACGCAAAACGGTCACAATTTTGCCGACTGTGCGCGTTGGGTAATTTTGGTCATATGTAGGCAGCTTAGCCCGGCGCGAAAAACGGTCTAAATTTTGTCTGTTCTGCGCGTTGAGTAATTTTGGGCAAATGTATACTGTTTTGCGCAGGGCGCAAAACAGTCACAAATTTGCCAGCTGTGCGCCCGGGATAATTTTGGGTAAATGTCGACATTTTTGCCCAGTACGCAAAACAGTCACAATTTTTGCCGGCTGTGCACAAATGGCAATTTTGGGGAAATGTAGACATTTTTGCACATCGCGCAAACTGTCACAATTTTGTCGGTTGTGCACGCTGGGTAATTTTGTGCAAATGTAGACATTTTTTTGCAGCGCACAAAACGGTCACAATTTTGTCGGCTGTGCATGCTGGTAATTTTGGGTAAATGTCACAGTGTTGCTAGTACGCAAAACGGTCACAATTTTGTCTGTTTTGTGTGCTGGGTAATTTTTGGTAAATGTAGACTATTTTGTAATTTTAGTTTAATGTAGACACTTTTGCTCAGCACGCAAAACGGTCACAATTTTGCCGGATGTGTGCGCTGGGTAATTTTGGTTAAATGTAAACATTTTTTGCTCCACGCGTAAAATGGTCACAATTTTGCCAGTCATGAGCGTTGAGTAATTTTGGGTAAATGTAGACATTTTTGGTCAACGTGCACAACGGTCACAATTTTGCAGGTTGTGCGTGATGAGGAATTTTGGGAAAATTTAGACAGTTTTGCTCAGCGAGCAAAACGGTCACAATTTTGTCGGTTGTGCAGGCTGAGTAATTTTGGGTAAATGTTGACATTTTTGCTCCGCGCGCAAAACGGTCACAATTTTGCCTGGTGTGTGCTGGTAATCTTGGATAAATGTAGACAGTTTTGCCCAGCGCGCAAAACGGTCCCAATTTTGCCGGCTATGCACGCGGAGTAATTTTGGCTAAATGTAGACATTTTTGCTCTGCGTGTAAAATGGTCACAATTTTGCAGGTTGTGCGCGCTGGGACACTTTGGGTGTATGTAGACATTATTTGCGTAGCGCGTAAAACGGTCACAATTTTGCCGGTTGTACGAGCTGGGTAATTTTGGGTAAATGTAGACAGTATTCCTCAGCGCGCAAAATGGTCACAATTTTGCCGGTTGTGCGCGTTGGGTAATTTTGGGTAAATGTAGACAGTATTCCTCAGCGCACAAAACGGTCACATTTTTTCCGGTTGTGCGCACTGTGTAATTTTGGTAAATGTAGACAGTTTTGCTAAGCACAAAACTGTCACAATTTTGCCAGTTGTGCACGCTGGGTAATTTTTGGAAAATGTATACCGTTTTCGTTAGCACACAAAACGGTCACAATTTTGCCGGTTGTGCGGGCTGCGTAATTTTGGATAATGTTGACATTTTTTCTCAGAGCGTAAAACTGTGACAATTTTGCTAGATGTGTGCGCTGGTAATTTTTGGTAAATGTTGACAGCTGTTACGCCTATTTGACTGAGGCCCGAAAGGCCCAAGCCCAGAGACCCAACCGCCGATCAAGAGCCCATCTGCGCACTCAGGCCCACTCGATGAGGCCCTGTGGGGGACCCCCCCACATGTCGATCCGACCCGGCCCCGATGACATGCCGGTCACTCGCCCACTCCTGCAATAACCGCCCCCCCGATCCCGCTACCACTTAATGACAGTTATAGGGAGGTGCTGGCATGGCGCAGGGGGCGGTGACGGGGGGGGCGGATTGAGGGGGCACGATTGGGGGCGGACGAGCGACGTGGGTCGGGGACAATCACGGCGGAGGTCTATAAAGGGGCTAGGAGGACGACAGGAGAGGGGACCGCCTCTCAGGTATCTAGAACCTAAGGTACTCCATCAACGACCGAGTTCCCCCATTTCATTTCCTTCCTCCCCCGCTCGCGCCGTGAGACGCCGTTCCGATCTCCTCACGAGTCGAACCGTCTCCGCCGGGCCTCCTCTTTCAGATCTCTGTCTGACTTAGGCATCGGAGGGGATTTGGCCGGAACCAAGGTCCGGCCCCCTGACGAGTGTTCTCGTCTACGCAGGAGGGCATCAGATCCACTGGCCGAGGCTTCCCCTCCGCCCCTCGACGACCACGCAACCAGCTGGACGGTTGAGGCTTCCCCTCGTCGTCCGACCGCCGAGGCCGAGCGCAACCGACCGAGGCCGAGCGTCTCGACCCGGGCCGAGGCTTCCCCTCGCCCCACCAACGGCCGAGGGCCCCGATTCAACCCAGTCGACGCGCTCTACGTCGCCTGCTGGTCCGACTCGAGCCTCAACTGCACCAACTCGACTCGCCCGAGGGACCCAAACGGGCCCCTTGACCACGTTGACCGGGTTATCCACGGTCAACGTTTTGTAGTGAGAAAACACTCTGAAACATCTGGCGCCGTCTGTGGGAACCGAAGACCGTCCCACGAAGAAGCAAACCACACCAACAATGGCACGAACCAGCAATGGAAGGAAGCGCATGCCCCCCATCCCAGAGGAGGGGAATGGCGCATCCAACGGCAACCCCGAAGACACGACCGTCGGCGATCACTCCGCCCCCTCCACCGAAGAGACCGGCGGCTCAGAACTGGCCACACAGGGACAGCTCCGTGCCCTGGCTCAGGAGACCAACGCGAGCCTCCAGACGTTGGTCGCGACGGTACAGCAGCTCGTCGACCCTGCACCATCCAACGGAGGCACGTTTGGCGATGGCCATCGATGGGCGGGGGGTCCCCCGCTCTTGCGATCCGCCGTGGTCGACGACCACGGGACCAAAAAACCGAACGCGGATCGTCGGTTCACACTCTCTGACTCCCGTCAGGCGAGATCACGCGCCCCCTCCCCTTATCGTGAAAGGAGCCGAAGAGAAACCGAAGGGACAGAGGGCGAATCGATGACTGCATCATCTCGTCGGTCACGGTCGTCCCGCCGCAGGAGAAGCGAACGACACCACTCGAGAGACCGATCACGGCGGAGCAGGAGCTCCCGCCGGAGGAGCGGGAGCGCCGGGTAAGCCCGACCCCCAGCGTGGCGAGGGCCGCGGAGCCAGCCCCGCCGGCGCCTGTGCACCCTCCACCACCGAACGAGCCAGAGGCAGGCGACTATCGAATCCCCGGAGGCATCCACGGAGACCGGTGCCCCCTATCACGGAGAATAACCGACGCACGGGTCCCATCTCGATTCAGGATCCCGGCGCTGGGGAAGTACGACGGGATAGGGGACCCGGGACAACACGTAATGGACTACGAGGGGGACATGTCCTTCCAAGGAGCTGACGATGACCTGCTCTGCCGAGGCTTCTATTCTACTCTCAGGGGAGCGGCGAGGACCTGGTACCGCAGCCTGCCCAGCCGCTCCATCGACAGCTTTGAGGAACTCACCCAGTTGTTCTGCAAGCAGTTCATGGCAGGGAGGCAGATCAAGCCTGATGCTGAACATCTGTTCAACATAGTGCAAGGCCCGGCCGAGCCGCTCCGGCAGTTCATGCGCCGCTTCAATGCGGAGAGGCTGAACGTGAACAGCCCTCCCGACCTGGTGGTCCAAACGGCCCTTAAGAAAGGGCTTCGCCACAGAGGCCTCAAGAAGTCCCTGCACAACGATCCCCCGAAGGACCTCCCCGGGATCATGGCAAGGGCCGAGCGCTTCATGTTGACCGAGGAGGCCTTAGCCGTGGATGCAGGAAAAGCCACTCGAGGGTCCAAGCGCGGCGACAACGGACGAGGCAGCCCCGAAGGATATCGGACCGAGAAGAGGCCGAGAAACAAGCAGCGCGGAGAAGGTACGAGAGACGACACCCCAGACGCCGTCCTCGCCCAAGTACAGAAGGAAGAACGCACCGATCGCCCCCCACCGTGGGCGAAAAGAGGTGGGAAGAAGGAGAAATACTGCAAGTACCACAAGGACGACGGCCATGACACTGAGAACTGCTGGCATTTGAAGAAGGACATTGAGAAGCTGATGAGTCGGCTGCACGCCAGGGGCTTAGCTGATGAGCCGGCCCATGGGGAAGGGACCTCCATGCAGCCGGACAAGGGGAAGAAGATCAACACCGTCCAAGGACCCCTCCGCATCGTAGAGTGAGCGGGAGAGCTCTCTTCCCCAGTCGTAGCCTGGTCCGAGGGGATTATCTAGGTTTACATCCCTCTATCTAGCCTTATTCCCTATTTCCTTTCCTCCAAATGTACCAGTCTGACAGGACTCTTAAGAGTACAATTGCATTCCCTTTGTCTTTTCTTAAATCCTCGACTGAATCGACATTTCACCAATAGTGCAAAAGAATGAAGACCGCCGCCTCACTGGAGGAGGAAGGAGGGCACTGCCCTCGCCGACCGACTCCCGCGCTCGGGAGCCTGGGGGCAATTTTCCCAGCCGGCGTAAACGCCGACCGGTCCTAAGCCGAGGAGCTTTGCCCTCGCCGACCGAATCCTGCGCCCATAAGTCTGGGGGCAGTTCCTCCAGCAGGCACGGACGCCGACCGGTCCTAAGCCGAGGAGCTTTGCCCTCGCCGACCGACCCCTGCGCTCATAAGTCTGGGGGCAGTTCCCCCAGCAGGCACAGACGCCAACCGGTCCTAAGCCGAGGAGCTTTGCCCTCGCCGACCGACTCCTGCGCTCATAAGTCTGGGGGCGGTCCCCCAGCCAGCGCAGACGCCGACCGGTCCTAAGCCGAGGAACTTTTGCCCTCGCCGACCGACTCCTGCGCTCATAAGTCTGAGGGCAGTTTCCCCAGCAGGCACGGACGCCGACCGGTCCTAAGCCGAGGAGTTTTGCCCTCGCCGACCGACTCCTGCGCCCATAAGTCTGGGGGCAATTCCCCCAGCCAACGCGAACGTCACCCAGTCCTAGGCCAAGAACAAGGCAGCAACGCAAAATACACGAGAAGTCCAAGTAAGTCAATTTCATTAACCAGGGTACAAAAATGTGTCTTATTTACATGGAATCGAGGCGAAGAAAACTCTCTACAAATAATCCACTCACGACGCTAGGTCGACACCGACAGAGCAAAATTGGTTGACAAAAGACCCAAAGTAGTTAGCCCAAACTAGTAGCCATGCAACCAGCAATTATTGGCCCTGGAGCCGGTAGCGAAGCCGAAGGAGATAGCGGGGCCAGGGATCCATTCCAAGTGGACTGGCCCAAAGCGAAGCGGATGCTAAAAAATTTGAGGATAAGGCCGGGAGGGACGGCTTAGGGAGCTCGGGCTCGGGAGGACACATCCTCGGGCACTTCGCCCTGCTCGGAGCGAGGGGGATCGACCGGCGGAGGGGCTTGCCGAACACGCTCCGCACATTCCCGGAAGGAAGACTGGACGACTTCGACGATCCGGGGGGGCGATGAGGTCTTCATACGCACCGAAGGCCTCCCTGAGAACCTCGAAGATCCTCTTCCCCAGGGTCTCGACGACGCCCCTCTCCACCTCCTCTGCAAGCCGCGTCACCTGGCGCCGGTCCGACAGTTCCCTCTGAAGCTCCTCCCTCTCCAGGCGGAACGACTCCGCCGCTTCCTCAGCCGACTGACGGACGTCCTCCAGCTTTCCCTGGAGGTCACCCACTCGTCCCTCCAGCTCGGCCACACGGAGCTTGAGATGCCGAGACTCCATCTGGGCCTCCGTCATAGCCACCTCCGCCGCCCCGGCCCGCTCCTGGGCCCTCATGGAGGACTCCTCCAGCTCCCTCAAGCGGACAGCTCGACACTGCAACTCCACAGCGAGCGCTGAACCCTGGAAAGACGAGACACGGGCTAAGAAGAGGATCAAAGGACGGAGAGGATAGCAAGATAACCGAACCTGTTGAAGGATCCAGACCAAGGAATCCGACATCTTGTCGGCATGGATCTTCTTGAGGAGGCTGCGGTCCCGGGGAGGGACAGAGACCTCGGCAACCTGCTGGGCCAGGGCTCGGTCGACAAACATCGAGCTCCCCGAGACGACAAGGGAAGCCATATTGCTCGCCAACAAGGCCCCGATCCCCGGTGATACGGGCGAGGACGCTGCGAGGGGGGTGGTCGACAAGGCTACCGAAGGATCCCCGGTGGTCGCCACAGGAAGCGCGGAACCCGCCGGACTGGAGGGATCCACGTCCTCCTTCCTCTTCTTTCCACCGTGGGGCCCCGAAGGCGCCGGAGGGGAACGCTTCTGCCTCGCACCATCCCCACCCTCGGGAACCTGAGGGGGCGCGCCAAGGGCAGGAGGGACGGCACCGGACCCGTCATTATCCCCTGCCTCATGGGCTGACGGGGCGGGTCCAGCCCTTGTGACCACCCCGGGAAGGGGATCGCCAGAAGAAGAGGCGGGAGGCGCGGCCACCACCTTACCCACGAAAGGCTCGGCTCGGCGCACTTCCTCCTCAACGGTCCGCCGAGGCGCCCTTCCAGAGGTACTACCTCGGCTCCGAGCAGCTCCGCGGTGGATCAATTCATCGACGTCACGGACGAACTCGCGGCCAGCCATCCCTGCAAGGGAAACCAAAATCAGGATGAGTCACAGGGCGATTCAAGACGGAAAAGGCGACCTACCCGGGAGACCACAAGACGGCCTTCAAGAGTAGGTCGTCCAACAAGGACCAGATGGACTTTGACTCCAAGGGGAGGGTCGACAGCAGTGCGGCGGCTGCCCGGTCGACGTCTGAGAGAGCTAGCGACGGGCGAGGCTGGACAGAACCGCCCCAACTTGTCAAAATCTGGGCATCCCCCAGGAAGACCACAAAGACGTAATCTGAACTCCAATCCCCTGACCAGCGGGGCAGCCCGATCAGGCATTCCCTCCTCGAGCGGGCTCGGAGCTGCAGCCATGACCCCGGGCCGACCGTCTGGATCTGGTAAAAATGGAAGAGAAGGGGGAGAGACGGCTCCAGGCCGCGGGTGCAGCAGAGCGTGGCGAAGCCCGTCAGTACCGCAATCGAGCAAGGGGTAAACTGGCAAAGCGGCACCATGAGATACTCCATGACCCGGATAAGGAAGGGATTGAGCGGGAAACGAAGACCCAGGCGAAACATTTCGACGTAGACGCCGACTTCATTGCTCCTCGGAAGGCAAATCCGCTCGTTGACGAATGGAACTCGGACATCGTACGGGAAGCAGAGATACCTTTCCCGGATCTCCGTGACCGCCGAAGGAATGGTCCTCGACGACGTACGGAGGATAACCAGGGGCACGTTAAGACGCACGGCAGCCGACGCCACGTCATCACAGGCGTAATCTGGGAATAGCTTCCCCTTCCCCTTATCTTGGAGGGGACGACTCCCGGAAGAGGAACCTAATCCCACTAGCCGGGGCATGCCCCGCCTGGACTCTGGAGAATCCCTCGCCCCTCGACCAGAACCGCCTATCCTAAGAGCAGCCATAATACGAGAGCGAGAAAGGAATTACCTTTTAACTAGTTTGGGGAGATGAGGAAGCGAGGGCAACGGGAAACTCCGAGTCGCGGAACACCTAAGAACAATGGAAAGAGAGAAGCGGAGATCAACACAGCTGGAGATCTTATATACTGGACACAGGGACGAATTCGAAGCGCCTGACAAGAACGCGTGGCAGGACTCGAAGAACCGGCGGCGTTTCGAAATCGGCGCCAAGGGAAGTCCAATCAATCCGCCTCATCATGACCTACATTTATGACCACGCCTCGATTAAAGCGCCACTCGAAATCCCAGGAGGCACAGCGGTCGAACCGAGCAAGCCCAGGCCGATCGACCCCACCGAGGGCGGCCCACGAACCCCTCGGCTTCTCAACTTAAGACGACCCCGCGAGCAACGGGGATAAGCTTGCAGCCACAACGTGGCAGCATCAGAGGGCCGAAGACGCTTCGGAGCCCGCGCCTTAAAAGTATCGAACGGGCCAACTCATGATGACGACTAATAAATGAGTCGGCATCGACTGGCGAGCCTGTCAAGGTCAGCAGAAGTCACATCGGCCGAGCCAGACCGGCCAAGGCCGATCGACCCGACCGATGGGGGCAATTGTTACGCCTATTTGACTGAGGCCCGAAAGGCCCAAGCCCAGAGACCCAACTGCCGATCAAGAGCCCATCTGCGCACTCAGGCCCACTCGATGAGGCCCTGTGGGGGACCCCCCCACATGTCGATCCGACCCGGCCCCGATGACACGCCGGTCACTCGCCCACTCCTGCAATAACCGCCCCCCCCCCCCCCCCCCCCGATCCCGCTACCACTTAATGGCAGTTATAGGGAGGTGCTGGCATGGATCAGGGGGCGGTGACGGGGGGGGCGGATTGAGGGGGCACGATTGGGGGGCGGACGAGCGACGTGGGTCGGGGACAATCACGGCGGAGGTCTATAAAGGGGCTAGGAGGACGACAGGAGAGGGGACCGCCTCTCAGGTATCTAGAACCTAAGGTACTCCATCAACGACCGAGTTCCCCCATTTCATTTCCTTCCTCCCCCGCTCGCGCCGTGAGACGCCGTTCCGATCTCCTCACGAGTCGAACCGTCTCCGCCGGGCCTCCTCTTTCAGATCTCTGTCTGACTTAGGCATCGGAGGGGATTTGGCCGGAACCAAGGTCCGGCCCCCTGACGAGTGTTCTCGTCTACGCAGGAGGGCATCAGATCCACGGGCCGAGGCTTCCCCTCCGCCCCTCGACGACCACGCAACCAGCTGGACGGTTGAGGCTTCCCCTCGTCGTCCGACCGCCGAGGCCGAGCGCAACCGACCGAGACCGAGCGTCTCGACCCGGGCCGAGGCTTCCCCTCGCCCCACCAACGGCCGAGGGCCCCGATTCAACCCAGTCGACGCGCTCTACGTCGCCTGCTGGTCCGACTCGAGCCTCAACTGCACCAACTCGACTCGCCCGAGGGACCCAAACGGGCCCCTTGACCACGTTGACCGAGTTATCCACGGTCAACGTTTTGTAGTGAGAAAACACTCTGAAACAACAAGTTTGCCCAGCACGCAAAACTGACACTGTTTTGCCGGGTGTGCACGCTGGTACTTTTGGGTAAATGTATACAGATTTGCCCAGCGCACAAAACGGTCACAATTTTGTTGGTTGTGTGCGTTGAGTCACTTTGGGTAGATGTAGACATATTTGGTCAGCGCACAAAACGGTCATAATTTTGCAGGTTGTGCCCTGGGTCACTTTGGGTAATTGTAGACATTATTTGCGTAGTGCGCAAAACAGTCACAGTGTTAGGGTTTGTGCGCGCTATTTGTTGGGTCCAAGGGGATTAGTCCTTTGGAAGCCAAGTCCAAGTAGACTTCCGCTTCCCAACATAATTACTATTCCGAATACCATCATGAAAATAGGAATCAACATAAGTATTCCTATCATTTAGACTAATGTTCTTAGGACCCCAAATAGTGTAAATCTTGGGAGTCCTTTTCTTAGTTGCATGCATACTTGTTGGATTTCTATGTGGTGCATGCTTCTAAGGGGTTTCTAGCATAGAAATGAGGTGGAGGATATGCATGCAACATACGAGTATGATATGTATGCTTGGGAACATGCATGTTGTATGAAGCATATGGATCCTGCATGACATGTGGAGTATGAGCATACATGTAAGAATGTGCATACGGGTGTATAGGAGACGTATATGTGTATTTCTCATGTGTGGATTTGTACGTGTCCGTGGGTGTGGAGCATAAAAAGTGTCATGGTTATCCACTTGTGAAGTAGGAGGTTTCCTACGTGTATGAATGTTAGTGTACATGTAAGCATGGCTTCTCTTTTGGTTTTCACCCTTAGTGGGTTTCTTGCCAAAAGGAAGAGATGGTGAAGTGATGACTTTCTTGGTAGGATTGCTACCTATAGTGTCTTTGACACCACTTGTAGATGCACCGGAGGAAGGCCTCACAAAGTCTATAGTAACACCACTATAGGAAGTGCGAGCATTGGATGCATTCGTATTCACAAACCCAAGACCAACACGATGTGTGGCCGGAAATTGATTTGCTAGCAAATCATCCAATTGTCCTTTTCCCTTATTGAATCTCACAATACGGGAGGACATGAGCTCATATTTCTCCTTAAGAGAAGAAATATTGGTATCCAAGGTGGACACCCGTGCTTTGAGCTCGTGCACTTGAGTTTTAAGAGAATCATTCTCTAAACTCAATTGTGTGTGTCGTGTAACTAGATCACTATTATCCTTAGGATGTGTTTGATCTAGTTGAGATTTGAGGGAATTCACCTCATCTCTCAAAGTGACATTTTGAGAAGCTTAGTTTGCTTTCTCAAGAGTTAAAGTATCAACAATGGTGTCATTGTTGATAATGCATGGAATGGATGACTTGCTAACATTCAATTTCTTTAAGCTAGTATATCTAAGCATTAAAGATTGATATTTAGCAAATAGTTCTTCATTAGCAATACGAAGTTCATCCATTGTTACCTCGGTATCATCCGTGTCGAAATCACTCTCGTCAGATAGTGGATCTTCTCGGGCCATGAAACACATGTGGGCGCTCTCACCCTTCTCATCATCGGAATCATTTGATGATTCTTCACTTGAGTCATCGAATGTACCTACGAGTCCTTTCTTCTAATCTTTCTTGTTCTTGTCAGACTTGTGGTACTTCGGAGCCTTCCACTTCTCTTTGTTCTTTAGCATTGGGCAATCCCTCTTGATGTGCCCTGGCTTATTACACTTAAAGTAAAGAGAGGAAGTAGCACTAGTAGACTCAAATCGTTTGTTTGAGGAAAATTTACCTTTGCAGAAGAAGTGTTGGAACTTCTTCGCCATTTGGGCCATTTCACCCAAATCCATTTCATTCTCTGATTCTTTTCTATAGGAGGATGATGAATTGGCGTTGAATGCCAAAGCTTTCTTCTTGGCCTCCGAAAGATTCATCATAGCTCGAATCTTTAATCGGTTCTCCCGTCTTACTTCATAAGACATGAGAGTCCCGATAAGATTCACAACTGTTTAATTCTTCAAATCATTGACCTCCTCGATGGCGATCGCTCTTCTTTCCCATTTGGAGGTCATTCCCATGATGATCTTTCTTACCTTGTCTGGTTCAGTGTATATTTGGCCAAGGGCTTCCACTTCATTTGTGATGTCGGGAAAACGTCCGTACATCGATGCAATGCTCTCATTTTCCTGCATATGAAGCAAATCGAAGTTTTGCATGGCAACATATAACTTTGAAAGTTATACATTGTTCGTTCCCTCATGGATAACGATGAGATGGTTCCAAATTTGATATGCACTGTGCATATCTTGTTGAACTCATTCGAGTCCAATGCACAATGAAGAGCGTTCATTGCCTTTGCATTGTTAACTTTGGCAGATTTCTTGGAAGACGTCCATTTGTCGAAATCTACTTCGGTGGGCTCGACATATTCCTTGGGGAGGGTTCTCCAAAGCGAAGCACTCCTAAGGAACGTTTCCATCCTACACTTCCAATAGCCAAAATTTGTACAATTGAAACGCGGAGGACGCACCATAGATTGACCTTTGAAAAGTGTGGATGCTCCATCACGGTCATGATTATTGTACGAAGGCGGAGGAGGAGCTTGTTGTTGTTGGATGCCATAGTTATAACCTTGCGCTCTGATACCAATTGTAAGGACACTGGCTATGGAGAAAACACTAGAAGGGGGGTTGAATAGTGTTTAAGCAATTTAAAACGATAGTTACACCAATTTAAATGCTAACCAATAATATAGTGTGGAATTAAAATTAAACCCAAATAAGAAACAAATGTAAACACAATGATGTTTCAATTGTTCGGATTACCCAAGTCACTTCCCGACTTGTTCCTGGTAATTCTACGTCCCTTCCACCTGGATACCTCCGGATACTCAAGTTAGAACCCTAACTTGAGGTTTCCTTAAAACCTACTTGTAGCAACCCTACAAGTGAAATCGAAGTACAATCGATTGACCTTGACTGCCACAACTTGGGAGCAAGCAAAACCGCTCTCACAACCCGAGAGCAAATTCAAATAACGAAAGTTATGAAATTATGGAAGCAACACTTACAATCACCTATATGCCTTGAAATAGAACTTGAAGGAGAAGTGTGTTACGTGTTGAAGACTCTCCTGAAAGAGAGGAGAAAGCCCTTTCTCTTGACAGCACCAATTGCCTAGAAGATAACTCTTTGGTTCTATGTTGGAGAGCAATAGATCAAAGATTAGGAATTCTTAGGGCTTTGGATTTGAGAGCTTTAAACTTTAGAATGAAAGCTTGAGAGAAAACTTGGAAGCATTGGTAACCTCTCAATGGAATAGTAGAAGCCACATATATAGGTTTCTCAAATCCACAAAACAGATTAGGCAAAAACCCCTTTGGAATCCGTGAGAAAAATCTCAACGGATAGAATCTGAACTCACGACAGTCGACTGTTGCACAGTCAGCAAGGGTAGGTGAGAATTCATAACGATAACTTACCACGTGGACAGTCGACTGATGAAGCATAGACAGTCGATTGTTAAACCAACAGGCGACTGTAAATACTTCTACAGGCGACTGGCCGAAAGAGGGGTAAGTTGATGAACTCTGGAAATCTTCTGAGAGAACAGGACAGACGACTGATAAGGATAAAACAGTCGAGTGTTAATCTCAACAGGTGACTGTAAATCCTTATACAGACGACTGTCAAATACCCTGAGAATTTCCAGAGAGCTGAGTCAATAAAATGGCTCACAGACAGACGACTGTTGCAGTATAGACAGTCGACTGATCCAAGGAACAGTCGACTGTATATTCAACATTAGTCGACTGGCCTAAGCTATTTATGAAGATCTACTAGCAATGGATGACTCTCAAAGATCATTTAAGGCAAATGAAATGGATTGGATGATCGTAGATGTTAATTGAAGCTCCATGAAGACTTCAAGCTCATACGTTGGATAGAAAAGAGTATTCGTCAATGTAAAATATCTGTTATCTCTTCTAGTATATAGCTTAGAAGTGGAACATTGATGGAGCACTCACACACATCTTTAATTCAGTCTTAGGACATCATTAGATCATTTGTCCTTAGACTCCAATTCATTTCCTTAGTGATTGCGCTTGGATTGTTTATAACAGTCGACTGCTGAACATTTTACAGTCGTCTGTCTCAAAAACAGTCGACTGTGTTTTGGTCTACAGTCGCCTGTTATGCACAAACTTTTACAATCTAGTTTTGAGCCTCTCTGTTTATTTCCCACAGGCAACTGATGAATGATTCATAGGCGCCTGTCCAAGTGACAGTCGATTGTGTTTTATAAATCAGTCGCATGTCTATCCTTTGCCCAAACTTTGTTGATCTGACTTTTACTGCCAGTCGACTAATGTTGAATATACAGTCGACAGTCCCTTGGATCAGTCGACTGTCTATACTGCAACAGTCGTATGTCTATGAGCCATTTTATTGACTCAGCTCTCTGGAAATCTTTTGAGAGAACAGGACAGACGATTGATGATGATAAAACAGTCGACTGTTAATCTCAACAGGTGACTGTAAATCCTTATACAGACGACTGTCAAATACCCTGAGAATTTCCAGAGAGCTGAGTCAATAAAATGGCTCACAGACAGACGACTGTTGCAGTATAGACAGTCGACTAATCCAAGGGACAGTCGACTGTATATTCAACTTTAGTCGACTGGCCGTAAAAGTCAGATCAACAAAGTTTGGGTAAAGGATAGACATGCGACTGATTTACAAAACACAGTCGACTGTCACTTGGACATGCGCCTGTGAATCATTCATCAGTTGCCTGTGGGAAATAAACAGAGAGGCCCAAAACTAGATTGTAAAAGTTTGTGCATAACAGACGAATGTAGAACAAAACACAGTCGACTGTTTTTGAGACAGACGACTGTAAAATGTTCAGCAATCGACTGTTATAAACAATCCAAGCGCAATCACTAAGGAAATGAATTGGAGTCTAAGGACAAATGATCTAATGATGTCCTAAGACTGAATTGAAGATGTGTGTGAGTGCTCCATCAATGTTCCACTTCTAAGCTACATACTAGAAGAGATAAAAGAAATTTACATTAACGAATACTCTCTTCTATCCAACGTATGAGCTTGAAGTCTTCATGGAGCTTCAATCAACATCTACGATCATCCAATCCATTTCATTTGCCTTAAATGATCTTTAAGAGTCATCCATTGCTAGTAGATCTTCATAAATAGTTTAGGCAATGGATTAGCTGCAAAATTGGGGATTAGTCACAAGTATTTATGTTTGCTCATCATTAACACCAAGTAGGGAGAAGTCCAATACTCAACAAGTTTCTGAGTTGCAAAGCCAGGAGCTAGCTAAGGAGTGTCAGATGATGAGATTAAGGATGTTCTTTTCTCTTTATAGGACAACAAAGCGCCTAGCCCAGATGGTTTTAGTTCTGATTTCTTTAAGAAGGCTTGGAGCATTGTTGGTGATGATGTGCTTTGTGCTATAAGGTCCTTCTTTTATTCTGGAAAGCTATTGAAACAGGTAAATGCAATAGCTATTGCTCTTGTTCCTAAAATTCCTAATCCTTCTCAAGTCAAATATTTTAGGCCTATTTCCTGTTGCAATACAGTTTATAAGTGCATTGCAAAGCTTATTGCTAATAGACTTAAAGGTGTGTTATCATCTTTGGTTGGCCCTTATTAGACTGCTTTTATTAAGGGTAGGAGGATTAGTGACATTATCTTGTTTTCTCAAGAATTGTTACGTAATAATCGTCGAAGGGGTGGGCCTCCTTGTTGTGCTCTAAGGTTGATCTTATGAAAGCTTATGACTCTATTCGATGGGATTTCATGATATCTGTGCTTCGTGTGATGGGATTCCCTAGTAGGATTGTTGGTTGGATTCAGGAGTGTATTTCTACAGCCAGATATTCTATTTGCATTAATGGAGAGTTGCATGGGTTTTTTCAAGGAGGTTGTGGGTTAAGGCAGGAGGATCCTATGTCTCCTTGTTTTTTTGTTCTGGCTATGGAGGTTTTCTCAGGCTTGATGTGTCGTATGGTTAAGGAGAGCCTTTTCGATTTCATTGGAGATGTGAAAAGGAGAAGATTTCTCATTTGTGTTTTGCGGACAATCTTATGATTTTCTGTAGAGCAGAATCCGATTCTGTTTTTATGATTGGAGATTGCATTCGACAGTTTCAAGAATTATCTGGTCTTAGTCCAAATCCTTCAAAGAGCCATATGTTTATATGTGGGGTGTCTTCTCAGAGTGTAGAGCATTTGCTTAGAATTCTTGGGTATAAAGAGGGTACTTTGCCTGTGCGTTATGATGCGTGACAGGTAATGTAATGTATGGAGTTCAGAATTGAAGAATAGAACCGAAGATAGAGATCTAAGATAAAGGCTATGCCACCACTCAAGATCAGGAAATGGAGTTCACCACAATTGAGATTATAGGCCAAGCCACCCTCCCAATTGATAAAGAACTCACTTGTCTCACCACTACCTTTCCCACGTTAGATAAAGAAAACAAGATTAACAACAAGTTTTGAAAGAACTTGGAACTTTGGAATTTTCATTTAGCAAAAACTGATCTTTTGAGTTAGAAGGACTCTCTTTTAAAAAAGAGATACAACATTGAAAATGACATACATCAGAATTTAACAGTCAACAACTTACTAGGCTACACTTTACTAGGCTACAACTTACTAGACATTGAATAGACAACTACTTACTAGACACTGAATAGGCTACACTTTACTAGGCTACAGATTTCTAGACATTGAATAGGCTACAAGTTACTAGGCATTGAATACAGGAAAAGTAAAAGCTATTGTTGAATTCCAAGGCCAAAAGTCTTCAAAATTCATCCAAATCCTTCAGTTCCTCTTTATTTGAAATCTGAATCTTCATTTGAGCTTAGATGCCAAATTAATCAATTTCCAACATAGTTGACCCATTAAGGAAGCCAACTAAGTAAAACTTGGCCCAAAACAGCTTGAGTACTAACCTGAAATTCAGAGCTAACGTTGGAGCTCAAAATTTCTTTGATTTCTCTTGCCAACATTCTCCTTGATTGGGATTTTCTCTCAAATCCTCAGCATCTTCATTTTCAGGCAAGAATGGAATTAAATGACCAATATTGAAAGTTTCAGAAATATTCCTTTCTCCCGGCAATTCAAGCTTGTATGCATTACTTCCAACCTTCTCAACTACTTTGCAAGGGCCATCTCCACAAGCCATGAGCTTGTTCTTCTTTATAGAGGGAAACATTTCCTTTATTAAATGAAGCCAAACCAAATCTCCAGGCTTGGATTCAAGGGAGTAGTGATGCGTGTACAATTCATCACTCTTTCAATTCTGGTCTTCACTTGTTCATTGAGAGCCTCTTCATTTCTCTGGCACGCTGTTCATCTTCAAAACTCACTTGGGACTCAATAGGAAGTGGAATCAGATCAATGGGAATAAGAGGGTTCACTCCATAATTCACTTCAAATGGAGACTTTCCTGTTGCATAAGATGAAGCTCTATTGTATGCAAATTCAGCATGGAAAAGTTTGTTATCCCAATCTTTGATATTTTTTCCCACCAAACTTCTGAGAAGAGTTGAAAGTGTTATATTTGTCACTTCTGTTTGACCATCAGTTTGAGGATGGTAGGTAGTAAACAAGAGCTTTGTCCCCAACAAGTTCCACAAGCATCTCCAAAAATGACGTAAAAACTTAGGATATCTATCACTTACAATGGTCTTTGGAACTCCAAGAAGTTTGTGAATTTCTTTGAAATATAGATTAGCAACATGAGAAGTATCATTTGATTTCGTGCACGCGATGAAATGAGGCATTTTTGAAAAATGATCAACAACTACCTTGATAGCATCTTTCCCTTTTTGAGTTCTTAGTAGTGCCACAATAAAATCCATACTCACATCTTCCCAATGCTGATTTGGAACATGCGGAGGAGTATACATTCCTTGATGAGATTGACTCTTAGCTTTATGACAACTAGAGCATCTTGAAACAACATTATGGATATCACCAGCTATCTTAGGCCAATAAAAGTTGTTCTTGCAAGATGTCAAGTGTCTTGTTGATGCCAAAATGACCAGCAACAACTCCACCATGGACTTCTTTCACTAAGAGATCACACATTCAACTTTTGGGAATGTACAACTTGTTGTTCTTGAAAACAAAACCTTCCTGAATCACATAAGGGCTTGAAAGAGCAGCTCTTTCTTCCTCAAAGAATTGAGAAAAGTCGGGATCATCCTTGTAAAGAGCTTTTTTAAAAAATAAAAACCAAGAATTTTAGCTTCAACAACAGATAGAAGAGAATACCTCCTTGAAAGTGCATCAGCTATAACATTGGTTATTCTAGATTTATGCTTTGAAACAAATGAGAAGGATTGAAGAAATTCAACCCATTTAGCTTGCCTTTGATTCAATTTGTTCTGTCCATTAATAAACTTGAGTGCTTGATGATCAGAATGCAGAACAAATTACTTAGGGCGAAGATAATGACTTCAATGATCAAGAGATCTGACAATGGCATTGAACTCCTTATCATAAGTGCTATAATTCCTCCTTGGGCCATTCAACTTCTCACTAAAATAAGCTATGTGACGTTGAGATTGCATCAGAATTGCCCCAATACCTACTCCGCTTGTATCACACTCCACTTCAAAGAGATCATCAAAATTGGGCAAGGCCAAAATTGAAGCTTCACAAATTTTCGTCATAATGGATTCAAAGGCATTATGAGTAACCTTAGTCCATTCAAAAGAACCTTTCCTCATGCATTCAGTTATAGTAGCCAATAGAGTGCTGATATCTTTAATGAATCTTCTATAAAATGATGCAACGTCATGGAAACTTCTTACTTCAGCTATGTTGGTTGGAATTGGCCAAGATCTCATAGCTTCAACTTTGGATTGATCAACATAAATACCATCCTTGAAAGGACATGTCCAAGGAAAACAACAATAGGAGAGAAGAATTCTGGAGGCAGACCAGGTGGTTGATCATCCAGGAACACAGATTGAAATTGCTCAATTAATGGTTGCACCAAAAGATGTAATGGTTCTTCATTCCTGCCTGAACTTCAGTCTTCCAAAGTGATTCCCTAGCTTTTGGAATGGACATGTCTACACCATAAGTAAAGCCAGTAGGAAGGAATGAAATTGGAAGAATTATACCTTCCCCCTTATGTGGAGGATTGCTCTCCAAGTTGGTAATTTTGCAATCTTAATTGTAATTATTGTTCTTCATCCAAGAGACTTCTTGATCCATCTCAATTGAAAAGCCTTCTTGAGGTCAATAGTTTCTGCCTCAACTTCAGATTCAACAAATTCATCTTTATCAAAAATAGTTTCAATTATAGTTACTTCTTCTTTCTCGCATTGCACATCCAAATATTGACCAACAAGAAATTCTTCAATTAAACAACTGAGATTAAAGGTCAGGACACCCTCCCAATTGATAAAGAACTCACTTGTCTCACCACTAACCTTTCCACAGTTAGATAAAGAAAATAAGATTAACAACAAGTTTTGAAAGAACTTGCACCTTCAGAATTTTCATTCAACAAAAACTGATCTTTAAGTTACAAGGACTCTCTTTTAAAAAAGAGATACAACATTGAAAATGACATACATCAGCATTTAATAGCCAACAACTTCCAAGGCTGATTACACAACTTACTAGACTACACTTTACTAGGCTACAACTTACTAGACATTGAATAGGCTACACTTTCCTAGACTACAACTTTCTAGACATTGAATAGGCTACAACTTACTAGGCATTGAATGCCGGAAAAGTAAATGCTATTATTGAATTCCAAGGCCAAAAGTCTTCAAAATTCGTCCAAACCCTTCAGCTCCCTCTTTATTTGAAATCTGAATCTTCATTTGAGTTTAGATGTCAAAATAATCACTTTCTAACATAGTTGACCCATTAAGGAAGCCAACTAAGCAAAACTTGGCCCAAAACAGCTTGAGGACTAACCTTGAAACTCAGAGCTAAAGTTGGAGCTCAAAATTTCTTTGATTTCTCTTGGGGTTCCTTTAATTTCAACTAAAATGAATGATGAGAACCCCGCCAGGAACGAGGAGACCCGACAACGAATAGAAACCCAAGATCGTTCCACAACCAAAATTTGGATGGAGACATCGACCTGTTATACGACAAAAGCAAGAACCTCGGTATAGATGACCTCGACCCGTTTCTTATTGCAAACAAGAATCTCGGTTTAAGGAAGACGCCACAAACGGTGGTGGAAATCCGTTTGATAAGTGGATGGTGAACTCCACGGAGAACTCCGATAAGTTTGAATAGTTCTTCAAAGAACCAAAGAGAAATTCTCTTAGAAATTTTTACCGAAAAATCAACTTCCTTTTTTCCATTGCTTAGATGCCTTTTAATAGGCTCAAAATTACATGGAAAGGTCCCAAATTTTAGGTTAAAAGTATGGCTACAAATCAGCCCATTAATTGGTTGATCGCATGCCAAAAAATAGAAAATGAAACTAAATATCTAGGCATGCAAGCCTTCCATAAAAAGAGGAAAGTAAGTATATATGCATCTTCCAAATAGGGTATTTTGGTATGCAAGCCTTCCAAAAAGAGGAAATTGGCATGCAAACCTTCCAAAAAGAGTAATCCAAAGCATGCCAATTTATTTGCAGAATTTAAGCTAGCCATAGTCGGATTCTTCTAGAACTTGGGTCATGTTGAGCCATCGTTGTTGAACACATGGCTCATGATCAATGGACCTCCATGAATTTGCTTGAGCCCAAATCTCTTGAATCAACTTGTTGAGTATGTCTTTGAATGTCTTTGCTCGAGATCGCATAATTGGTCCAATTGGAACTTGAACTTGATCATTTGAAGTTGTGCTATGATTTGCATCATTCCCCTCCTCTTGAAAAGGATTTGTCCTCAAATCATCACCTACATCAAAAGGACTCAAATCAGTAATATTAAATGTAGCACTTACATTGTATTCACCTGGTAAATCTAGCTTGTAAGCGTTGTTATTGATGTTCCCTAGGACTTGGAAAGGATCATCTCCCCTTGGAAGCAATTTGAGTGTTTTCGTTTTGGGAATCTCTCCTTTATCATATGCAACCTAATCCAATCTCCAAGTTCCAAGATTAGCTTCAACACAATTTTAAAAAATTCACAAGAACCATGCAGCTCATCTAACATATCATCTAGGCGAGAAATATGATGACATTACTTTACCGTTATGATGTTCATGGCTTGGCAATCAACGCATGTTCTCCACATCCCATCCTTCTTAGGTACAAGTAAAACTGAAACAGCGCATGGGCTCATGCTCTTCCTCACGTGCCCTTTCTCCCACAACTCCCTTACCTTCCGTTGAAGTTCCTTTGTCTCCTCGAGATTGCTCTTATAGGCTGGTCGGTTTGGAATCATCGCACTGTGAACACAATCAATCTGATGTTCAATCCCTCGGATTGGAGGTAACCCATGTGGTACTTCTTCAAGAAAAGTATCCCCATATTCATGCAAAAGAGACACAACCAAACTAGGCAAAGCAAGATCAAGTTGGTTAGTATTTAAAAATGCCTCTTTGTAGAAAAGTACAATCTTCGACTGATTTGAAAACATTGCACTCTTAAATTCACTCATTTTTTGCATATAAATTCTTTTGTTTTCTCTCTGATTTTCTCTCAATGGCCGAATTTTGATTTTCTTTTTCTCTCTCATTTTTCACGGACTCTCTCTGATTTTCACTCTCTTTCTTTTGTTCACTCTCTTTCTTTTGATCACCCTCTTTTTCTAATCTCACTTGATCCTCATAAACTTGATGTGGTGTCAATGGTAAGAGTGATTGGTTGTTGATTAAGTACAAATAGTATTTGTTTGTAAAGCCATCATGCTTCACTCGCCTATCAAACTGCCATGGACGCCCTAGCAATAAGTGTCCCGCTTGCATTTGTACTACATCACATAATCCTTCATCTTCATATTTACCAATTCGGAATGCAACTAACACCTGCTTGTTCACCCTTACTTCACTATCATTTAACCATTGCAACTTGTATGGTCTAGGATGCTTTAATATGGGCAGTCCCAATTTATCCACCATTGTTGTACTTGCAACATTAGTACAGCTACGACCATCAATAATCATACTACATACCTTGTATTTGATGTAGCACCTGGTGTGAAAGATGTTCTCCTGTTGCACTTCTTCAACTCCTTTTGCTTGCATGCTCAATGCTCTCCTTGCCACCAATGTCAAAGCATCAAGATATTCCTCATCGAGATCATTCTCTAATGGTGGATGTCATCACGGTCAGAATCATCATTGTCGGTGACAATTTCACCATTGTCTTGTAACACTATGACTTGCCTATTTGGACATTGACTTGCCATATGGACCTGCCTTGGTATTTAAAACATTTAATGTCAAGATTTCTAAAGGTTGAAGGGTCTGATTTACCGTGAGAAATGCGACAGATATTCTCAGACTTAGGCTTAGGTTTGGGCATTTGTGGCGTGCCCATCTTCTTTGTATAACTCGGTTTCCAAGATGTAGAACCTGAGTTATGGGCTGTAATTGATCCACCCCTCCTCTTGAGTTGTTTCTCCACTTTGATGGCCATGTGCACCATGTCTTCCAACTCCACATTATGCTACATCTCTACCTTATCATGGATTGTCTGCCTCTCTATCTTCCTCTACATTAGCCCGAATCATTGCAATCTACATCTCCTTGTAGTAATATTCTACGCTGGGACTTCCTTGCATAAGGTCTTGAAGCTTATTGTCTATCTCTCGATAGTAGTAAATAGGAACGAACCACTTTCTCATTACTGCTTTCATCTCCTCCCATGTCTCTATTGGTCGTTCTCTATTTCTTCTCCTGTTTGTAACAAGCTGATCACACCAAGTAATAGCATTGTCAGAAATTTCAATCACAGCTAATCTTAACTTCTTTGCTTCAGCATAGTTGTGGCAGTCAAATATGAACTCCATCTTCTTCTCCCACTGGTATGCTTCAAGATCAGTATTACCTTGAAATGAAGGAATCTTCATCTTAATACCACCCAAGTTGTTATCTTCCATATTCATAGCTTCTCTAAACTGTCCTCCACATCTCCCTATGATTAACAACTGAATATCGATCTTCATCTTCATAAAAAGTAGTCCCATAAGAATATTCATCTTCACCCTTTACTGCCATCGGCTGAACTCTTTCCTTTCTATGCGTATTAGGAGTATTTTGTAGCTGCTCACTAAGTTTATCCTCCATCTTATCTAGACGTTCATGAACTTGCTCGAGCTCCAACATCACACGCTTCATCTCACTCATTATGGCCTCCACTAGCAATTTCTGATCAGGCAAATCTGTGGTAGCACTATTGCGAGACATGTTTCCTGCAAAACAAAGTTAGAAAAAAGACCTCACAATTCTCTCCCTTACATTTTACACTCAAGAATGTGAATCATTATACGCTCATGTTTTCACTCAAAATTTGTGGCCTCTAACCCTCTATTGTTCTCACCACTCTTACTTCTCTCACTTTGTAATTTCTCTTTCAGTTCTTTTGGAACTAAAACAAACAATACACGAAATTTCCAATAACAAATCACCAAGAACGCATAAAGGAACTTCAAATCTGAAAGGAAGATTACAAGAAACACTGGTGACAAAAAATTTTGAAGTCTAACGTTATCAAAATTTCCACACAAAAAGATTGGTCTTTGGAGGGAGAATTTTCACACACACAAAGATAAATCTTTATGGTGATGTGATTTGTTACACTGATTATAACCAAAATGAATAATAACAAAAAAATTGTTGAGTCCGATGTACCTTTTTTGTTTGGTTTTCTTTCTGTCTTTCTCTTTTTTTCCTTCTTCTTCTTCTTTTTTGCTTTTTTTGAAACTTATTTTTTTGATAATCAGCAACTGTATTTTTGATAGTAAAGGAACGATATTTCGAAACAAAATACGAACGAAAAATGGATAAAGAAATTCGGCTAAACAAGGGTATGTAAACCGAATTTAGAGACTAAAAGAATACTGAATAAATAAAAGAAAGGGTTTTTTTATTTTAAAGATAGGCAAACCTGATCTAGACTCAAAGCTCTGATACCAAATGATACGAACCCCGACAGGAACGACGAGACCCGACAACGAAGAGGAACCCAAGATAGTTTTATAATCAGAATTTGGATGGAGACCTCGACCCGTTATACGACAAAAGCAAGAACCTCTGTTTAGAAGACCTCGACCCGTTGCTTATTGCGAACAAGAAACTCGGTTTAAGGAAGACACCACAAACGGTGGTGGAAATCCGTCTGATAAGTCGATGGTGAACGCCACGAAAAACTCCGATAAGTTGAATAGTTCTTCAAAGAACCGAGAAATTCTCTCAGAAATTTTTACCGAAGAATCAAATTCCTTTTTTCCATTGCTTAGATGCCTTCTAATAGGCTCAAAATTATAAGGAAATGTCCTAAATTTTAGGCTAAAAGTATGGCTACAAATCAGCCCATTAATTAGCTGATCACATGCCAAAAATAGAAAAGGAAACTAAATATCTAGGCAGCCTTCCACATAGAGTATTTTGGCATGCAAACCTTCCATAAAAAGAGGAAAGTAATTATATAGGCTTGCAAGCCTTCTAAATAGGGTATTTTGGCATGCAAGCCTTCCAAAAAGAGGAAATTGGCATGCAAACCTTCCAAAAAGAGTAATCCAAAGCGTGCCAATTTATTTGCAGAATTTAAGCTAGCCGTAGTCAGATTCTTCTAGAACTTGAGTCATGTTGAGCCATCTTTGTTGAACACATGGCTCATGATCAATGGACCTCCATGAATTTGCTTGAGCCCAAATGTCTTGAATAAACTCGTTGATTATCTTTGAACTTCTTTGCTCACGATCACCTAATTGGTCCAATTAGAACTTGAACTTGATCATTTGAAGTTTGAACTTGATCATATGAAGTTGTGCTATGATTTGCATCACTGAAGGCCACGAATTGCCGTGTGTTAGTAGAGCGTATTGTAGCTAGAGCTCAGAGTTGGGTTTATCGTGCTTTATCATTTGCAGGTAGACCCCAACTTATTAAGTCGGTGATGTTTTCTATTAATGTATATTGGGCTTCCATGTTTATCCTTCCGAAGGCAGTCATTAAGCAGGTTATTTCTACTCTTTGATCTTTCCTTTGGAAGGGTACTGATTTGTTGTCTGGAGGGGATAAGGTTTCTAGGGATTCTATTTTCTTGCCTTTCGAGGAAGGTGGTTTGGGAATTAAGAGTATGGAGCATTGGAACAAGGCCGATATTATGAAGCATCTTTGGTTTTTCTGGTTATAATACTTACCTTATCCAAAAAAGTTCACTCTAATGGATTAAGGAGAGAATTCTAGTCCCCAAACGATCAAAATCTTCTTTCATGTGCTTCCGATAGTTCGTCGCCCTCGATTTCTACAGAAAAACTACAAGTATTTACTCTTACAATCAAAACACTAGCAATTGCACCCGTCACTGATTTCTAGAATTCGCACGGATTTCGTGAGAGTTTTGGAGGAATATAAAGACAAATGGAGAGTAAACATTGTTTCTATGAGGAGAGAGGTTGTTTCATATATTCCCACCAAATTTCAAATGAAATTACCCAATAGTTGTCCAAAATAGTAGGTTTAAAGTAATTTTCGGTTTTTGGACGCCCAAGCTCACTCTAATCGATTAAGGAGGGCATTCTAGGTCCCAAAAGATCGAAATCTTCGTTCCTTTGCTTCCGATAGTGCGTCACCATCGTTGCAACAGAAAAGCTACAAAGAATTTACTCTTTCATTCAAAACACAAACAATTGTGACCAACTATGATTTCTGGGTCTCGCACGGATTTCGTGGGGGTTTTGGTTGAATATAAGAAGAATAAATAGAGAGTAAACGTTGTTTCGATGCGGAGATGATGTCGTTTCCTCTATTTTCAAGAAATTTCAATTGGAATTACACAACGGTTGCCCAAAATAGCAGGTTTGAAGCATCTTTCGGTTTCTTGCTGCCCTAGCTCTCACACTAATGGATGAAGGAGGTCATTCTTATCCTCAAATGAAATCTTTGATCCAGAGCTTCTGATGTGTCAACATCATTTGTTACAGAAAAACTATAAGAATTTACTCTTTATTCAAAACACAAGCAATTGCAACCGACTCTGATTTCTAGGACTCGCATGGATTTCGTGGGATGTTTGGTGAAATATAAGAAAATTGGAGAGTAAATGTTGCTTCTACGTGGAGAGGAGGTTGTTTCCTCGATTCCCACGAAATTTCAAGTGGAAATACTCTATGGTTGCTCAAAATAGCATGATTGAAGCATTTTTCAGTTTCTGGCTACCCTAGATCACTCTAATTGATTAAGGAGGGAATTCTAGTCCCCAAAGGATCGAAATCTTCTTCCATGAGCTTCCGATTGTGCTCAACATCATTTGATACAAAAAAATAAAAGAATTTACTCTTTCATTCAAAACACAAGCAATTACATCCGTCTCAGATTTCTGGGACTCGCACGGATTTCGTGGGAGTTTTGGAGGAATATAAGGACAAATGGAGCGTAAACATTGTTTCAATGCTGAGAGGATGGCAATCAAGGCCCCAAATGATAAAAATCTTCATTCCTGAGCTTCAGATAGTTCATCATCATCATTTCCTACAGAAAAGTTACAAGAATTTACTCTTGCATTCGAAACACAAGCAATTGCACCCGTCTCTGATTTCTGGGAATCACACGCGTCGGAGTTTTGGTGGAATATAAGAACAAATGGAGAGCAAACGTTGTTTCTTTGCGGAGAGGATGTTGTTTCCTCTATTCCAATGAAATTTCAATTGGAATTACCCAACGGTTGCCCAAAAATAGCTGGTTTGAAGTATTTTTTATTTCTGGCTGCCCTATCTCACTCTAATGGATGAAGGAAGGCATTCTGGGTCTCAAACAATCGAAATATTCGTTCTTGAGCTTCGGATTCGGATAGTGCATCACCATTGTTTTCGAAATAAAAACTACATGAATTCACACTTGCATTCAAAACACAAACAATTGCACCCATCTTTGATTTCTGGGACTTTCACGGATTTCATGAGTGTTTTGGTGGAATATAAGGACAAATGGAGAGTTAACGTTGTTTCTATGCAGAGAGGATGTTGTTTCCTCTATTCCCATGAAATTTCAATTGGAATTACACAAGGCTTGCCCAAAATAGCAGGTTGGGAAGCATTTTTCGATTTTGGTTTGCCCTAGCTCACTCTAATGGATTAAGGAGGGCATTCTAGGTCTCAAACAATCAAAATATTCGTTCCTGAGCTTCGGATAGTGCATCACCATCGTTTTCTATAGAAAAACTAAAAGAATTTACTCTTACATTCAAAACACAAGCAATTGCCCTTGTCTTTGATTTCTGAGAATCACATGGATTTCATGGGATTTTTGATGGAATATAAGAACAAATGGAGAGTAAACGTTGTTTCTATGTGGAGATGATGTTGTTTCCTCTATTCCCACGAAATTTCAATTGAAATTACCCAACGGTTGTGCAAAATAGCAGGTTTGAAGCATTTTTCGGCTTCTGGCTGCCCTAGCTCACTCTAATTGATGAAAGAGGGCATTCTAGGCCTCAAACGATCGACATCTTCTTTCCCAAATTTCGGATAGTGCATCACCATCGTTTTCGAGAGAAAAACTAATGGATGAAGGAGGGTGATGAGTGTTTATTGTATATAGTTTTTCACTCTTTTTCATACACGTTTTAGACTGTTTCATTCTTTATTCCTCCATGTTTTCCCTGTTTTTGTCTCTTTTTTGTCTCTTCTTTTGCGTTTGTGGTCCCTCACATGCTTTGCATATAATATGTGCCGATTGGAGATCATATGGTAAGATCTTTGTGCAAAGATGCAAAAGGAGCGAAGCCGGTGAGTCAATTGGCACAAAGGAGAATTTGTGAGCAACTGCCCTTGATGAGCAACTGCCCTTGATGCGGCCGCGTCACCATGTCCACACGGCCGTGTCAAACTGCCAGAGAAACATGAACTATGCAACCGCCTCAATTTCAACCAAACGGCTGTGTCAGAAGGCTTATAGAGTCAAAAATAAGATTGAAGATCAGAGACTTTCGTGGCCCGCATGAACAAAGACGATGCGGTCGCGAATTTACGGCATCTAGAGCAGAACGATGCTGCCGTGACAATAGACGACGCGGTCGCGTAACCAATTTCGATGCGGCCGGGTCTCTATTGATGCGACCACGTCACTGAGCCCCAATTCCCCCACTCTCATAGGGAACGACACAATCGCGTCGTTTCTTGACGCGGTCATGTTAGACCCTTTTTTTGCGGCTGCTAGGGCAGATCTGGGGCTAATTTGGTCTTTTGGACGCGTGTATATAAGCGCCCCTTCATCCTCCTGCGAGAGGAATCCATCTTTTAGCTGTTTTTCTGTTATTTCTATGGTTTTGGGCAAGTTTGCAAGAATTCTTAACTTCTTTATTTAGTTTTTTTTCATTGTTCTAATTGCTTATTAGTATAAGACTCTATCTTTGCTTAATATAGATTTTCTCTCTTTGTTGCTACTGCCCTATCTTATCATCTATAGCTTTTATAACTTGAATCCATGGCTTTAGATGCTTACCCATTGCTAGAAACCCCTTCTATTGCGATGGGTATTGAGTAGTTTTCATCTAGGGTGATGGGATGAACCCCATTGGATTTGGCCCTTGGGTTGAACCAATTAATTGATTTAATTGCTGGGTTAGTTGAGATTAGGGGTACATTGGGACGATTACTATCGTTGTAGATTCGACCCCCACCCTTCAAGGTGATCAGATTGGCCGTCGATCAAAAGTCGGGACTGATCCGGGGATCGATCCATATGACGATCCATACTATCGGTGTGATTGGATGCCAACGGGCCGAGATTAAGAGCTCTCCCAATGTACTAATCTCCGAACGCCACTATGGGTGTGAGGAAAATTGGGGATATTCGTCGAGCGTAATGCGTCCAACGTACACCGATGCATAGGAGACCACTGACATCGATGTATGGGTCGTCCTATCATTGCATCACGACAGCGGGGGTAGGACATGCCATAAGGGAATAACCTATCATGCATCACGACAGTGGGGGATAGGCGAATGCCCTTAGGTCACACAACCTCTCCCGAGTTCCAATGAACCCGGCAACCGGTTGATTATTAGCTTAACCTTAACGCTGGTCAAATGGAAGGGATTCCCCATGCCCTAGAGCTGTTACCATTTGATCCACACTATTTCTACCATTCACCAACCAATCACCGTGACTATCGCATAGCTTTCATTCGAAAGCCTATAAAATCGATACTTATTAACTGCCTCCTAGTGTTCGACTTGTAAGCGACTATACAAATCCGTGAGCTACGGTTTTATTTGCATCGTTCACTCAGGGGACCATTCAGCTTTTTGGCCCCGTTGTCGGGGAGGCACGAATTGATTTTGGTTTTAGTCTTTGTCCAGAGACTACGTATTTCTTTACCCTATATTCACTTCTCCACTTGTCTTATTTTACAGGTGTATACATGTTTGTATGTTGATGTTGGCCACTACGAGAACCACAATAGCCCTTGCAAACAAGATGGACAACCTGACACAGCATTTAACCCAGCTAAGAATGGGAGCAGCTTCCTTCAATCCAACTGTGTCGTTGAGCTATGGTGTATACCACATGCAAGAACACATACATGACCAGCATCGACTTGCAATTCACACCTACGACCCTTTTCCTCACCTACCATACCATCATTGGACGGACTACCCCACCCCACCATATCAAGATTTACAGGTGGACACACTGTATTCTTTTCTACAATTGACACTACTTGAGAGGATCGCGATGGATAGTCCATCTATGGAGACCACCTGCAGCATTGAGTACCAACCTCCACCTGGGAGACTCGATCTTGAGCAAGAACCGATTATGCCTCGGGAGGAGGTACGCAGATCATCGAAACATGCTACTGGATTAGTACAATAATGCCATCATTGGAGGAACCCTCCACTTCGGAACCTGCAAGACACAAATACCACCAAGCTCCTTACCAGGACATTGAACCATCAAGGGACACGCCGCATGTCGATGTAATGGAGGTAGGGGATGTCGACTCCCCAGAGGTAGATCTCAAACCTCTCCCCCCTAATTTAATGTATTGCTTCTTAGGGGAGAATTCCAAGTACCCAGTCAACGCCTCATTGTCTAACGCTGAACTTGACGACCTCATAGCTATCCTAAAAAAATTTAGAAACGTCATAGGATACTCGACCGATGATACAAAAGGTCTTAGCCCTGATAGGTGCACTCATATGATCCTTCTTGAAGATGAGAGTGCCACCTGTATGGAGCCTCAAAGGCGCCTTAACCGCAATATGAAGGAGGTGGTCAAAAGGAAGTCTTGAAACTACTTGAAGTAGGAATAATCTATCATATCTCTAATAGTAGGTGGATTAGCCCGGTCCAGGTAATTTCAAAGAAGGGAGGAATGGCAGTGGTTAAGAATGATAAGGATGAGCTCATCCCCACTTGAACTGTCACCGGGTGGAGGATGTGCATTGACTATAGGAAGCTCAATAAAGCGACCCGAAAAGACCATTACCCTCTCCCTTTCATTGATCAAATGTTGGAGCGTTTAGCTAAGCACTCACACTTTTGCTTCCTAGATGGGTATTTTGAATTCCTCCAAAACCCATCCACCCTGACGACCAAGAAAAGACTACATTCACTTGTCCTTATGTCACATTTGCCTACCAAAGAATGATGTTTGAACTATGCAATGCACTTGCGACATTCCAAAGGTGCATGTGACTGCCACATTTTCTGAATTTATTGAGAATATCATAGAGGTTTTCATGGATGACTTCTCCATCTATGGCGCAAGCTTTGTCGCTTGTCTAAAAAATCTTACTAGAGTGCTCGAAAGGTCTCAAGAAGTTAATCTAGTGCTCAACTGAGAAATGTCATTTCATGGTCCAAGAGGGGGTAGTTCTAGGACACATCATCTCGTCTCGTGGAATAGAGGTTGACAAGTCCAAGATTGAAATTATCGAGAGGTTGCCACCTCTCATAAATGTGAGAGGGATTAGGATCTTTCTTATACACGCAAGATTTTCTCGCCGCTTCATTAAAGACTTTTCCAAGATCGCATGACCACTAACCGAATTACTAGCTAAAGACACTCCTTTTGTATCCTCTGACGATTGTCAGTTATCTTTTAACAGGTTAAAGAAGGATCTCACCAATGCACTGATCATCCAACCCCACGGACTGGAGCTTATCTTTTGAACCCCAATGATCATCCAACAGAATTACACTACTATAGAAAAAGAACTGCTCGTCGCCATCTTCGCTATCGAGAAGTTTAGGTTATATATCGTTGGATCCAAGGTCATTGCCCACACCAATCATGCCACCCTTAGATTTATGTTAAACAAGAAGGACGCCAAACCCCGAATAATCAGATGGATTCTTCTACTTCAAGAATTTGATTTGGAGATCAGAGCCAAGAAGGGTGTCAAGAATGTAGTCGCAAACCACCTCTCGTGCCTTACATTTAACGACCCAAATCTCTCCATTCCGATAGACGACTCTTTCCAGAATGACCATCTCTTCATCGTCGCCCTTTTAGAAACTCATTGGTTCGTCGATATTGTCAATTGCATTGCTTGCAGGATCATGCCATACGATATAAGCTCGCAACAGCAGAAAAAGGTTCATGCATGACATCCAGAGCTATTTTTGGGATGATCAACTCCTCTACAAGACTTACACGATGGAATCGTCAGCGGATGTGTCCCGGAGAGTGAGATGATAGCCATAATTTCACACTGTCATAGCTTGCAATGCAGGGGCATGCAAGCACGATAAAGACGGCGACGAAAATCCTCCAATGCGATTTCTACTGGCCCACACTATTCAAGGATGTAAAAAGCTTCATCAAGGAATGGACAGATGCCAAAGAGTGGGAACATATCCAGAAGGAATGAAATGCCACAGAATAGTATCCTGGAGATTGAAATATTTGACGTTTGGGGAATAGACTTCATGAGGCCATTCCCATCCAGCCTTGGTAACCAATATATTTTGGTCTCGGTAGACTACGTCTCCAAATGGGTTGAAGCCATAGACTCACCGACTAATAACGCCCGTGTAGTCTCCAATTTCTTCAAGAAGAACATTTTCTCAAAGTTCCAAGAGTTGTGATTAGCGATGGAGGAAAACATTTCGTGCACATCATAGAGTGAATCGAGTGTTATATTATTTCTTTCTCCACATATATCTTTATTCTCTACTTGTCACTTGAGTTCATCCCTTGTAGCTACTTTTCTCACATCCATCCCCAAAAAATCCCTTGCAAAAAGAAAAATTTAGATCCAAAAGTACAAAAGGCCAAAAAGAGCCAAAGTCCAAAAATACAAATCAATTAGCTCCTACACAAATCCAAAAAAATGAGAAAAAAGTCCAAAAAGAAAAGGAAAAATATGTCTATATCTCATTGTTGGAGCCACAAAAATGCTTGGGAAAACCAAGGCAAAAAAAATCCCATTTCTCCTATCTTTTTCCTTTAGATGCGAAGCATCAAGCTAGGCTTGGAGGGTGTATTCATTTGACCACATGAGTGAGTACGGCATTAGAATGGAGTTGTGCATGGATGGGAATATTTGATAATGCTGAAACTTGGTGACAGCTTAGCTATGAAAATTTCTTATGAATTGATATGAATATGTGAATGTATTGATTTATTCCATTCTCTATTGTATGTTTGGTGTGACTCTTATATTCTTCATTTATTACTTTTGATTGAAAAGTGCATCACCAACATTTGTATACTAGATTCTATGAATTGCAAGAAGTGGATGTGAATTGTTGCATGAATTTAGAGAATCCCTTTTCTTTGTTCTTAAAAGTTTGCAAGTACCATATCTTACAAGATATGAAATCTATATAGCATGTGTTTCCTTTTCAGATTATCGTGATATGTGGCTTGTAGCTTGAGATCTGACCTAATAATCTAGCGCCTCCATCCACTTTGTATTCTTTTTCTATTTCTTATTTTTATCGCCCGGTGAGCTTCGTATGCACTTCCTCGAGGACGAATAAGAGGTAACTTGGGAGATTTTGATGTGTCCATACTTTCCATACATTTACTTCATCATTTCATATCATATTCGCCTTCCTAAGTTCACAGTTTCATATATTATCGTGCTTTTAATGTCATATTCGAGTTTCGTATAGAAATGTGGATTTTCAATAACTTTGAAGCGAAATGGAGCAATTATGGGACATGGACACATCCGACACATCTGAAGCATCATTGGCAATGTTCCATGGGTGTTCGCTGAGGTGACGAAGAAGATTGCAGGAGTAGAAGAGAAAAGAAAGAGATTTGAGAACTTTAGAAGCAATGGAGTCTGATTTCCCAGACCAAGCTGCTCAGCACTCGACCGAGCTTATACTCTAAAAGCTCCAATGCAATTGATACACCCTGATCGACCGAACAAAGCTCCTACTCAACCGAGCTGATTCCAAACAGAACGACTATTTCAAGCTATTCTCCAGCATTGCAACTCGATCGGGCTAGCATGGTGACTCGATCGAGCAGACCTTCTACTCGACCAAGCCAGGCCCAAATAAAGCAGTGTTTTGGAAAGAATTTCAGATTACCGTAGCTCGATCAAGTGGAGGGGCTACACGACCGAGTATCCCCGTAAAATCCTAAAGCAAAAGAAGCAGCCAAAGCGGAGCCGTTTCACGCTCGACCGAGCAGGGCCGCTACTCGACCGAGTGCCACGGCCAGACTACTTGGTGGGCCCGATTGTCCATGATTCCAGAATTTTATGGGGTCCATACCCCTTGTATTTAAGCACAATTTTAAAATTATTTTAGAGAGCTTGTTATTTTCTTTAGTAGAGTTTTCGAGTTTAGTTTTTAGAGAGAGTTTCATAGCCGTCCCTAATTTTGTAGAAAAAAGGCTTGGATTTTTATTGGAGATTTTTGCTTTGAATCTTAAGGTCCTTAATTATCTGCGATTAACTATCACCCTATAATGTTTTAGTAATGATTTCTAATCCTCTTATGATTCATTTGATGTCTTCTATTGCTATGATGAATTCTTTTGCTTTGGATAAATCTTTCATTGCCATTTCCATGATCTATGAGTAGTCTTATCTAGGGCTGATCTTAGGATTTAGATGTAAAGGTAGGATTTTTATATTGTCATGGCTAAAGAGGATGTATTTTGGTTGATCCAGCCAAGTTTGTAGGAGATCTTGTACTGGGATCGTGAGCACGACAGTGGCACACTCGCTTAATGAGTATCATATGAACTTAATTAAGCACGTTAGTGAATTCAATTAGGATTCATGACCATGACAGTGGCATGCACTTTGATGGTTTCCACTGACGTCCTATATTGCTAATTGATGACTATGACAGTAGCATCGATGAGAGCTACCAATTCACATATCAAAGCTCTGATCTACGACAGTGGTATGAGTAAAGATTTAGAATAGTTGTCGACCGTAATGCAAGGATCGTGTGTGAGGCTATCCATGACGGTGTGGCCGAATACGGGATACATTAGACGAATGGTACAACGACAGTTGGCCATGAGTTATACATCTTAGATGCGACAATCTCTTCCTAATAAAGCGAATTCAATGTATGAATTCTCATTTAACATCGATATCTGACTATCATAGTGGTGACTCCTAACGCCCTAGTCTTTTTATACTGTTCACAACCTTCTTGAGAGACAGCAGTGACAACCAACTTGAGTACGCCAGCTGACATTGTTCTAAGATCTAGAAAATACCCAAGTCTATAAGCATCAGCTCCATGTGGGTTCGACATCTTTCTATACTTCAAAGCCTGACACCTTGCACTTGCGGTAATTTCTGGGGTTAATTTAGGAACGCATTTAGCCCTTGGCACTGTTAACAGTGATTTATCTCCGTGTAATTTGTGGCATAACTATGTGAGTTTTGAGATTAATTCTGGGTGCATCACACTCATATTTCATCAATGTTCATGATATTTTTTGGGTGTTTGTATGGTCGAATCATACAATTTAAAGTTATGGGGTTAGACTTAATGGTAACCAATATTAACGTATACTATTGTTTATCCTCAATTATTTGTTTAACATTGGCGATTGGTTTCCAGGTCAAAGTGAGATACTTAAACTTGGCCTATGGGGAAATTATTCAATTCCTAAAGACAATACAACTGCTTATGATAATGATTTGCAAGGTGAAATTTGGGCATTGGTCTAAGAAATCTGTGGCGCTGCAGTTTTGATTCCAAGGGGCCTTCTTATTTTTCCTATGCAGATGTTGGCAAGGTAATACAAGTATATCTAGTTACTTCCCCCCCATTTTCAAGCTATTTTTCATGTAACCATTGCACAAGCCCGAACCTACAACCAACATGATGAGAGGAGTTTCTTCCTCTCAAAAGATGACCGCCCGTTTCATCCAACGAAGAGCACAAGAGTGCCAACTTTTAACAACTGTGATGCTTAAAATTCGTTAATAGCAAAGCTATCTTTGTACCTTTTGTGCGATAATTCCCTTGCACATGAATTTCCTCTTTCAAAGAAAAATTCGATTTTTATTGTACCAAATTTTTATCTTTGTAATCAATGTCTTTTATTCATAAAAATTTTATTTTTATTGTAAAAACATCGATTTTTGATCCATAAATTACAGATCTAAACATATTCTTGAGGAAAAATAGGTTTAGATCAAGTTTTGATTTATTACCTCTAGATCTATCCTACAGATCTAGCGACGGTTAAGATGCCTACGGTAGATTTGACGAACCGTTCTTCGTCCGCCAAAGATCGTCGCAAAATCTCTTGATTGGAGCGTGTTGCACAAATCTAGAAATACCACTAGATCTGTCGTCCTACGAAGCTTTTCGTCACGATCCACGCATCCGCTCCTCTCTCAAGCCGTTACGAAAAAATTCGTCAGAGCTTTGTCGCATCATTTTTTCTCTACGAGCATAACTCGAGCTGATAATGTGTTGAGAGTTGAGAAAATCATAGTCTATGGTGAAGGTCATAGCTCTTATATTAATATAATTTAAACATTACAAGATGGTAGATACCAAAAGCCATTCACACCAAAGGTCTCATTCATACCAATTTGAATTTTTGGCCTAATTTTGCCTTTTTCTTATTTTCAGATGAAGATGGTGATCTCCTGGTTCCAATAGATATTTTTGCAGATTTTTCTGAGCTACAGGCTATTTTCAATATTTTCTATAAGATATGTATCTTTATATTAAATGATATGTTTTTTATAGCCTAATTTTGTCTTCTCTTATTTTTAAGTTTAAGACGCTTATCTCCCGGTTCAAACGGAAATTTTTACCGATTTTACTTAGCTCGGAACTATTTTCTGTATTTTTGAAAGATGTGGATTTTTAGTAAATGATATGATTTTTGGCATAATTTTGTCTTCTCTTATTTTTCAGTTGAAGAAGGCGATCTATGTGGTACAATGGACATTTTTACCAATTTTTCTAAGGTTGGGGCTATTTTCTGCTTTTTCTGAAAGATATGTATCTTTTATTAAATGATATCATTTTGGTGTAATTTTGCCATCTCTTATTTTTCAGTTGAAGATGGCGATTGCAACGAAGATTTTTTGCTGGATTTTCTCTGCTCGGAGTTATTTTCTACATTTTATTGAAGATATGGATCTTTTATTAAATGATATGATTTTTAGCCTAATTTGTCTTCTCTTATTTTTCAGTTGAATATGGCGATCTCCTGGTTCCAACAGACATTTTTACGGATTTTCTTAGCTCGGTACTATTTTTCAACATTTTCTGGAAGTTATGGATCTTTTATTAAATGATATGTTTTTTTGGCCTAATTGTTTCTTCTCTAATTTTTCTGTTGAATATGGCGATCTCCTGGTTCCAATGGTCACTTTTGCAGATTATTTTAGCATCAGGGCTATTTTTAAGTTTTCTGAACGATATGCATCTTTTTATTAAATGATATGATTTTGATCTAATTTTGTCTTCTTTTATTTTTCAGTTGAAGATGGCGATCTTTCTATTCCAATAGACATTTTTGCATATTATTCTCACTCGGGGATATTTTCTAAATTTTTGGAAGATATGCATCTTTTTATTAAATGATATGCTTTTTGCCCCAATTTTTTTATCACTTATTTTTTGGTTGAAGATGTCGATCTCCAGGTCCAACAGACATTTTTGCATATTTTTCACAGCTCGTTGATATTTTCTACATTTTATGTAAAATATGGATCATTTTATTAAATGATACTATTTTTATATCATACTTTTGTCTTCTCTTATTTTTTTAGTTGAATTGGGCGATATACCGGTTCCAACGGACATTTTTACAGATTTTTCTTAGCCTGGGACTATTTTTCTACATTTTATGGAAGATATGGATCATTTTAATAAATGATATGATTTTTTGGCCTAGTTTTATCTTCTCTTATTTTTCGGTTGAAGATGGCATTCTCCCAGTTCCAACGGATATTTTTGCAGATATTTTTATCATAGAGGCTATTTTCTACACTCATGCAGTTTTTTATGAGCTCCTGGCTATTTTCTAGATTTTCTGTAAGATATGTATATTTAAATTAAAATATATGATTTTTATAGCCTAATTTTGTCTTCACTTATTTTTCAGTTGATGATGGTGATCTCCCAGTTCAAACAGATATTTTTACGGATTTTACTTGGATATCTTTGCGGATTTTTTGACATAGAGGATATTTTCGACATTTATCCGTTTTTTATGAGCTCCTGGTTATTTTCTAAATTTTCTGTAAGATATGTACCTTTAAAATAAAATATATGATTTTTGTGACCTAATTTTGTCTTCTCTTATTTTTCAGTTGAAGAAGGCGATCTCCCTGTTCAAATAGATATTTTTGCGGATTTTACTTTGCTCGGAGCTATTTTTTGCATTTTCTGGAAGATATGGATCTTTTTATTAAATGGTATAATTTGGGAATTTTCTGTGCACATGGCTATTTTCTTTTCTTTAGTGAAGATAATGTAATGCCCTACCAGCTACTGCACAAGTACTAGAGGGGGGGTGAATAGTACTTTAAAATAATAAGGCGTATTATTCCAAATTAAATTGCACACAACTACCAAGTCAATTTGCGGAAGCTTAAATTGAATGACAACAATGAAATTAACAATGCTAACAAATGAAGTTAATGGGTTCGGATCCACCCAAGTCTCCCCGACTTGTTCCCGGTGATCCTACGTCCCAACCACCCGGATCCCTTCCGGATACTTGAGTTAGAAACCCTAACTCAAGATTTCCACTATGAATATCTTGTGAAAAACCTTCACAAGATCAAATCATACATGCAATGGCAAAGTGAATCCCACAACCCGGGATCACAAACTACTCTCACAACCGAGAGAGCCAATAAGCAATATAAAAGAGTTTAATATGAAATAAATACTCTTACCACAAAATCCTATACCTTGAGTTTTTCTTACCCAAAAGGTGGAATGAAGGATTTGAGGAAGATGAAGTTACCAAACCCTAGCACCAAGGAAATGAGCAGCAATGGGTGCCTAGGGAAGATTTGGAAACTTGAATCAAGCAATAGCTTGAAGAGCTCACCAAGAACAAGCTTCTCTCTAGATCTAGAAATGAGAGAGAATGGGTTTCTTGTGAGGAAGAGAGCTTTAGATTTGAGGGAGAATAGCTATCTCTTTAGAACTCAATGAATCTCTTAATGACAGCTCTTTTGAAGATAGAAATGACCTAGGTTCGTATTTATAGGGTCCCATAAAAACAAGTTAGGTCAATCTCCAACGGAAAGAAATCTGTGAGATCTAGTCGGTCAAAGAACACTCACTGACCGACTAGTTCATCAACTAGTCGGTCAGTCACAAAGCATGGACCGACTAAGAGCAGATCTGAGAAGAGATAGAATTTCAGACCTAGAAAACTAGTCGGTCCAAGAACACTGTCTGACCGACTAGTTTCACAACTAGTCGGTCATCCAATGAACGTAGACCGACTAAGAGGCAAAACAACATAGTCTGAAGGCAAGTTGACTTAGTCGGTCCAAGAACAAAAGTTGACCGACTAGATTGTCAACTAGTCGGTCATCAAACGTTCTTAGACCGACTAACGGTAAACAGTAGCTTAGGAGAATTTTAGAGTGAACAGTCAGTCTCAACTAGTCGGTCAAAGAAGCATCACTGACCGACTAGTTCACAAACTAGTCGGTCGGTGAGTCAACATAGACCGACTAACTGTAAACAGTAAAGAGCTAAGAATTAACTGTCAGAAACTAGTCGGTCCAAGAACAGTGGCCGACCGACTAGATCACCATCTAGTCGGTCAGTACTTGTTCTTGTACCAACTAACATGCACAACAAAGTCCGAATCGAAGCGCGACGCTTCGATGAAGTTAGAGTGAACTTGTGCAAGAATCCTAGAGCTACGAAATGAGCGTAATGAAGATAGAAACGTAAGATATACTCAAGGCTTAACATTCTATCAATCGAAACTAAAAGACTATAAATAAAACCTTAATAAACGGTCTTTGAGAGCTTCGATTGAATCTTCATTACTTCCAAAGCGTCGCAAGAGCTTCAACGAAGCTTTAGGCATGAAAATGAGCTTTGGAAAGTGTTGAGATGTCGCTTTGAATGTTCACGTGAAATTGGCGACGATCTCCAATACTGCGCTCACAAATTGTTAGATCATGAATTATTTATGTTTGCTCATCATCCAAAACCAAATCCGGGGAGTCCAATATTCAACATTCTCCCCCTTTTTGGTGATGACAAACCAACATAAATAATAATCAAAGATAATAATTCAAATGTAAAATACTTACTCCCCCTGCATTGATGACACGTTAATTCCAAAATGAATATAAATGAATTGCATCAAGCAGACTAGTAAGATAAATAAAGTGAATTGATTTTTGAAATATCGGATTTTGAAAATCCTTATATGTATCTTAACTCCCCCTGAATCTAGCATATCAAACTAGATTCTTGGAAATTGAGTTAAATTTTCATTTGCGCTATTTATTATCATTATCTCTCCCCCTTTGGCATTATCCCAAAATGGGGGGCATACAACGACAACAATTAGGAAATGTAAAATCCAACATCGGGAGTCGTAGACAAAGGCAGTGGACCAACTTGACACCAAGGGAAAAATTGTGGAAATCAAAACAAGGTGTGCCAAATTTTCCATTATCAAAAAAAATCAAAATCATCAAAAACACCAAATCATTATTCATTTCTTGAATAAAGAAACATACTCTTCAATATTCAATTTTCTTGGTTAATTTTGTGCACGGAGAACAATTCTATAATATTACAGAATTTAAATCCATTTAACCAACTTTTTATGCGTCGATTCGATATCACATTTCAAATATATTCAACGAATATTAAAATTTGCACGATGAATAAAAGATAAAGTGAACGATGATGAACATATATATATATATATATATAGACAACATGAGTACATCCAAAAAATATCACATCGAATATATGAGATACATCATATCAAGCGCTACATATCATCAAAAAGAAATACATCATCATCATCATAAAATCCAACACCGACAACCAGAAAGCACAAAAAAAAATACATCAAAGCATCTCTCAACCCCATCCTAACCCAAGACACTCTCACTAGAATATATCATCCAAAGCGTATATGGAGAGTCCTCGGAACAACGATCACGAGGAGGAGGCTGGATCTGCAGCGTCCGTGGGTCCAGTCGACGGAGTGGACTCAGGCTCTGCAGGGAGAAGAGGTGTCTCAACAGATGGAATCGTCGGGGCAGGAGTCGAGATCTCAGCAACAGGCTCAACAGCAGCATGAGTCTCGACAGAAGCAGCAGCAGCAGATACATGAGCAGGCTCGGAAACTGGGTCAGCAGCAGGCTCAGAAGGCTGAAGAGCTGCAGCAGATGGCTCTGGAACACCGGAAGAGGTGGCAACTCCAGGAGCAGAAGTGGAAGTACCAGCAGCAGCAGTACCAGCAGAAGTGCCCTCGGGGGCACGAGTCGAAGCACGACAGAGCTCCTTAATGTCCTCCTCAGCCATCTCATCAAACTCCTCATCCTCAGACACGGAGGGAGGAAGCTCAACACCCATCCGACGAGCCATACGGCAGACTACCTCCTCGGTACGAGCCAAGCGGGACTCGTGACGACGAAGTATCCGTAGGACATCATCAAGGGTGGCAACGGGAGTAGCAGAGGCACTGGCAGAGGCAGGGACAGACGCAGAAGGTGTCGTCCTCTGAACGTGACGAAGCGCCGCAAGAGATTTCTTGACGGCCGTCGCATTCAGGGGAGGACCAAGGGGACGCTCATCGTCACGAGGCAATGTGACACGAAAATGACGAAACACGAGGGTCAACATGCAAGGAAATGGGATATGAGCCGATTTATTGGACTTTCGAATACGCTCGAAAGAGTCAATCTTATCGAGTATAATTCGAGCCCAATTAATCGAGCTCCCCATGAAGATCGCATAGATAAGCTTCAAAAATGGCTGGGATGGTAAAGAAGAGGAGCCGTACTTGGGAAGCAAGCACGACTTCAGAATCAGATTTAGGACCCATGCATTTGGCTTGAAAGATTTAGATGGCACGCCAATCATGGCAGGAGGAATCTGATGGAAAATCTCTGAAAGGATGGTCTGATCAAGAGAAGAAATATCATCTACCGAGATATCAGAAGGAAGAAGGCCAGACGAAGAGATACCCAAAATCTCTCCTAAGATTTCCGCAGTGAGGACTATAGGAGTCCCCAAAACGGTCGTCTCAACAGAGTGGGTCTGATCGTACTGACCCCGGATCCTATTAGCATAGAAAAGCTTCACTAATCTAGGGTAGGGGTGAGGATTCGCCTTCGGGTCATATCGAAGGTAATCGAGAAGACCCGACGACGACAGAAGATCAGCTAACCCTATGAAGTCGCTAAACTGGACGAAATGCTCCAGAAGCAGCGGGCAATGTTCGATACGGTTATACGCCGCGAGACACAAAGGGTCATCGCGACATAAGGAAATATCGACACCGCCCACCGGCATCGGACCCTTTCCCTTAGGCTTACGGGTAGACGTACGAGGGTGGGTGCTAGACTCGGGATGAATAGGAGGAGTGGGTTCCCTATGAGTCTCGGTCTCGGGGTTATACTCCGTATCGGAATCGGTAGGAGTATGGAACGAAGATTGAGAAGCAAGAATTTTGGCCTTTGGCTTAGGCTTGGGTTTGGGTTTCGGTTGACCTCTAGGTTGAGCGGTCGTCGTCCTCTTCTTCTTGAGAGGAGGCGAAGATGACGAAGGATGGGTGGTCTTGGCTCTACGCTTCGGAGGGGTTGGATGCTCGGGATCCGAAGAGATTGGATCAACGGTCATCGGAGAGGGGCTAGAGGGAGTGATCGGAATGCGTGTTCTTGCCATAGTCGAAGCAAGACACGGGACAAGGAGATCAAACGAAGAAGCCCTAGCCGAAAAAAAATAAACCCTAAGAACCCTAGAAACCGAGCAAGCCCTAGCTCTAGGAAATGAAATCTAACCCTAGGAGGAGAGGAGATCACCTAGAACGAGGGGCCGACGGAGGAGATCGACGGAGATGGCCGGAAAAATGGCCGGAGATCGATCGGAAGTCGAAGGGTTTCGAGGGAGGTCGGGGTTTTGAGCGGAGAGAGAAGAGATTTCGATCGATTAGAATGAAAATCGATCGACTAAACTGAGTTTAAGTCGGTCGATTTCTCAAATGACCAAACAGCCCCTGGCACAACTAGTCGGTCACAGTTCAAGCACTGACCGACTAGATCACGATCTAGTCGGTCGGTCAATGAGCTTGAACCGACTAGTTGCAAACAGTGGCTGAATCCAAGAATTACTGACAAGATTTAGTCGGTCTGCGTTCAAGTACTGACCGACTAGATCTCAATCTAGTCGGTCGGTCACTGAACATGAACCGTCTAAAGAGTCAAAAACTTGAAAATCAAGTTCTCTCCATAATACGCTTGGACGATAAATCTCAAAACTCTCAATAAACATCGAAACTACCCCATTAATCATCGAAAAACAGAAATTTGACGATTACGCACAAATCGAACGAAAAATCAAGATATCACATAAAATTCCCGAAAAATCCAATAATTCTAGCATGAATGAGATATTGCCAAAAATAATAGCATGCAAAATTATTGAATGAAACATGAATCCTATATCTCGGATTCACCCATAATCCCCAATTCTCGACGCAACCGCACAAAGGAGTCCTCCTTTAGGGGTTTCGTGAAAATATCGGCGATTTGCTTTTGGGTTTCAACGTACACTAGAATGATGTCCTTTTAAGCAACATGATCATCTAAAAAGTGGTGTCGGACATCTATGTGTTTCAAACGGGAATGATGTACCGGGTTCTTGGAAAGACATATTGCACTTTGGTTGTCAACCATGATAGGGCAAGTATCACAATTTATACCAAAGTCTTTAAGTGTGTGTCTCATCCAAAGAACTTGAGCACACGCGGCACCGGCGGCAATATATTCCGCCTCGGTGGTTGAAAGTGATACGGAATTTTGCTTCTTGGAAAACCAAGAGACAAGAGAATTTCCTATAAAATGGCAAGTGCCACTAGTACTTTTCCTGTCGGATTTGCATCCCACATAATGAGCGTCACTATATGAGACTAACTCATATGTGCTAGATCTCGGATAAAGTAATCCAAAATCTAATGTGTAACTTAGATAGCGAAAAATACGCTTTACCGCTACTAAGTGAGACTCCTTAGGTTGAGACTGATAACGAGCACATATACATACGGCAAACATAATATCGGGCCTACTTGCGGTAAGATAAAGCAAACTACCTATCATTCCTCGATATAGACGAATGTCTACATCCTTACCGCCCGTATCCTTGTCAAGATGCGTAGTCGTGCTCATTGGAGTCTTTTTCCCGGAGGCATTCTCCATTCCAAATCGCTTTAGCAACTCCACCGTGTACTTCGTTTGGTGGATGAAGATTGCATCGTTCATTTGGCGAATTTGGAGACCTAAGAAATATTTGAGTTCGCCCATGTGGCTCATCTCAAATTGTTCCTTCATCACATTAGAAAACTCTTCGCAAAGAGCGAAGTTAGTAGCACCGAAAATGATATCATCAACATAAATTTGAACTAATAAAATATCATTATTCGCATGCTTAATAAAAAGTGTTGAATCGGCTTCGCCCATTTTAAAATTCAAATCCAAAAGAAAATTCTTTAGGCGATCATACCAAGCTCGAGGAGCTTGTCTCAAACCATAAAGAGCTTTCTTTAGTTTAAAAACGTGATTTGGAAATTTTTCATTTACGAAGCCCGGAGGTTGAGAAACGTAAACTTCCTCAACGACATCTCCGTTTAAAAATGCACTTTTAACATCCATTTGAAATAATTTAAAATTCTTATGGCATGCAAAAGACAAAAGTAATCTAATTGATTCTAATCTAGCTACCGGAGCGAAAGATTCTTCGAAATCGATACCTTCCTCTTGACGATAGCCTTGAGCTACTAACCGAGCTTTGTTCCGGACGACGACTTGGTTTTCGTCGGTTTTGTTCTTGAAGATCCACTTTGTCCCTATGACGGTGTGGTTCTTCGATGGCAATGGAACAAGCTCCCAAACTTCATTCCTCTCGAATTGAATGAGCTCCTCCTCCATGGCTAAGATCCAAGCGCTATCTTCGCATGCTTCATTAATATTCGTTGGCTCTATCGATGAGGCAAAGGCACAATTTGCGAAGCGGTGAACTTGGGATCTCGTCTTGACACTATCATAGATATTGCCAATGACTTGCTCATGGGGATGGTCACGAACCGAATGAAGCCGTTTGGGAATACCTTGATCACTTGGAACATTCTCAACAACTTCATTAGTTGGGTTAGTCTCAATAGAATCAATAGAATCATTAGACTTAGAATTTTCAAACGAATCACATAAAACATCCATAGAATCATTATCATTTGAAATTCTAGTTGGAACAAATCCTTCATTAAATGAGACATGAAGCGATTCCTCGATCGTTGAGGTTCGTTTGTTGAATATCCGGTAGGCTTTGCTACGCGTAGAATATCCAACAAAAATCCCCTCATCGGATCTCGGATCGAATTTGTCCAAACTACCATATGTGTTCTTAATAAAACATTTCGAACCAAAAACACGAAAATGTTTAACTTGAGGCAACCTACCAAACAACAATTCATAACAAGTTTGTTTAGTGCCGGGCCTCAAAAGTATTCTATTAAACACATAGCAAGTGGTGTGTACCGCTTCCGCCCAAAATTGATGGCCAAGTTGGCTATCATCAAGCATAGTGCGAGCACACTCCACTAGCGTCCTATTCTTTCTCTCAACTACACCATTTTGAGGAGGTGCACGAGGGAAAGAGAAGGTGTGAGTAATACCAACTTCATCACAAAATGTCTCAAAAGACTCATTCTCAAATTCACCTCCATGATCACTACGAATAGTGACAATGGTGGTTTCTAAGAGATTTTGTACTTTCTTAACAAAAATTGTGAAGTTTTCAAAAGCTTCATTTTTATTACACAATGAAAATACCCAAGTAAATCTTGAATAGTCATCTACGATGACAAGTCCGTACCTTGCATTTCCTAAGGAAGCTACTCTAGTTGGCCCAAATAAATCTAGATGTAATAGCTCTAGTGGCCGTTTAGTAGAGATGCTTTTCTTAGGTTTAAATGAAGATTTAGGAAGCTTGCCGCGTTGACAACAATCACAAAAACTTTTCTTTTCAAAAACAAGCTTCGGAAAACCTTTAATAGAATTCAATTTTGAAAGCTTATATAGTGTTCCAAAGTTCACATGTCCAAAGCGTCGATGCCATAAGTGTTGTTCACTTGTGTTAGCAACGAGACATTGTTCATATGACTTCGGAAGATCCAAAATATAGATGTCTTTACGACGAGTTCCGGAAAATAATAATTTTTCATTATCCTTTCTTAAAATGTGACACAATCCTTTCGCAAAGCTAACTTTGTAACCTTTGTCACAAAGTTGACTTATTGAAATAAGATTATGATTTAAACCACTAACAAGATAAACGTCACTAATTAATGGTTTAGAAGGGTTACCGACTTTACCAACACCTATGATGGTTCCGCTCTCGTTGCCTCCAAATACGACGCGGTTTCCATTCGCAATGGGAACCACTCCGGAGAGCAAACGAGCGTCACCCGTCATGTGTTTGGAGCACCCGCTATCGAGTATCCAATTCCCTTTGGAGCTAAATTTAAATTTGATGCTCCTTTTCTTTTTCTTTTCCTTGAGTACCTAAAGATAGACACTTTCATATCATGGTACCCAAGGTCATTGGGTCCAAGGGATTAGACCTTTGGAAGCCAAGTCCAAGTGGACTTAGACTTCCCCACATAATTCTTACTATGCACAACATCCGAAAAATAAGCATTCATGTACATTTGTTTTTCGTCCATGCTTGTGTCCTTTGGGCTCCAAATAGTGAAAATTTTGGGAGCCATCATCCTATTGGGTGCATGTATGCTACGTTGATTTCTACGTGATGCATGTTGTGGATAGGCATACGGGACATGATGGAATGGTGCACGAAAAGAATTATTCATATGATGAGGTGGGTGTACATATGCATGTGTGGAAACACGTGCGTGAGGGTGTCTCACTTGGTGTGCACGTGCCCGGGAATGTGTTGCATAAAAATCATCATAAGTGTGAGACGGTGGAGTAGGACGTGTGTTCCTACGTGGCATGTTATTAGTGTACATGTAGGCATGCCCCTTCTTTGGAGGTCCACCCAAAGTGGGTTTCTTTCCGAAAGAGGGTGTGGACGAGGTGGAAGCACCATTGGTAGATGAACTACCAATAGAGTGTTTGCTCCCACTCGTTGAGGCTTCGGAAGTTGGCCTAACAAAAGTAGTGACCGACTTGGATGAATTTCCCATCATATACCCCAAGCCAATGTGGTGTTTGGCCGGAAGTAAATCTTTTAGGATATTATCCAAATGGCCCTTACCCTTGTTGAATTTGTTGATTCGGCCCAATGTGTCCTCATATTACTCTTTGAGAGAACGCAAAGAAGTATCCAAAGCGGATATTTGCGATGTGAGCACATAAACACGAGATTTAAGATTCTCGTTCTCAATACTCAAAGTCGAGTTTTGAGAAGTTAAATCCGCTATCTCATGTTCTTCCGCATCCTCAATGCTAACATGTTCAAGTTTAGATTTGAGATTCACAATCTCATTTCTTAACTCTTCAACAACGGTGTCGTTGTTGGTGATGATATTCTTAGGCGATGTTTGAATGCTAGCTAGGTCATCTTTTACCTTAGTATATCTATTTACTAACTTAGTGTATTTTGACCAAAGTTGAGAGTTAGCATTTCTAAGATCATCCATCGTTACCTCATCGCTTTCGTCATTACTATCATCGGAAGAGGAGGATCCTTGATCGTTCTCCTCTCTTGCCATGAAGCACATATGTGCTTGCTCCACTTTCTCATCATCCGACTCTCCGCTTGAGGAATCCTCGGAGTCGGTGAATGTTGCTCCGACAAGTCCTTTCTTGTACCCCTTCTTGTATTTCTTGGACTTATCGAATTTTGGCGCCTTCCACTTCTCCTTTTGTTTGTTGAGAGGACACTCCGCTTTCATGTGTCCTGGCTTATTGCACTTGAAACACAAAGGAGAGGAAGAGGCGTTAGAAGAACCAAATTTACCTTTGGTCTTGAAGTTACCTTTCCGGAAGAAACGGTTGAACTTCTTGGCCATGAGTGCCATGGACTCCAAGTCCAACTCGTTTTCCGAGTCTTCATCATCGGAAGATGTGGATGAAGCCGCCTTGAATGCAATCGCCTTTTTCTTAGGCGCATCTAGGTTCAAATATGACTTCATCTTTTCTTGCAGCTTCACCTTGCTATCTTTGCGTACCTCGTATGACATCAAAGTACCCATTAGTTGAACTACGGTATATTTGTTCATGTCATTGCCTTCCTCGATGGCGAAGGTACGTTTTTCCCAAGAAGAGGGAAGTCCTTCAATAAGCTTTAAGCACTTCTCCTTTTGAGTGTAGATCTTGCCGAGGGCCTCTAACTCGTTTATTATGTCAACGAAGCGAGCGTAATATTCTTTCATCTTCTCGCCCTGTTGCATGTGAAACATTTCGTAATCTTTGGTTACGACAACGAGTTTAGAGTCTCTTACCCGACTCGTCCCTTCATGTAGTATGAGGAGAGAGTTCCAAATTTGATATGCACTCTTACATGTGCATATCTTATTGAAATCCTCGGGCTCCAATGCGCATTGCAAGGCGTTCATTGCCTTGGCATTGCTTACCTCCGCGGCGACCTCCGCGGTAGTCCATTTCTCAAAATCTTCTTCTTCGGGCTCGTTGTACTCCTTCATTGTAGTCCTCCATAAAGATGCACTTCGGAGGAAGGTTTCCATCCGACATTTCCAGTACCCGTAGTTGGTACCGTTGAAGAATGGAGGCCTTGTAGAGGAATGTCCTTCCATCACCGATGACGCTCCTTCACGGTTCCTGAAGGTGTCGTAGTTGGAAGGTGGAGGCACGGTCTTGTTGTCGTTGGCAGACATAGCTGAGAACCTGGCTCTGATACCAAATGTAATGCCCTACCAGCTACTGCACAAGTACTAGAGGGGGGGGGGGGGTGAATAGTACTTTAAAATAATAAGGCGTATTATTCCAAATTAAATTGCACACAACTACCAAGTCAATTTGCGGAAGCTTAAATTGAATGACAACAATGAAATTAACAATGCTAACAAATGAAGTTAATGGGTTCGGATCCACCCAAGTCTCCCCGACTTGTTCCCGGTGATCCTACGTCCCAACCACCCGGATCCCTTCCGGATACTTGAGTTAGAAACCCTAACTCAAGATTTCCACTATGAATATCTTGTGAAAAACCTTCACAAGATCAAATCATACATGCAATGGCAAAGTGAATCCCACAACCCGGGATCACAAACTACTCTCACAACCGAGAGAGCCAATAAGCAATATAAAAGAGTTTAATATGAAATAAATACTCTTACCACAAAATCCTATACCTTGAGTTTTTCTTACCCAAAAGGTGGAATGAAGGATTTGAGGAAGATGAAGTTACCAAACCCTAGCACCAAGGAAATGAGCAGCAATGGGTGCCTAGGGAAGATTTGGAAACTTGAATCAAGCAATAGCTTGAAGAGCTCACCAAGAACAAGCTTCTCTCTAGATCTAGAAATGAGAGAGAATGGGTTTCTTGTGAGGAAGAGAGCTTTAGATTTGAGGGAGAATAGCTATCTCTTTAGAACTCAATGAATCTCTTAATGACAGCTCTTTTGAAGATAGAAATGACCTAGGTTCGTATTTATAGGGTCCCATAAAAACAAGTTAGGTCAATCTCCAACGGAAAGAAATCTGTGAGATCTAGTCGGTCAAAGAACACTCACTGACCGACTAGTTCATCAACTAGTCGGTCAGTCACAAAGCATGGACCGACTAAGAGCAGATCTGAGAAGAGATAGAATTTCAGACCTAGAAAACTAGTCGGTCCAAGAACACTGTCTGACCGACTAGTTTCACAACTAGTCGGTCATCCAATGAACGTAGACCGACTAAGAGGCAAAACAACATAGTCTGAAGGCAAGTTGACTTAGTCGGTCCAAGAACAAAAGTTGACCGACTAGATTGTCAACTAGTCGGTCATCAAACGTTCTTAGACCGACTAACGGTAAACAGTAGCTTAGGAGAATTTTAGAGTGAACAGTCAGTCTCAACTAGTCGGTCAAAGAAGCATCACTGACCGACTAGTTCACAAACTAGTCGGTCGGTGAGTCAACATAGACCGACTAACTGTAAACAGTAAAGAGCTAAGAATTAACTGACAGAAACTAGTCGGTCCAAGAACAGTGGGCCGACCGACTAGATCACCATCTAGTCGATCAGTACTTGTTCTTGTACCAACTAACATGCATAACAAAGTCCGAATCGAAGCGCGACGCTTCGAGGAAGTTAGAGTGAACTTGTGCAAGAATCCTAGAGCTACGAAATGAGCGTAATGAAGATAGAAACGTAAGATATACTCAAGGCTTAACATTCTATCAATCGAAACTAAAAGACTATAAATAAAACCTTAATAAACGGTCTTTGAGAGCTTCGATTGAATCTTCATTACTTCCAAAGCGTCGCAAGAGCTTCAACGAAGCTTTAGGCATGAAAATGAGCTTTGGAAAGTGTTGAGATGTCGCTTTGAATGTTCACGTGAAATTGGCGACGATCTCCAATACTGCGCTCACAAATTGTTAGATCATGAATTATTTATGTTTGCTCATCATCCAAAACCAAATCCGGGGAGTCCAATATTCAACAGATATAGATCTTTTTATTAAATGATATGATTTTAAGCCTAATTTTGCCTTCTCTTATTTTTCAGTTGTACATTTCGATCTCTCGATTCCAATGGATATTTTTGCCGACTTTTCAGTTGTACATTTCATATCTTATTTGTCTTCTCCTATTTTCAGTTGAAGATGGCGATCTCCTGGTTCATACGAACATTTTTCATATTATTCTAACCGTTTGACTATTTTCTAAATTTTCTTGAAGATATGGATATTTTTATTAAATGATATGATTTTTTGGTCTAATTTTGTCTTCCCTTATTTTTCAGTTGAAAGGCGATCTTCCGGTTCCAACAGAAATTTTTGCGGATTTTTCAAAGCTCGATGCTATTTTCTACATTTTATGGAACATATGGATTTTTTTAAACGATATGATTTTTATATCCTAAGTTTTACTTCTCTTAGTTTAAGTTGAATATTGTGATCTACCGGTTCCAGCGAACAGTTTTACTGATTTTTGTTAGCTTGGGGGCTATTTTTATTTATTTTATGGATTTATTGATCATTTTATTAAATGATATGATTTTTTGGCCTAATGTTATCTTCTCTTATTTTTCAGTTGAAGATGGCATTCTCCAGTTCCAACGGAGATTTTTGCGGAATTTTTTTACCTAGAGGCTGTTTCTACATTTTCTGGAAGATAAGGATCTTTTTATTAAATAATATAATTTTTTGACCAAATTTTGTAAGATATGAATCTTTAGATTAAATGATATACATTTTTATCCTAATTTTCTCAGGTTATTTTTTAGTTGAAGATGGCAATCTCCTGACTCCAACGTACATTTTTGCGGATTTTTCTGAGCTCGGGGCTATTTTCTACGTTTAATTGAAGATATGACTCTTTTTATTAAATGATATGATTTTTGTAGCTTAATTTTGTCATTTCTTTTTTTTTCAATTGATGATAGCGATTTTTCTGAGCTCGGGACTATTTTTCTACATTTTCGGGAAGTTATGGATCTTTTTATTAAACGATATGTCTTTTGACCTAATTTTTTCTTCTCTTATTTTTCAGTTGAAGATACTGATCTCCTGGTTCCAACAGAAATTTTTACGGATTATTCTGACCTCATGTCTATTTGATAAATTTCTAGAAGATATGGATCTATTTGTTAAATGATATGATTTTTGGCCTAATTTTGTCTTCTCTTATTTTTGAGTTGAAGATGCCGATCTCTCGGTTCCAACGGACATTTTTGCAGATTTTATAAGCTCTTTGATATTTTCTACATTTTATGGAAGATATGAATTTTTTAAATGATATGATTTTTATATCCCATGTTTGTCTTCTCTTATTTTTTTTGTTGAAGATGGTGATCTACCGGTTTCAACGGACATTTTTGTTGCTTTTTCTTAACTTGTGGATATTTTTATATATTTTTTGGAAGAAATGAATCTTTTCATTAAATGATATTATTTTTTGGTATAATTTTGTCTTTTCTTATATTTCAGTTGAAGAAGGCGTTCTCTCGGTTCCAACGGAGATTTTTGCAGAATTTTTTCCTAGAGGCTATTTTCTACATTTTCTAAAACTTATGTATCTTTTTATTAAATAATATAATTTTTTGGCCTAATTTTGTCCTCTCATATTTTTCAGATGAAGATGGCCATCTCACGGGTCCAATAGACATTTTTTCGGATTGTTCTGAGATCTAGGCTGTTTTCTACGTTTTGTGTACGATATGAATATTTAGATTAAATGATATTAGCCTAATTCGTCTCCCCTTATTTTTTTAATTGAAGATGGCGATCTCCCGGTTCCAACGGACATTTTTGCGGTTGTTTCTGAGCTCGTGGCTATTTTCTACATTTAATTGATGATATGGCTCGTTTTATTAAATGATATGATTTTTGTAGCCCAATTTTGACTTTTCTTATTTTTTTTCCGATTGAAGATGGAATATCCTGGTTCCAACGGACATTTTTGCGGATTTTTCTAAGCTCAAGACTATTTTTCTGCATTTTCGGGAAGTTATGGATCTTTTTATTAAATGATATGCTTTTGACCGAATTTTGCCTTCTCTTATTTTTTTTTCAATTGAAAATACTGATCTCCTGGTTCCAACAGACATTTTTGCGGATTATTCTAACCTCGGGTCTATTTTCTTAATTTTCTAGAAGATATGGATCTATTTGTTAAATGATATGATATTTGGCCTAATTTTGTCTTCTCTTATTTTTTAGGTGAAGATTGCGATCTCTCGGTTCCCACGGACATTTTTGTAGATTTGTATGAGCTCGGTGATATTTTCTACATTTTATGGAAGGTATGAATCTTTTTTAAATGATATGATTTTTGTATCCTATGTTTGTCTTCTATTATTTTTTCAGCTGAAGATTTCGATCTACCAGTTTCAACGGATATTTTTGCTGTTTTTTCTTAACTTGTGGCTATTTTTTACATTTTCCGGAAAATATGAATTTTTTTATTAAATGCTATGATTTTTTGGCATAATTTTGTCTTTACTTTTTCAGTTGAAGATGTCGATCTACCATTTCCAACAGACATTTGTGCGGATTTTTTAGAGCTACGTGCTATTTTCTAAATTATTTTGTAAGATATTGATTTTTATATTAAATGATATGATTTTTATAGCCTAATTTTGTCATCTCTTATTTTTTTAGTTGAAGATGGCGTTTTTCAGGTTCCAACGGATATTTTTACGGATTTTTTGAACTCGGGGCTATTTTTCAACATTTCGGGAAATTATGGATCTTTTTATTAAATGAAATGATTTAGGCCTAATTTTGTCTTCTATTATTTTTTTCATTGAAGATGGTGATCGTCCTATTCCAATGGATTTTTCGCGAATTTTTCTGAGCTCTGGGCTATTTTCTAAATTTTTTGTAGGATATGAATTTTTATATTAAACGTTCTGATTTTTATGGCCTAACTTGTCTTCTCTGATTTTTCAGTTGAAGATGGCGATCTTTCGGTTCCAACGGCCAATGTTGCGGAATTTTCTAAGCTCGGAACTATTTTCTACAGTTTATTGAAGATTGTATCTTTTTATTAAATGATATGATTTTTGTATCCTAAGTTTGTCTTCTCTTACTTTTCTGTTGAATATGGGAATCTCTCGGTTCCAACGGACATTTTTGCGGATTTTTCTGAGCTCGACACTATTTTCTACATTTTCTGTAAGATATGAATCTTTATATTAAATGATATGATTTTTGGCCTAATTTTACCTTCGCTTATTTTTAAGTTGATGATGGCGATCTCCCGGTTCCAACGGACATTTTTGCATATTATTCCGACTTCAGTGATATTTTCTAATTTTTCTGGAAGATATTGATCTTCTTATTAAATGATACTATTTTTGGCCTAATTTTGTCTTCTCTTATTTTTTTAGTAGAAGATGGCGATTTTCCGATTCTACCGGATATTTTTGTAGATTTTTCTGAGCTCAGTGCTATTTTCTATATTTTATGGAAGATATGTATCTTTTTATTAAATGATATAATTTTTATATCCTACATTAGTCTTCTCTTATTTTTTAGTTAGAGATTGCGATCTACCGGTTCCAACAGACATTTTTGCAGATTTTTCTTAGCTTGTGGCTATTTGTCAACTTTTTCTTGAAGATATGGATCTTTTTATTAAATAATATGATTTTTTGGCCACATTTTATCTCCTCTTTTTTTAGTAGAAGATGACGATCTCTCGGTTTCAACGGACATTTGTACGGATTTTCTGAGCTGTGGGCTATATTTACATTTTCTGTAAGATAAGGGTTTTTATATTAATTGATATGATTTTTATAGCCTAATTTTATCTTCTGTTATTTTTCAGTTGAGGATGGCGATCTCACATGTCTGATGGACATTATTACAAATGTTTAAGAACTTGGGGCTATTTTTATATATTTTCGGGAAGGTTTGAATCTTTTTATTAAATGATATGATTTTTTTGGCTAATTTTGTCTTCTTATATATTTTTTCCATTGAAGATGGTGATCTCCTGATTCCAACGGACATTTTTAGGGATTTTTCTGAGCTCCAGGTAAATTTTCTAAATTTTCAGTAAGATATGAATCTTTATATTAAATGATATGATTTGTAAGCCTAATTGTGTCTTCTCTTATTTTTCTATTAAAGATGGCGATCTCCCGGTTCCAACGGACATTTTTGCGAATTTTTCTGACCTCGTAGCTTTTTCTAAATTCTCTATAAGATCTGGATCTATTTATTAAAGAGTATGATTTTTGGCCTAATTTTGTCTTCTCTTATTTTTCAGTTGATGATGGCGATCTCCGGGTTGAACGGACATTTTTTTGGATGTTTCTGAGCTTTGAGCTATTTTCTACAATTTCTGTATGATATGATTTTTTATATTAAATGATATGATTTTTATAACCTAATTTTATCTTCTCTTATTTTTCAGTCGAAAATGGAAATCTCCCAATTCCAACATACATTTTTGCAGATTTTTCAGAGATCAGTGCTATTTTTCCTAAATTTCGAGAAGTTATGGATTTTTTATTAAATGATATGATTTTTGGTCTAATTTGCTTTCTCTTATTTTTAAGTTGAAGATGGCAATCTCCAGGTTCTAACGGACATTTTTACAGATTATTTTGACCTTGGGGCTGTTTTCTAAATTTTCTGAAAGATATGGATCTTTTAATATATTATATGATTTTTGACCTAAGTTTGTCTTCTCTTTTTTTTTCAATTGAAGATGGCGATCTTCCGATTCTAACGGACACTTTGCGGATTTTTTTGAGCTCGGTGCTATTTTCTACATTTTATGGAAGATATGGATCTTTTTATTAAATGATATTATTTTTATATCCTACGTTTCTCTTCCCCTATTTTTTTAGTTGAAGATGGCGATCTACCGGTTCCAGTACATATTTTTGCGGATTTTTCTTAGCTTCAGGCAATTTTTCTATATTTTGAGGAAAATATGTATCTTTTTATTAAATATTATAATTTTTTGGCCTAATTTTGTCTTCTCTTTTTTCTGTTGCTGATGGCGATCCTTCAGTTCCAACGGACATTTTTGCGGATTTTTGTGAGCTCCGGGCTATTTTATGTAAGATATGGATCTTTATATTAAATGATATGATTTTTATAGCTTAATTTTGTCTTCTCTTATTTTTCTTTTGAAAATGGCGATCTCCCTGTTCAAATTGACATTTTTTGCAGATTTTCTGAGCACGATGCTATTTTTCTACATTTTTGGAAAGTTATGTATTTTTATTAAATGATATGATTTTTCACCTAATTTTGTCTTCTCTTATTTTTTTTAGTTGAAGATGGCAATCTGCATGTTCCAACAAACATTTTTGCGGATTTATCTGACCTCAGAATATTTTATAAATTTTCTGGAAGATATTGATCTTCTTATTAAATGATATGATTTTTGGCCTAATTTTGTCTTCTCTTATTTTTTTCAGATGATGCTATCGATCTTCTAGTTCAAACGGACAGTTTTGCTGATTTTTCTGGGTTCGGTGCTATTTTCTACATATTATGGAAGATTGTTTCTTTTTATTAAATGATATGATTTTTATAGCCTACGTTCTCTTCTCTTATTTTTTCAGTTGAAGATGACGATCTACCGATTCCAACGGATATTTTTGCTGATTTTTCTTAGGTCGGGGTAATTTTTCTACATTTCTTGGAATATATGGACCCTTTTATTAGATGATATGATTGTTTGGCATAATTTCTTCTTCTCTTTCTTTCAATTAAAGAAGGCGATATCCCGGTTCCGACTGACATTTGAGCGGATATTTCTAAGCTCTGGTCTATTTTCTACATTTTCTGTAAGATATTGATCTTTTTATTAAATGATATGTTTTACAGCCTAATTTTATCTTCTCTCTTTTTAGTTGATGATGGCCAGTTCCCGGTTCAAATGGACATTTTTGCAGATTTTTCTGAGCTCGGAGCTATTTTCTACATTTATGGAATATATGAATCTTTTTATTAAATGATTTTATTTTGTCCTAATTTTGTCGTCTCTTAGTTTTAAGTTGAAGATGGCGATCTTCCTGCTCCAATGGACATTTCAACAGATTTTTCTGTTCTTGGAGCTATTTTCTACATTTTATTGAAGATATACATCTTTTTATTAAATGTTTTGATTTTTTTCGCCTAATTTTATCTTCTCTTATTTTTAAGTTGAAGATGGCTAGCTCCCAATACCAAAAAAAAAAAATTTACGAATTTTTCTGAGCTTGGGACTATTTTCTACATTTTCTGTACGTTATGGATCTTTTTATTAAATAATATGATTTTTGGCCTAAATTTTCTTCTCTTTTTTTGGTTGACAATGGCGATCTCCTAGTTCCAACGAACATTTGTGCAGCTTTTTCTAAGCTCCAGGCATTTTCTAAATTTTCTGTAAGATTTGAATCTTTATATTAATTGATTTGATTTTATAGGCTAATTTTTGTATTCTCTTACTTTTCAGTTGAAAATGATGATCTCCTGGGTCCAACAGACATTTTTGACAATTTGTCTAGCTCGAGGATATTTTTATACATTTTTGGAAGTTATGTATGTTTTTATTAAATTATATGATTTTTTGGCCTAATTTTGTCGTCTCTTATTTTTTCGTTGAAAATGTCGATCTCTCGGTTACAAAGGACATTTTTAGGGATTTTTCTGAGCTCTGAGCTATTTTCTAAATTTTCATGAATCTTTATATTAAATCATTACTATAAAAAAGAAATTTAATAGCACATGTTAAACAATGCTTGCCAATTATAAGCAATGTTTATTAGATGCATAGATAATAGACATCACTTCTTTCTACAAGCGATGTTAAAGGTTGGATAATAGACAACATTTCTTTCTGCAAGTGTTGTTTATTAGAGGCACAGATAATAGACATCGCTTCTTTCTTCACTCACTGTTAAAGGTCAGATAATAGACATCGCTTCTTTCTGCAAGCGCTGTTAAAGGTCAGATAATAGACATCGCTTCTTTCTGCAAGCGCTGTTAAAGGTTAGATAATAGACATCGCTTCTTTCTGCAAGCGTTGTTTATTAGAGGCACAAATAATAGACATCGCTTCTTTCTACAAGTGTTGTTATAGGTCAGATAATAGACATCGCTTCTTTCTGCAAGCGTTGTTTATTAGAGGCACAAATAATAGACATCGCTTCTTTCTACAAGTGTTGTTATAGGTCAGATAATAGACATCGCTTCTTTCTACAAGCGTGGTTAAAGGTCAGATAATAGACAACGCTTCTTAGATAGCGGTTCTTTTTACAAAGAGCTGTTAAACAGTTTTGTTTTAATAGAAATGGTTAGTATATCATAATTATTTAAATAAAAAATACTAAATTTTTTATCATACAAGAAATAAGCATTTTGATGTTATTAAAATTTTATTTGAAATCTTATTATCTATTAAATGGATAAATAATTAAATAAATTCCCAGCATCAACAACAAATTAACGAGGTTCTTGAATTAGTGACAGGACTGCTCATGTTTTGGAGGAATAGCCACGCCTCTTCCTGAATTATAAGTAAGCTAAATAAAAATCAATTCTAAAAAATTAACCACGTTTTTTGTGGAGGATTAACCACGTTTTTGTGGAGGAGCTGAGAACAATTTATGGAAAAAACGAGCGACTCTTCCCGCAGAAAAGACCATATATTCACCGTTCTCTTTTAACCCTTCTATTCATCCCTAATAATTCTACCCCATTATATTTTCACTCTCAACCCAAATGCCTCGAGTCCCTCCGATGCCGCTCTCATCTGACGCCTCGAGTCCCCTCCGACGCCACTCTCCTCCGACATGTCGAGTCCCCTAGATCGATCTCCTCTAATGCCGATCTCCTTCGAACCCTCGAGTCCCCTCCAACACCGCTCTCTACTAACACCGATCTCCTCCGACGCCTCGAGTCCTCTCTGATGCCGCTCTCCTTCGATGTATCCTCTGACGCCGCTCTCCTCGATGCCTCGAGGCCCCTAGATATCTCTCATCTGAAGCCTCGAATCCCCGTGATCTTTTGACTCTAAAAAAGATCGCTTTTCTACAGTGCCTTGAGAAAAAGGTGTGTGCTCGCATGGAAGGCCAGAGACGGGTGGTGCACGAAGTTTATGGATTCTAAAGGGATTTGCAAGAATGATTAGAGCTTGACCAACAGTGCGGCCTGCTTATGCTCGAATTCAAGCAGCATCGACGAGAGCTGCGTATCGATCAAAGAGACGTGCAAACTTGTAAATAAACGGTATGTGCGAGTAATGTCAAACTTGTAAATACACAGTATATGCACGTGCCCATCCCACGTGTCGCTCAGTTACTTCAGAAAACCGGAGGAGGAAACCAAAACCCACAAAAATTAAATAAAAGAATAACAATAGTGGTGGTCGGCTAGGGTTTTTACCGAAGGATGAGGAGGAGGAGGAAGCACAGGACTTGACGGTGGAGGATTTTGAGGGATCGGATGCAAAGCCAGCACAAAAATTGATCGGCAACCACACCTGACAGATTTGGAAGCAATTTTGGGGGGATACCATCTTTGTTGAGGTAAAGAGAAGAGAGATGGAAATCATTGGGATCTAATATGCAAATATACTAGTTTACTTCAGCGATTATAGGAATGTGGAGGGAGTTTTTACAAACTTCCCATTCGTTTTCGAAATCTCCGTCGGTAATGAGATCTAATCAAAACTCCAACTGATACGGCCCTCCCAGTATGGGCCAGGACCGAACGACCTAGGCCCGTGTCGCAAACCCCCAGGCCTGGGGAGAACGAGTCCCCCACAAAGAATCTGAGTTGGGTCGGCCTCTGACCGAAGCCGATGCAACCGCTGACCCACACTAGCAGGAGTTAACCGCTCCTATCGCGCCCTCTTAATCACCATTAAGGGGCCTCATTACGTCCACCTTCATGACCTATGAAGGTGCCATTAAAGGGCAGATGACCGGGGCGAAATGAGGGGACGTCGAGGAGACGTCGCTAGGGAAGACTCCTGTAAAGAGACTAAAGGAACAACGGGCAAAAGGGCACTTCCTGGATACCCAAAACACTGAGGTATTCCTTTACACGACCTTGTCTTCCACCATATAATTCTCCTCCGCAGCTCGGCCCAAGGACTCGTGTATCGACCTCCCCGTGACCTATACCGATCCCATTGAGCATCCTTCAGATCCGTTTTGACCTAGGCATTAGAGGGGATTTGGTCGGAACCAAGGTCCGAACCCCTGACGAGCTTTCTCGTCGGTCCATGTCAAGTAAAATCCAGCCGCGTCGAGGCTACCCTTCGGTGCCCAACCAGCCCAGAGTCAAACGTGCTCACCCCGAGCTCGCTCATCTTCACCCCCTACAGAGGCCATCGCCTTGTCGAGGAACATCATCGGCACGTTGACGCTCGGACTCGCATGCTCTTTACCGAAGCCGAACGAGCTACACCCATCTCCCGAAGGCCACATGTGCCCCGTGTGATAGCGTTGACCTCTGGTCCTCCAGTCAACTATTCTGCGGTGAGAAAACACCCTGAAACATCTGGCGCAATCTGTAGGAACCGAAGAAGCACCCATGTCAAACAATTGCATCACCGAAATGGAATCAGCTTGCAATGGAGTGGAACGTATGCCCCTCATCCATGAGGAGGGCGACGACATCCCACTCGAAAACGGGCACAGCCACACCACCAAGGGCACCGGCGAATCACGCTCGGTGACCCAAGAACAATTCCATCTCTTCGCCCAAGAGACGAACGCCCACTTCCAAACTCTGGTAGCAACCATCCAATAACTCGTGGGCAACCCACGCCTCCCAGAGGGGGCTCAGCCGCCATCCTTGACCGTCGAGAGCACCGCCCCCCGCTACGCTTGGCATGGTCACTAACCACGGTGGCGAGGGTGCCAACCTGGAGCGACAGTTCACCATGTCGAACTTTGTCCCGGTGCGATCCCTCACCCTCACCTCACTCTAGGATGATGCGGATGGATGGGCTGAATGGACTAGAGGCGAGTTGACCACGGCTTCTTCTAGACGACCACGCTCTGCATGCTGACGGTCACCTAGCCATTGGGCCGCCGAGGATCGGTGGGGTCGAAGTGGGAGCCCTGTCAGAGGAGGCATAGGGGCCAGGGAGATCGCGACGAGATGAGAAGCACTCGGAGACCAACGCCTACCCCAGTTGAGATGGGCATCGAGCAGATTCACCCCGAACCCCAGTCAACTTGCCAGGGCAACTCGGCCCTCGTCTCGAAGCTCCAGCAGGCCACATAGACCTGGGAGGCCCCAAGGACAACCGCTGCCCATTAGTGAGGAGCATTACCGACGTGTGTGTACCACCCAGGTTCAAGGTGCCGACCTTGGATAAATACAACGGTACGGGGGACCCGGAGGACCATGTGATGGATTAGAAGGAGTCATGGCATTCTAGGGGGCCGACGACACCTTGATCTCTCGTGGCTTCTACTCCACCCTCCGAAAGTCTACCAGGAATTGGTACTACAGCCTCCCCAACTACTCCATCAGCAACTTCCACAACCTTGCCCAGAAATTCTACAAGCAATTTATGGATGGTCGACAAATAAAGCCGGACTCGGAGCTTCTGTTCAATGTGAACAGAGGTTGGGTGAACCCCTAAGTAGTTACATGCGATGATTCAACGTTGAGAGGCTGAATGTAGAGAGCTGCCCCGAGATGGTCGTGAAAACGACCCTGAAGAAAGGGCTCCGACACATGGGCCTAAAGAAGTCGCTGCACAACGAACCCACGAAGGACCTCTTTGATGTAATAGCCTGGGTGGAGCGTTACATCCTGACAGAAGAGGCGTAAGCAGTGGAGGAAGGAGGTCTCCCCACAAAAGCCAAGTGGGGCTCCAAATAGGATGAAAGCGAGCACCGCGAGCTGGAAGACCACAAGCAGGAGAAGAAGGCAAGGGGAAAGCAGTGCAAGGAGGAAGCACGACCCCCCAGGCTGAATGCTACTCAGGACGCCGTCCTAACACATGCTCAGAAAGATGGCCACATCAGCAAGATGCCCCCGAAGATGAAGGGTAGCGAAGGGACGAGGAAAAATACTTCAGGTACCATAAAGATAATGGTCACGACACCGACGAATGCTGGTACCTGAAGAAAGACATAGACCAGCTGATCAGTCCAGACCGTTTTGTGCATTATCGAGTGAGAAGGCGGGACAATCAGCCGCAGCTCCTCCCCCCAGGTGAGACTAGCTCGCCATTATCTTTCCCTCCTTTTCCTTTCAAATATATTCCTGGTTCAAAGAATGAAATGCAAGTTAGAACTGAAGCATCCGTGTTTCTTCCAGCTCCGCCACACCGAACCTTACGATTGACCATAAGGCTGGGGCAACTCCCCCAGCAAACCGATCACTCCGATCGCTTGTAAGGCTGGGGATAAATCCCCCAGCAGGCCGATCGCTCTGATCATCCGTAAGGCTGGGGCAACTCCCCCAGCAGGCCAATCGCTCCGATTGTCTGTAAGGCTGGGGCAACTCCCCCAGCAGGCCGATCGCTCCGATTGTCTATAAGGCTGGGAAAACTCCCCTAGCAGGTCGATCAATCCGATTGTCAGTAAGTCTGGGAAAAACTTCCCCAGTAGGCCGATCCCAACGATCGATCGTAAGGTTGGGGGAAACTCCTCCAGCGGGCCGATCACTCCGATCGTCCGTAAGGCTGGGGGTAACTCCCTAACAGGCTGGTCGCTCCGATGGTCCGTAAGGCTGGGGGCAACTTCCCCAACAGGCTGATCACAACGATCGACCATAAGGCTGGGGCAACTCTCCCAAGAGGCCGATCGCCCCGATCGCCCGTAAGGCTGGGGGCAACTCCCCCAGCAGGTTGATCACAATGATCGACCATAAGGCTGGGGGCAACTCCCCCAACAGGACGATCACTCCGATCGACCATACGGTGTAGGGCAACTCCTCCAGCAGGACGATCACTCCGATCGACCATAAGGTTGAGGGCAACTCACCCAGCAGGCCGATCACTCTGATCGACCGTAATGCTTGGGGCAACTGCCCCAGTAGACCGATCTCTCATGATCGACCATAAGGCTAGGGAAAACTCCCACAGCAGGCCGATCACTCCAATCTCCCCCAGCAGGCCAATCAGTCTGATCGACCATAAGCCAGGAGGTAACTATTCCAGCAGGTCGATCGCTTCGATCGCCCGAAAGGCTGGGAAAAACTCCCCCAGCAGGTCGATTGCTCCGATCGCCTGTAAGGCTGGGGCAACTCCCCCAGCAGGCCGATCGCTCCGATCGACCTGCTAGGGGAGTTGATCGCCCATAAGGTTGGGGCAACTCCCCCAGTAGGTCGATCACTCCGATCTCCTGTAAGGCTGGGGGCAACTCCCCCAGCAGGCCGATCGCTCAATATCGACCATAAGGCTAGGGCAACTCCCCCAGCAAGCCAATCACTCCGATCGCCCATAAGGCGGGGGGCAACTTCCCCAGCAGGCGGATCGCTCCGATCGACCATAAGGCTGGGGACAACTCCCCAAGTAGGCCGATCACTCCGATCGCCTGTAAAGCTGTGGTCAACTCCCCCAGTAGGCTAATCAGAACGATTGACCATAAGGCTGGGGGCAACTCCCCCAGCAGGTCGATCACTCCGATCGACCATAAGGCCGGGGCAACTCTCCCAGTAGGCCGATCACTCCGATCGCCCGCAAAGCTGGGGGCAACTCCCCCAGCAGGCCGATAGCTCACGATCGACCGTAAGGCTGGGGCAACTCCCCCAGCAGGCCGATCTCTTCGATCTCCCGTAAGGCTGGGGGAAACTCCCCTAGTAGGCCTATCACTCCAATCGACCATAAGACTGGGCGCAACTCCCATGGCAGGCCGATCGCTCCGATCGCCCTTAATGCTTGGGGAAACCCCCAACAGGCTGATCACTACGATCGTCCACAAGGCTGGGGGACATTCACCTAGCGGGCCAATCACCTCAATAGGACGATGACTCCGCTGACAAAAAGAAAGCCTCCCGCTACTCAAAACCAGCGAGCCGCCTCGACATGAATAGCAGGAGGGGGTCAACAAAGAGTCAGAGGCACAATCCCAGAAAACACTTGACAAAAGTACGGCAGTGCACAAAAAGGTAAAAAATTCAGAGGAAAGGAGTTATCTTTTGCATTTAAAAAAGTTCTTTTTTTTACATGGAAGGGGACAAAAACGGGGGTACATCGCCTACAAAGCTAGGGCCCAGGAAGAGGCATCCCCAGGGGCCTCACCTTGCCCCGATTGAACAGGCTCCTCGGGACCAGTCGATGGTCAGGGAAGCGTCTACCGGACCCGCTCCTCGGGACCAGCCGGGGGTCCGGGAAGCGTCTGCCGGACCCGCTCCTCGAACCTCAGAAACCCGTCCCGAAGGCCCCCACAATCCTCGGGGCCAAGATGTCTTCATAGGCCTGGAACGCCCCCGGAGGGATTCCGTGATCATCGACGCCAGGACCTCTTCGTAACCCCTCTCCACCTCCTCGACTAGTCTGGCGGGGTTCACTTGTCACAGGGCACCTAGATCGTCCCAAAGCTCGTTCCTCTCCTGGCAGAACTTCTCCTCCACCTCCTGAGCAAACTCTCAGTAGTCGCTAGAGCCTCCTTCAAGCTCCTCACCTTGGTTGTGAGCTCGTCAACCCAACGTTGCAAACGACGAGCCTCTGAACAATCCTCTTCGGCTGCCTTCTCGGTCGTCTCAGCCCTCAGGCGCTCCTGTGCCAAGGCTGCCTCGAGACCATCCACCAGTTTTGAGCGACGCTATGTCTCTACGGCCATCGTGGCAGCCTGCAAGACAGAAGGGATAAGCAAAGACCACTGCAAAACGGAGTTGGAAGCAAGAGAAAGACCAACCTGCTAGATAGGCCACACCAGAGAGTTTGCTAAGCGATCGGGGTAGATCCTCTCCAAAAAAGAGCGGTCCCTCGGGAGGACGGAGCCCTGCGCCAGCTGGATGGCCACTTATCAATCGGTGAAGACCGATCCTCCGGATGGGACCTCTGGGCCAGCCTCAAACATGGACATGGCGCCCTGCGTCAACCGAAGACTGCTCGGCGTGGCTGACAGAGGCGGTCACCTCCACCAACGGGAGGGTCTCCCCCGAGATGATCAGTGAGTCAGGCACCGCCGAGGGCCTGCTCTCCCCCTTCTTCTTCTCCTCCTCTTCAAGCCCTCCAAACTTCGAAGGAGGGTGCTTACTTTCTCCCTTGCGGTTCCCAGCCAGGGTTCAGGAGCCATGCCCGGTGCCCCCGGCGGTTCCCTCAACACGACTGTGGTTATCGTCGACCAAGTTCCTCGTTGTGGGGGAATTGACGACAACCCGGGGCGGTGGCATGGTGACGACCGTCGGCTCCAGCCTCCCCACCGCGACGTCAACCACACGGATCTCTTCCTCCACCATGCGCTAAGGCACGTGGCCAGAAGGATTTCCATGCCAGCTATTGGCTCCCGGCAAATAAGTTTGCACACGTCGCAGTTGAACTCTCAACCCGCCATCTCTGCAGAAGAAAGGAAGATCATGGTAAGCAAAGAAGAAGGGCAGAAGGAAAAAAGTGCCTACCCGTGGACCAAATAACATTCTTGAGGAGGAGGTCGTCCAGCAAAGGCCAGACTGACCTCTCCACTAGTGGTAATGACGACAAAAGCCTGACCGTAGCCTGATTGACCTCGGAGAGGGACAATATCAAGTCATACCGACACAGGCTCACCCAACAGGTCAGAATCACATCGTCTCCTGGAAAGGTCACAAACACGTAGTATCTTCTCCAGTCGCCAACCCAGCGGGGCAGACCCAACAGACACTCACTCCCCATCAGGAGCGGATGTGCTGCCAAGACCCCTAGCCAACCAACCGGACCTGGAAGTAGTAAAAGAAGAGGGGCAGGGTCGGCTCCAACCCGTGCGCATGGAAAATCATGATGAATCAGACCAATACTGTGATCGAATAAGGGGTCAGCTGACATGGGGCAACCACCAAAAACTCCAGCACCTGGATAACAAAAGGGTGGATAGGGAAGCGGAGCTCCATAGGAAACATCTTGACGTACACACCGACTTCGTGGCTCCTTGGAAAACAAATCCTCTCGTCGACGAAGGGAATTTGAATGTTATACGGGTGGCAAAGGTACTTCGCCTTAATCTCCTCGGTCGTGGAATAAGGAACGGTGTATGACGATCCAAGGATTATCGAAGGAACATTGAACTCCTCTGCCACGTAGGCATCATCCCGATGGGTCAGACCATTAAACAGCAGACCTTTCCCTTTGTCAAGGGCTAGCCGAGGAGCGGAAGGTTTACCAGACTCAGGAGCAGTAGGATTACCAGACCCAGGAGCATGGGGTCACTAGACCCAGGATTGGAATTTCCTATCCTCAACACCACCATTGGACAAATCGAATAAGCAGAAAAGGAAGAAGGAGATTACCTTGAAATAGATTGGAAGAGGAAAGACGAAGATGAATTCGTTAACAGTCGTAGGAGCAAAGATCGGATTAGGAAGCGCAAAAAGAAACAAAAAATCTGAAGGGATGGGGAATTTTATATGAGCCCATCTCAAAATCTAGGCCGTTCAAAGAAGGATGCGTGGCGACATCCTGCAACCGGCGGCACTTCGAGTTCTGCTCCCAACGACGGGAGAAGTCCAATTGAACAACGTCATGATGACATTCATTCAATGCCATTGCCTCGACTGACGCACCTATAAAATCCATAAGAATCATATTCCTTGAACCGAACCGTCAGAATCTGAACGGCACGAGCGATGGGGGCAATTGATATGGCCCTCCCAGTATGGCCAGGACCGAACGGCCTAAGCCCACGTCGTAAACCCCCAAGCCTGGGGAGAACGTGGCCCCCACGAAGAATCAGAGTTGGGCCAGTTTCGGACCGAAGCAGACACAACCCGCTGACCCACACTATCAGGAGTTAACCGCTCCCCTTAAAGAGAGCCCCTTTAATCACCATTAAGGGGCCCCATTACGTCCACCTTCATGACCCATGAAGGCACCATTAAAGGGCAAATGATCGGGGCGAGATGGGGGGGCGTCGAGGAGACGTGGCTGGGAAAGACTCCTATAAAGCGACTCGAGGAACAACATGCAAAAGGACACTTCCTGGATACCCAAAACACTGAGGTAGTCCTCTTACACGACCTTGTCTTCCACCTTATAATTCTCCTCCATAGCTCGACCCGAGGACTCGTGTATCGGCCTCCCCGTGAGCCCTACCGATCCCATCGAGCATCCTTCAGATCCATTCTAACTTAGGCATTGGAGGGGATTTGGTCAGAACCAAGGTCCGACCCCCCTGACGAGCTTTCTCGTCTGTCCATGTCAAGTAAGATCCAGTTACGTCGAGACTACCCTTTGGTACCCAACCAGCCCAGAGTTGAACGCGCTCACCCCTAGCTCGCTTATCTCCACCCCCTACGGAGGCCTTTCCTTGCCAAGGATCCTCTTTGGACCCGCACACTCTTTGCCCAAGCCGAACGAGTTGTGCACATCTCCCAGAGGCCATGTGCACCACGCGTGATAGCATTGACCCTGGTCCTCTAGTCAACCAATCCGTGGTGAGAAAATACCCTGAAACACCAGCAAAAGGTGACTTCTTTCACTCGTTTGAATTAAAACCATGGTTCTAAATTTCTCCCCCAAATGCCTCCTTTCGATCTCTGCAGCATGCTCATCTTCTCGACGATCCTCTGGCTGCTCCTAATCGTCTACGGTGAGTGGCAGGACACAAACATGGAGGCGCGGTTCACCGACATCGACAACTCCGTGTTCTCCGATGCCGCTGATTTAGTTAAAGAGGAGGTCTCTGTTTGAGATATCGACGTACAGATACTCCCCGCTAGATACTCCCCGATGTTGGCTTTCTTGCATGTCCCTAATTCGTTGCTGCATCGATCGTGCGGCAAAATCATCTTTTCTTCTGCTGGTATGTGATATTCTTTATAAAAATTTGATTTTTTAGTGCTAGCTGCTTTAATTGAATCTTTTTATCATCTTTTAACTTAAAAGCACAAATTTGCAATTTGTATTGGGATCACTATTAGCTATAACACAATTAAAAGAAATTAGAATTTTGGAAAGTTGAGAAAGCTTCAATTGAGGCATTGGACTTCTTTTATTTTAGTGCCATTTTTTCGTAATCATGTCGATGTCCTGAAAGTTTTAATTATAGTCTTTGTTTGCTACATTGAGATATTATTTCACGTCTATCTTATTTTCATTCTTAAATAATCAATTATTGTTATAATTATAGTCTGAGGAGATCTTTACTGGAGCAGTAAGAGAGGTGAAGGAGGAAACTGGCGTAAGTATCAGTAGCATCTGCCATTTTTTCCTTCCTCTTCTTTTTTAATTTCTCTGCTGAAGATTATCTCATTTGAAATGAATCTTTGTGTTTGCTTAATAATAAAATGTTAACTTTATCTTAATTTCTGTTGCAGATTGATACAGAATTCGTTGAAGTGATTGCTTTTAGGTAATTTCAGTGTCCTTACCATCTAATTGACTCTAAAAAGTTTCTAGAACCAGAAATTTTTGCGCATTTAAATATAAGCGCATTTGATTCAATGAATAAATGCCACAAATTTATGTGCCCTTAGAACCAGAAGAAGTGCTTTCAAATAAATTACTGGGTTTTTGCTAGTAATATGTTTGCTTAACTTTTTATGGTGGTATATATGTTATCAAATCTTATTCTGCCCAGGAATTAAACCCAGATCCATATAGAGGTGCTTTTGGTTCAGATGGTGAAAATATAATTAATTGTCCAAGAAATTATCGAGTTTGGAACTTCTGGGCGAGTTGTAGGTTTCGTTTTGCCCCTTCATATACTTTAGTTTTTAAAAAAACCGCTGCTTGAGTTTTATACTTGTTTAATTTAATATATTAATTTATTTTTTAAAATTTAGTTTTATTTTATAGGCAGTGGGAGGAATAATGGAATTAGCACCATGCAGGTAGACTGCAGTATATATAAGTATTAAGAAAGCTGGAGGGCTTTGTATTGCCGACGAAGTTCAGTCAGGATTTGCATGCACAGTGAGCCATTTCTAGGGATTTGAGGGGCACGTGTGGTGCCTGATATAGTTACAATGGCAAAGGTGTATTTTTAATTCTTATAACGAATATCGATAAGAATAACATTAGTTGGTTCTCTGTTCATTAGCTTAATCTTTTGGATTAAATATGATTTCAACAACTCAACTGTAGTTTCACCAATATAATTAATTGTGGGTCTCTCTCAATCTCTCTTCTTAAGAAATATTAAAAACATGACTGTATATAACTGCAAAACTTAGATCTAATCTTAGGTTGATTGGTTTCATGTGAGATATCAGCAGGGTATTGTAAATGGGATACCAATCGGGGTGGTGATCACAACTCCAGAGATCGTGCGGTCTTAACACGCATGAGCTATTTTAATATATTTGGTGGCAATCCCGCATGCACTGTTGGAGGACTCGCTGTTGTTAGAGTACTTGAGCAAGAATGACATCAAGAGAATGCATTTGTCATGGGTTCATAATTGAAACATCGCCTCGAGGCCCTCCAAGAGAAGCACGAAAGTAAGCTTTCATTCTCGCAGAATCTATGTTTATGCAACACTATTTCAGGAGTAAGTTTAATTAAGTTAACAACTGATCCATGATAAATAATGTATTTTCTCTGTGTTTTTATGTCCTAAGCATTTGATCAATGGTCTTCAATTTAGTGATGGAAAAGAAATCATATTCATTGCTTGATGTTACTAGATACCTTGTTCAATCCATGCACATTAAATTCTTAATATGCTTTTAATCTGAAAATATGTAATGATATTTGTGCAATTTTTTCTTTTTATTTAACTTGGTTTCTATATTTCCTTTCTATAAAAATCATAATCATGTTGGAGAAATAATGCTTTTAAACTGACTGCTCTAATCTTGACTGCTTCTTTCCATAGTCATTGGGGATGTGAGGGGAAGAGGCCTGATGTTGGGAGTTGAATCGGTCTTGGACTGCCAATTGAAATCTCCAGCTAAAGCCGAAATCTTGCATGTTATGGATCAGATGAAAGGTATAACCCCCCTCCCATAAAATAAATAAATTAGATCATGCAATTTTTGTATGACAACCTTCAATTATATTGAAAAATAAATGTTGGCCCTCAGTGAAAATAATTATCGTGTTATATATCAATTTGACAGAAATGGGAGTGCTACTCGGCAAGGGTGGATTCTATGGAAATGTATTTAGAATAACACTGAATCTCTGCTTCACAAAGGAAGATTCTGGTGAGTATTAGATTTTCGTTGATGCATAAATAATCAGTTCAATGTTATAAATTCATTTGTCTACATATAAATGAGTGTCCATTTTATCTTCATATATGTCTAGTTCTGGTTATATTATGATGCCGGCTTATAACTATATTTGCATTGCTTTGTGCCATTGCTTAGCTTACAAATCTTCCTTGTGCTCATGTTTTCTTGTTGTAAGGGCTAGGGACAAGCAACCCTAAAGAAGGAACAGAGTCAGGGATGAAGCTGGCTGTCAAGCTCGGGACCTAGGGGCTCGAACTGCATCCCTGATGTGTCTCAATGAACCATCAAGCTCTTCATGCAATCGGTGGTAATATCCGATAACAGTTTTTCCAGTGGTGGCAAAGGCAACAGCTATCATAATGTAAACAATGATATTATATTCAAATAAAATTATTAGCACTTGTTCTTTTTCTTTCAAGAAATTAATGATATGAATTATGTAACTGCATAAGTTTGTGTAATCAATACAATGACATTATTTTCAATTGAAATTATTTTATGACTCAATCAAACTGAGCATATCGAAAATTCAATTAGGCTCAATTGAATGAAATGGCCTGAGATCTCATTTGCTAATTTATTGTATGTGGTATATGTTTATATTAAAAACAATGTCAATGACCATCGTTGTTGCCATTTAGTACAAGCACGGTCTATGGTGGACCTTTAACAACGCGTGTACTAAAGAAGCGT
>CM061134.1:99139262-99168262 GCA_030789695.1 Scilla litardierei | reverse complement strand
AATTTTGTTTTCTATTATTTTTCAGATGAAGATGGGGATCTCCGGTTCCAACTAACAATTTTGCAGATTTTGCTGTACTCCCAGCTATTTTCTACATTTTCTGTAAGATATGGATGTTTATATTAAATGATATGATTTTTAATTCCTAATTTTGTCTACTCTTATTTTTTAGTTTAAGATGGCGATCTCCCGGTTCCAACGAACATTTTTTCTTATATTTTGAGCTATTTTCTACATTATATTGAAGATATAGAACTTTTTATTAAATGATATAATTTTTATAGCCTACGTTTATCTTCTCTTATTTTTCAGTTGAAAATGGCAATCTCCCTGTTCCAACTGACATATTTGTAGATTTTCTTAGCTTGATGCTATTTTTCTATATTTTCTGAAAGATAAGTATTTTTTAATGAAATGATATGATTTTTTTGGCCCAATTTTGTGTTCTATTTTTTAAGTTGAAGATGGCGATCTCCCGGTTCCAACGGACATTTGTGTGGATTTTTTGAGCTCCTGCCTATTTTATACATTTTCTGTATGATTTGAATCTTTATATTAATTGATATGATTTTTATAACCAAATTTTGTCTTCTCTTTCTTTTCAGTTGAAGATAGCGATCTCCCGGTTCCAAGGGACATTTTTGCGGATTTTTCTGACCTCAGGTTTATTTTTCTATATTTTTGGTAATTTATGGATTTTTATTAAATGATATGATTTTTTGGCCTAATTTTGACCTCTCTTATTATTCAGTTGAAGATGGCGATCACTCGGTTCCCAGGACATTTTTGCGAATTATTCTGACCTCGGGGCTATTTTCAAAATTTTCTGGAATATATGGATCTTTTTATTAAATGATATGATTTTTGGCATAATTTTGTCTTCTCTTATTTTTCAGCTGAAGATGGCGATCTCTCGGTTCCAACAGACAATTTTGCAGATTTTTATGAGCTCGGTGCTATTTTCTAAATTTCACGAAAGATAAGGATCTTTTTACTAAATGATATGATTTTATAACCTAATTTGTCTTCTCTTATTTTCTATTGAAGATGGCGATCTGTCCGTTCCAACAGACATTTTTGCGGATTTTTCTTAGGTTGTGGATATTTTTCTACCTTTTCTGGAAGATATGGATATTTTTATTAAATGATATGATTTTTTGGCCTAATTTTCATCTTCTCTTTTTCAGTTGAAGTTGGCGATCTTCTGGTTCCAATTTGTGCGGATTTTTTAAGCTACAGGCTATTTTCTACATTTACTATAAGAAATGAATCTATATATTAATATTATTTTATTGCCTGAATTTATCTTCTCTTATTTTTCAGTTGAAGACGGCGATCTCCCGATTCCAAAGGACATTTTTTTTGCAGATTTTTCTGTGTTAGGGGCTATTTTCTACATTTTCGGGAAGTTATGGATCTTTTTATTAAATGAAATGATGGCGATCTCACGATTCCAATGGACATTTTTGCTGATTATTCTGACCTCGGTGCTATTTTGTAAATTTTTTGGAAGATATGGATCTTTTTATTAAATGATTTGATTTTTGGCCTAATTTTGCCATCTCTTATTTTTCATTTGACGATGGCGATCCCCCCTATTCCAACTGATATTTTTGCGGATTTTTTGAGGTCCGTGCTATTTTCTATATTTTACGGAAGATATGTATCTTTTTATTCAATGAGGTGATTTTTATAACCTATGTTTTGCTTCCCTTATATTTTTAGTTGAAGATGGCGATCTACCAGTTCCAGCGGATATTTTTGCAAACTTTTCTTAGCTTGGGACTATTTTTCTACATTTTCTGTAAGATATGAATATTTTTATTAAATTATATGATTTTTTGGTCTAATTTTGTCTTCTCTTTTTAGTAGAAGATGACGATCTCACTGTTTTAACGTACATTTTTAGGGATTTTCAAAGCTCCGGTCTATTTTCTACATTTGATGAAAGATATGCATCTTTTTAGTAAAGGATATGATTTTTGGACTAATTTTGGCTTCTCTTTTTTTAGTTGAAGATGTAGATCTCCCTGTTCTAACATGCATTTTTGCGGATTTTTCTGAGATTCGAGCTATTTTCTGCTTTTTATGGAAGATATGGCTCTTTTTATTAAATGATATGATTTTTATAGCTTAAGTTTGTCTTGTCTTATTTTTCGGTTGAAGATGGCAATCTCCGAGAGACATTTTTGCGGATTTCTGAGCTCGGGGTTATTTTCTACATTTTATAAAAGATATGGATCTTTTTATTAAATGATATGATTTTTGTAGCCTAATTTTTGTCTTCTCTTATTTTTCAGTTGAAACTGGCGATCTCCTAGTTCCAACAGACATTTTTGCAGATTTTTCCGAGCTCAGTGCTATTTTATATGGTTAATTGAAGATAAGGATCTTTTTATTAAATGATCATTTTTATAGCCTAAGTTTGTCTTCTCTTATTTTTTTTGTTGAAAATGGCAATCTCCCAGTTGCAACGGACATTTTTGCGGATTTTTCTTACCTCACGCCCATTTTCTACATTTTCTGGAAGATATAGATCTTTTTATTAAATAATATGATTTTTGGGCCTAACTTTGTTTTCTCTTATTTTTCGGACGAAGAGGGCGATCTCTCGGTTCCAACGATTTGTGGATTTTCCTTAGCTCCGAGCTATTTTCAACATTTTCGAGAAGTTATGAATCTTTTAATTAAATGATATGATTTTTATCGCCTAATTTTGTCATTCTCTCTTTTTTTAGTTGAAGATGGCGATCTTCCGGTTCCAATGGACATCTTTTACGTATTTTTTTGAGTTTGATGCTATTTTCTACAGTTTATGGAAGATATATAACTTTTTATTAAATAATAAGATTTTTATAGCCGTCGTATGTCTTCTCTTATTTTTTTAGTTGAAGATGACGATCTTCCGGTTCCAACGGACATTTTTGCAGATTCTTCATAGCTTGAGACTATTTTTCTACATTTTCTGGAAGATATGAATCTTTTTATGACATGATATGATTTTTTGGCCTAATTTTGTCTTTGTCCTTTTTAATTTGAAGATGGAGATCTCCCGGTTCCAACAGACATTTGTGCAGATTTTTTTAAGCTCGTGGTTGTTTTCTACAGTTTCTGTATGATATAAATATTTATATTAACTGATATGATTTTTATAACCTAATTTGATCTTCTCTTATTTTTCAGTTGAAGATGGTGATCCCCAGGTTCCAAACAGATTTTTTGCGGATTTTTCTGAGCTCGGGGCTATTTTTCTACATTTTCACGAAGTTAAGATCTTTTTATTAAATAATATGATTTTTGGTCTAATTTTGTCTTCGCTTATTTTTTCAGTTGAATATGTCGATCCCCCAGTTCCAACGGACATTATTGCGTATTATTCTGACCTCGGGCTATTTTCTAAATTTTCTAGAATTTATGGATATTTTTGTTAAATGATATGATTTTTGGCCTAATTTTGTCTTCTCTTATTTTCTCAGTTGAAGATGGTGATCTCCAGATTCCAACGGATATTTTTGCGGATTTTTCTGAGATCGGGTCTATTTTCTACTGCTAATTGAAGATATGGATCTTTCTATTAAATGATATGATTTTTATAGGCTAAGTTTGTCTACTCTATTTTTCAGTTGACGATGGCCATCTTTTGGTTCCAATAGACATTTTTGCGGATTTTTCTGACCTCGAGCCTATTTTCTACATTTTCTGAAAGATATGGATCTTTTAATTAAATAATATGATTTTTAGGCCTAATTTTTGGGGCTATTTTCTACATTTTATTGAAGACATGGATCTTTTTATTAAATGATAGCCTAATTTTGTCTTCTCTTATTTTTCAGTTGAAGATGGCGATCTCCCGGTTCGAATGGAAACTTTTGCGGATTTTTCTGAACTTGGAGCTATTTTCCACATTTACTGGAAGATATGAATCGTTTTAATAAATGATATGATTTTTTTGGCCTAATTTTGTCTTCTCTTAATTTTTTCGTTGAAGATGGCGATATCCTGGTTCCAACGGACATTTCTACAGATTTTTCTGAGCTCCGGGCTATTTTCCACATTTTTAGAAGATATGGATCGTTTTATTAAATGATATGATTTTTTAGGTCTAATTTTGTTTTCTCTTATTTTCTTATTGAAGCAGGCGATCTTCCGGTTCCAACAGATATTTTTGCGGATTTTTCTGATCTCAGAGCTATTTTCTAAATTTTTTGCAAGATATGCATCTTTTTTAAATGATATGATTTTTTGGCCTAATTTTGTCTTATCTAATTTTTCGGTTGAAGATGGCTATCTTCCGGTTTCAACCAACATTTTTTGGATTTTACTAAGCTCCGGGCTATTGTCCACATTTTCTGGAAGACATGGATCGTTTTATTAAAAGATATGATTTTGGCCTAATATTGTCTACTCTTATTTTTCTTTTGAATTTGACGTTCTCTCGGTTCCAACCGACATTTTTGCGTATTTTTATTAACTTGGTGCTATTAAATTTTCTACATTTTCTGAAAGATGTGGATGTTTATATTCAATGATATGATTTTTATAGCCTAATTTTTTCTTCTCTTATTGTTAAACCCATGGGCCGGCACTGAAGAGGCTCACTCGACTGACACCAAAGCCCACGAGGTCCACAAAGGAAGCTGTAAACTGACCCAGTCAAAGCCCACGTGTCATTTGCCTATTAAACCTCCGTCACCCAAACATGCGATGTATAATGGGCTTATAAATAGCGGAGGCATGGACACCGGTTATGCCTATTAAGAGGGGGAGGATCGTGGCACCATATTGGTGACATTTATCCTCCCAACGTCACTGAAGAGACCACCGAAGCCTATAAATTCAGAAAGGACAAACAGAAGAGGGGTGGTATGAGAAAACCTAACACACTTTATTATTCTTCTTCCACATATACTTCTTCCTCCATACACTTGAGAAGACTGACTCAAGACGAACCTCTGTCGGTCGATCTTGATAGCCCCAAGCCTTTCCTTAAGTTTCCGTCGAACTTAAGCATTGGAGGAGATTTGGGTCGGGACCCAGATCTGACCCCCTTGACGTTTCTTTATGGTGCAGGAAGCTCGTGATTCGACCCAACATGAGATTCGATCTACCGTTCTTTTCAACTATTAATTGAGGTTCGATTTAGCCCGAGAGCCAAACGATCGTCGCATTCAACAGAAGGGTCGATCATACATCTATGGTGTGCTCTCATCCCACCTATCATCGACCCTGCTTATTCAATCCAAGGGTCCCACTCCACCAGCTGACGAGGTTCCACCTTGATAAAGGAGTTCGTGTTAGCACAAATACTGTTGACGCCAATTTTGGCTTTAAACGTTAGCACCATCTTTATGAAAGCTCAGTCAACATCCCAAGGCAACTACAGCTCTATGTCGACTGGACCCAAGAACACTGAACCAATTCTTGTTTTGGCTAAGAACACTCAAAATGAGGATGACGTTCTCATCGAAGATGCTGATGATTCTAGGTCATCATCAAAGGAGCCAAGAGTACTTATGGTGACTCAGGAGCAATTCAACAAGTTCGCTGAGTAGATCGAAAAAAGCCTGACCGTTTTAGCCGCTGTTGTGCAACAGATCATGGGGCACACACAACAGGATGACGAGGAACAGCAGCCTCCTAATCCAACTCAAACGCTCGTAAGGGAGCAAACCACTCCCAGAGACCCGAGGTTGGGCGAGCAAAGGCCTGAGTGGCAAGCGAACTTGCAGCTTAATGCGACTCCTACATCTCAACGGAATCGAGCGATGTGGAATAACAACTGTGCCTCGGGGCACAATGGAGGTCATGTGCCTTCCACCAATGGGCGATCCACTCGCAGCATTTTAGACCATGTAATAGATCAATTCACTCAAGGTCGCAGTCCACATGGATTTGCAGCTGGCACAAAGAGAAAGGAGATGGAAGAAAGTCATGTCCGGTCTTCTAGCGTCACTTTCCAACAACGCGGGAAGAAGCGAGCCACGCTCACCCTTCCTACTAACCGGTAGACTCCTTTGAAGGAGAACATCCTGTCTGCCCGACTGCTTTCCAAATTCAAGATGCCATCTCTGCAGATATATGACGGCATCGGGGACCCATGGAAACACGTCCGTAAATACCAAAGTGTGATGGAAATCCCCGGAGCCGACGGGACATACCTCTGCCTGGCCTTCCAAACCACGCTTACAAAAGCGGCAGATGGATAGTACACTAGACTGCCCGATGATAGCATCGAGTCATTTGACGATTTTTCTGACCTTTCTGCAGTTAATTTGTTGCAGGAAGACGCCCTAAGCGAAAGTCATCTCATCTCTTTACTTTAAAGCATGGTTAGAGAGAATCAATTAGTGACTTCATTAAGCATTTCAACGATGGAGGCTGCTATCATTGGAGCCCTCGCCCAAGCGGTCCGGAATAAAGATCTGTTGAAGTCCTTGCATCAATTCCCGCCAAACAATCTCGTGAAGCTGTTTAATACGATGAATTGCTTCATGGCTGTAGAGAGATGTATGCTCTCGAGGCTATTTATCTTTGTAAACATCTTGTTCATTAATGAAAGTATGCTTTCTAGTACCAATTATCTGAGTAATTATCTATTTTATATTGCTTAGACAATTTCATTAGACTCCAAGTTAGGTCATACATGTTTCGAGATGCAGATCGTGATTATAAGAAATGACTGACCGATAGAAGCTTGAGTCTTAAAAGCATTCGTGGTCGTAGATGCGTTGAGATAGGATATCGGCACATCAGACAGACCATTGTGTCTTTGTCTTGTTGGTCTCGTAATCATGCGACTTGATGAAGTTGGAGACAAGACACAGGTGCTCATTATAGAATGAGTCCACTGAACGACCATATAAAGAATTATCACATGGTTAAACATTAACTAACTGTCATTAATAGCTCTAGTGATGATAAGCTAGTTGGTCCTTAGGACTTGAGATCATTGTCGAAGACGTGCGTAAACAGTGTCACTTAGGTCTATGATCTAGCTTCGAGGCAAGGCCTGCTAAAAGATCTTAGGCTGGGTGACACTTGAAGCGTACAAACTGAGTAGTGATCAAAAGAGGATTCGTCTCTTCTGTTAATTGGAAGTTAATTTCGCAGGACTGTACGGCTCTCGGTAAAACTTTGGCCAAGGTATGTTGTATGATGTACAACATGAATGTACCAGAGACCGATGAATACTGACCACTGCTAGTTAGTAGGGTTGACAGAGTTCCATACCCTAGGCTAGGTAAGTGACATAGTTAAGACGAAGTGACTATAAATGCAGAATTCATCACGAACACAGTCAGTGTGATTCCGATGGCACTTTTGCCGACAAGTCAATCATGTAAGTATGATTTTGAAACAGGGACGACACATGCTGCTCATGATTACTGTCGTCTAGGGACTTCGAGTCCCAACCAGTAGTAGGGTCAGGCTGTAAGGTCTCACACCGAGTAGTATTCACGTCTTAGTAATAGGAAGATCGTTAAAGAGGAATGCATTCGATGCAATGGAATGATTAAACTCACAAGTCAGTTGTGAGATGTAAAGCTAAAGAGTTTAGCATTTGAGACATATTAATACTTGGTATTATATTGACTTAGACGCATGTGAACGAAGGGGACTTCCTGAGAAATCCACAGGAAGAAACTGCGTCCAAATCGGAGCTCTAACGAGCCCAGAGCTAAGGAAAGGCCCTTATTGGGCTTGCGGGTCTGACTCGCACCTGTCGGGTCAGACCCGCCAGGAAATAACTGGTTTGTGTTGGTTTTTGCAAAAACGAGATTTGGAGTCTATTTTTGACAACTGAGGGGTCAAATGAAATTGGAATTGGATTCTGTTTTTTCATATGCGATCATTGTCTCGAGATCTTCGATTTGATAGGTCGTTTAAAAGTCGAAACTCAGAAATGGATTTATGGTGGATTTTAGAAGTTTGGACTTCTTATGAAATCAACCCCATTACGCCACATTATTGTCCCACATTGTTCGTGGTAAATGAGGAGGGGCCGGCCACCTCTATAAATAGGGGCGCCCTCTCTTCATTGTTTTTTGCACCAAGTCTCTGATTGAGGTGCTCCTAATTTGAGCACGCTCGATCAAGACTTAAATTATTCTTCCTCTATAGTTCTTTCTATCATCCGGTCGGGTCCTAGCAAGACTACAAGGAGGTTTGGATCTGATCCAGAAATCTCTGGCGTGGGTCTGCTCAAGTGAAACTTTCTTCCGCAAGTGATCAGCTCGGAGGCGTGGTGCGGCTCGGGAGGCGGTTCAGCTCAAGGTGAGGAGCGGTGCGGTTCGGAAGTGGCTCAGCTCGAGGCGCGATGCGAGAAGACGGTGCGGTACATCTTGCATGTACCAAGGCAAGATTCCGGGTAAGCCCCTTTTATTATGCTTTTCATATTTTGCAGTAGTTAGACCTTTCTCGGGTTGGTCAGACCCAACCCGTGTCAGTAGATAATCCTGGCTAGGGAGCATGTTTCCTTAGGGTAGCTTTTATTAAAGAGTTTAATAAGATTTTTCCGCTGCTTCTTTTATATTTTTGCTCGTCCGCTTAGGACGTGCTAGAATATATGCCCTAAAGGACCTTGAAAATCCCAACATTGGTATCAGAGCCATGTTTACTTTGTTATAATGCTGCAATGAATATTATATGCATGTTAATTATGCGATAATTAAAAACTTTAAATCATATGATGATCTTAAGAAGTTTAATGGTTTAATTTTCTTACTTATTTGATAATCAAAAATTTAAATACCTTGTTAGGTTAGCCATTAAAAATCATCTAAATATTATAAGATAATTTTTAGATTTCCTTGCTATGATAATAAATTTTTTTAATGCCTTATGGACGATTAGGGTAGCAGCATATCAATAAAATCCTTGTAGTTGATATGGACCTAATAAAAGTCATTGAACAAATCCATAAAATTCTGAATTTTCTGGATCCACTAGTTAATAAGGATTAACTAGCATTAATAAAAGCCTTTAGTTGATAGTACGCATATAAATGACAAGCAACCTTCAATGGACCATGATACTGGTCAATGTGCTTGGCTAAGTTTGCTGGATCACCCTAGCTCGAGTAGGGGTTAAGTGGTCCTGGCTTAGTCATACTCTGGCCGTGTCTGCTGGACCGCAAGGACGTGAATCATTATTATGCAACGCTATCAACTATATCTATTCAAATGCGTTAATAAATCTTTTACAAGATAATTCGTAGCCCTTTTTGTTTTAGACGTTGTGATCTGTAGGATCCGTGTTACAGTTGTTAAGCTATACTCAAGCTGTGACACTGCAACCTTACAGAAACCAATTTCTTCATACATGTCTCTTAACCCAAACCGTCGCATTGTGAATACACCGAGTACCGGCGTAAGTTAAGGCAATGATGTAGTCTAGACTTGACCCAAACCGTCGTGTCGTGAATACACCGAGCGTCGGTGTAAGTCAAGCTAGACAAGAAACAAAGGTCTGACTAGACTAGTTATAGTGATTTGGATAAGCACACTCATGATCACAAATGACTAGGGGTAAAAATAAAAAAAGGGAGTCATATACGATATGATTGACGAAGAGTTCGTCTACCGACAGCAGAGTCAAACGACTTATTAAGCTACACTCAAGGTCGGGTAACTCAGGGTTGTTGGATTCCTGTCCCACTAAAATTTTAATTATGTTATGGCTTATATGATCTTTAAAATTGTAGGAGAGTATAATTGGATAAAACCCATTCAAATTATATTTATAATATTTTGAACACATGCTAACTATAGGAGTTCTAATCTTTGCAGCATGACGAGTAATACTAAATATATCCAAGATAAGAATATATTAACTGGTAATAATAAAGAAGACTGGCTAAGAAGAATAATAGCAGTACAAAAACACATGAAGAAAGGGCATTTTAATGCCTCAACTTCAATAATGCAAAGTGTAATTCTTTCTGTGAATTCTAATGCATGGGTATTAGATACTGGTGTGGGCTCTCATACCTGTAATCAGTTACAAGGAATGAGAATTATTAGAAAGCTCAAAAAAATGAAATCGTTCTCCAAGTCGGCAACGCAGTAAATGTTGATGTTGTAGCCGTGGGAGTTCTAAAACACACATTAGCTAGTGGAGCTGACGTGCTTTTGAATCAATGTTACTACATCCCCAACTTCCTATGCAATATTATCTCCGTCTCGGCTTTGGCTAGAAATATTATCTTCGTCTCGGATTTGGCTAGAGAAGGTTATAATTTTGCTATCAACGAAAATGTTATGAACATTTTCTTTGATGGTAAGTTGCTAGGTTCTAGGACACTAAATAATGGTGTATACGCTTTGTGTAATAAAGTTGTATTAAATTTTAATACAAGAAAACATAAGGAATCAGGTTTTAATGAAACCTACCTTTGGCACTGTAGACGAGGCTATATCGGAGAGAAGAGACTCAGCAAGTTACATAAAGAGGGACACTTGGGCCTCTTGAATTATAAGTCATTTGACACTTGGGAGTCTTGCCTCAAAGGTAAAATGGCCAAAACTCCTTTTGCAAGTCAAGGGGAGAGAGTTATTGAACTCTTGGGTCTAGTACATTCTGATGTATGTGGACCCATGTCTACATTTGCCAAAGGAGGATTTTCATATTTCGTTACATTTACTGATGATCACTCTAGGTTTGGACATGTGTTCTTGATGAAACACAAATCTGAAACCTTTGAGCGATTCAAAGAGTATCGTAACGAAGTTGAAAAACAGACTGGCAAAAGTATCAAAATCCTTCGATCAGATCGAGGAGGAGAATACTAAAGACATGAATTCCTTGCATATTTAAAAGAGAATGGGATTATCTCTCAGGTCACACCTCCTTACACACCTCAACATAACGGTGTGTCAGAAAGGAGGAACCACACCATGTTTAAACATGGAGCGATCCATGATAAGTGAAGCTGAGTTAACAACTTCCCTCTGGGGCTATGCCCTAGAAACTGCTATATATATTCTTAATAAGGTTCCATCAAGGTCTGTGTCGATGACACCATATTAGATATGGCCTGGCAGGAAACTCAGCCTTAATCACTTAAGGGTGTGGGGTTGTATGGCATATGTCAAAAGGCATAATTCAGACAAACTGGAAGACATATCTATTCTATGTAAATTCATTAGATACCCGAGACATTCGTTAGGATATATCTTTTACCATCCAGAGCAACAAAGAATTGTTGTCTCTAGACATGCCACTTTTTTTAGAAAAGGAGTTCCTTGTGAAGGAATCAACTGGCGAGGTGATTGATCTGGACGAATGTTCGGAAGAATTATTTACACAGGAACAAATGTTGGAACCAGTGGCAGAATCAGAACCTAATATCTCCCAACCAGTCGTTATGAAGTTTGATAGGATTCCTCGAGTCCTTGTTAGGTACTATGGTTTTCTCGTAGACGGAGGGATTGAGAATAACATCATATTAGATGATGATCCTATTAGCTTTGAGGATACCATAAAGAGTAGAGACTCTAATAAATGGCTAGATGCAATGAGATCCCAGATAGATTCCATGCACGTGAATAAGGTATGGACCTTAGAAAACGTGCCCAAGGATAGCACTCCTATTGGCTGCAAATGGATCTTCAAGAAGAAGATTGGTGCAGATGGAAAAATAGAAACGTACAAGGCTAGGCTGGTTGCAAAAGGTTATCGTCAGATTTTAGGTATAGATTATGACGAGACTTTCTCACCAGTCGCAATGCACAAGTCTATTCGGATTGTACTCGATATTGCTGCCCACTATGACTACGAAATCTGGCAAATGGATGTAAAAACTGCATTTCTAAACGGTGATTTAGAAGAGCAGATTTACATGACTCAGCCAAAAGGTTTCGAAGTCAGTGGGAGTAAAGGAAAAGCGTGCAGACTGCACAGGTCCATCTATGGACTAAAGCAAGCTTCAAGAAGTTGGAACATCCATTTTGACAAAACAGTCAAAGAGTTTGATTGTGTCAGAAATGAGGATGATCCGTGCATCTATAAAAAGACCAGTACTAATTCTTTAGTTATCCTCGTTTTATACGTGGATGATATTCTGATAATAAGTAACAACATGGAGATGTTGAATTCTGTTATAGAATGGCTGTCAACTAACTTCTCCATGAAAGACTTGGGAGAAGCATCCTACATATTAGGTGTAAAGATCAAGGTTTTAAATGGCGTGAGGCATGACGTGGCGGCGAGGTCAAGCCTCAACCCTTAGGAGCCTTGGCGGAGCCACGACGTTTTTCAAGGCATGGCTTAATGCAACAAATGTGTGTATATCTAATATAATATATATAGAGGTAGACAATAGACTATACTCCACTTAGATGGATTAGTTTTCAAATCCTATCCATAGCCTTCGGTTTTGAGAACCAAATGAATGTTTTTTCTTCTGAAGATTAATTTGTGAGGCACGTGCCTATATGCATGAGCATTATATTTGGTGTCCGAGAATATAAGCCAGGGCATAAGCCATAGTAGTACAAATGATGCTAGGCCATGGAAATTCGAACATGTCAATTTTTAGGATTTTAATTGATTTTAATAGGTTTTATGTTCTTTGGATTTTATTAAAAATTTTGAATTCTTTTAGGATTTTAATTGATGTCATTATTTGAGTACTTTACTTACTAAAACATTTCTAAATAGGCAATCATTATACAAAGGGTGAATCGTTTTTTTAAACATAGAAGGGCGGTGAAGTGTTCTTCGAGCCGACATTTAAACCACAATAAAATCCAGCAAAACCCCCCAATTGTAAGGGATTAATGAAAAAGAGTACCATTAAAATATGGGAAAGTAAACAACTTCCTATTCATGGACCAATAATTGTTTTTTGTGGCGTGCCTTATGTTTTTGTGGCGCGCCTTGTGTTGCCATGGCGTTCCATGGCGACGTACCGCCTCAAACAGCCTACATGGGCATTAACGGAGCGTGGGGTCATGCCTTGCCGCCATGGCACGTCATGGCGTCTCCGTGGTGAGTTTTTTAGAACCTTGGTAAAGATCTATAGAGATAGATCTAAACGGATGCTAGGACTCTCCCAAATTAGGTACATTGACACCGTGCTCAAATGGTTTAGCATGGAAAACAGTAAGAGTGGTTTAATACCAGCCAATCATGGAATAAACCTTTCCACGGAGATGTCTCCAAAAACTGACTTGGAAAAGGATCACATGAGTAAGATCCCATATGCTTCAGCAGTAGGATCTATCATGTATTTCATGATCTGTACCAGATCCGATGTCGCTTATGCACTAGGTGCAGTAAGTCGATATCAGTCTAATCTTGGAGAAGAATACTGGAGAGCAGTCAAGGCAATTCTTAAGTACTTAAGAAGGACTAAAGACTTAGTCTTGATTTATGGAGCTCAAGGTTGAAGGCTTCACAGATTCCAACTTTCAAAGTGATATAGATGATAGTAAATCGATCTCTGGATATGTTTTCACTCTCAATGGAGGAGCAGTCATTTCGAGGAGTTTCAAACAAGATACTGTTACAGACTCCACGATGGAAGCCGAATACATAGCGGCCAACGATGCGGTAAACGAAGCAGTCTAGATGAGGAAGTTCATAAACCAGCTGTGATTGGTACCTGCAATTGAAAATCCAATACCGATGCATTGCAAAAACAATGCAACCATCAATCTGGTTCAAGAACCCAGATTCCACAAGATATCCAGACACATTCTTCGAAAGTATCCCTCATACGGGATATAGAGAAGAGGAAAGATATTGAACTCCTTAGATTCTATTCGGAAGACAACTTAACAGATCCATTCATGAAGGCGCTGGCACGCGATCGTCTAGAGTGGCTAGTGTGTAAATGTGGTATGAGATACCAAAATAAATGGGTCTGAGTGTAAGTGGGAGATGTAGAGAGCTGTATGCCCTCGAGGCTATTTATCTTTGTAAACATCTTGTTCATTAATGAAAGTATGCTTTCTGGTACCTATTGTCTCAGTGATTATCTATTTTATATTGCTTAAATAATTTTCTTAGACTCCAAGTTAGGTCATACATGTTTCGAGATGCAGATCGCGATTATGAGAAATGTCTGACCGATAGAAGCTTGAGTCTTAAAAGCGTTCGTGGTCGTAGATGCGTTGAGATAGGATATTGGCACATTGGACAGACCATTATGTCTTTGTCTTATTGGTCTCATAATCATACGACTTGATGAAGTCGGAGACAAGACACAGGCGCTCATTATAGAATGAGTCCACTGAACGACCCATATAAACAGTGGTTAAACATTAACTAACTAATATTAATAACTCTAGTGATGATATGCTAGTTGGTCCCTTGGACTTGAGATCATTGTACGAAGACGTGCGTGAACAGTGTCACTTAGGTCTATGATGTTGGGGTTTTGGCGGACCCCCAGAGCTCGGATCTGTGTCCGTCCTAAGTCAGACGGACCACAGAGGCACGAATGCGCAACGAAAAACGGAAATTCAAAATTTCCAGACTAGCTAAACTATTTAGCTAGGCTCTGGGGAGCAAGAACCTAGCCCGATCTATGCCAACTTGGGGTGGATCTGACCACCCCAAGAGGGATCTACTCTAAAGCGGCCAATTAAATCTACACTACAAATTACTTAACTACATACCCGGAATCTTGGCCCTGGAGCAGGCAAGATGTACATCACCATCTTCAGAAGCTCCTCGTAGCCGAGCCGCTTTGACTCGATCCGCCTGAGCCACCTCACACCCTCGCACCGATCCGCCTGAGCCGACTTTCGACTCTGAGCCGATCACACGCGGTAGAAAGTTTCACTTGAGAAGAACCCGCGTCTTAGACGTCCGGTTCAAGAATCCAAACCCCCTTCGTAGTCTTGCTAGGACTACTCTGGAGAACAGGAAGAGAGAGTGAGATTTTAGTCACCGATCGAGCTTGCTCTAAAAATCTGGAGCTACTCGATCGATGGCTTGGTGTGTTTTTCAACGATGAGAGTGCACCCCTATTTATATAGGGAGTTGACACTCACTCTCTCGTTGCGAGCAATGTGGGACATTCCGCAAATGGGAGAAAAAACAATTAAGCCAATTTGGCTTAATTTCAAGTTAAAGTGAGCTTTTCATAAAAGCAAACTTTAACTAATTCATTCTCATTGCACATTAAACCTTAGACACCAAACAAGCTATCAATCCGAAGAGCTTCGAATGGTGAATGCGTAGGAACCGACGGCGACGAATTTCGACTTCGTTTGACCCCTCAAACAAATTGCTCAAAGTTTAGCAAATTATCAAAATTCGTAGCCGTCATTTGGGGTTTCTAAAAACCCCTAAATTGACTTAAGTTGCGGGCACACCCGCTAGGCTTAGCAGGCGCGCCCACCCAAGGGAGCAAGGGCAAGCTGCCCGCCTACTGCCGCAGCGGGCGTGCGCCCGCTGTAAGCAGCGGGCGCTGGCCCGCTGCAAGCAGTGGGCGGCGCGGGCCCGCTGTGCAGCGGGCCACGCCCGCTGCTGCAGCGGGCGCCCTCCCGCTGTGCAGCGGGTGTACACCCACTGCAGTCAGCGGGCTGCGCCCGTTCGCCCTTGCCTATGGGCCTTTTAGCCCAGTGGGTCTAACCCACTTCACCTTGGACTGTTTTCGCGTTTTCGGGCTCGTTTGAGCTCCGATTTGGACACGGTTTGAACCTGTGTTTAGACCGGGACGATCCCGTCATTCAGGTAACCCTTTCCAATATATTTGTTCCTACTAAATTTGTCGTAACCAATTTACGACACGTTTAATCTTTGGTTTGCATCAAATGCAACGTTTGTCCCTATTGCTATTGCGACTAACTTTCACAACTTGACTTGTGAATATTTAATATCATCAAATGATATTTCTCTCTATTCTATCTTCCTATTACTAAGACACAAACACTACTCGGTGTGAGACCCTACAGCCTGACCTTACTACAGGTTGGGGCTCGGAACCCCTAGACGACGGTCACTACGAGCAGTAGCTGTCGTTCCTGTTTCAGAATCATCATAACGTGATCGACCCTTTGACAAAAGTATCATTGGGTTGTATTGGTTGTGTTAGTGATGAACTTCGTTAGCCGTAGTCCCTTCGTCAAGACTGTGTTTATGTTGGCCTAGGGTATGGTTACTGTCAACCCTATTAGACAACATTGGTAAGTATACGACGGTCTTTATTGTATACGCGTTGTACTTCTTACAACGCACCCCGGTCGAGGATTCAACATAAAGACCGTACTGAGCCTGAAACACTGACTTCCCTTTAACGGAAGTGACGAATCCCATTTTAGTCATCTACTCGCCTCGAGAGCTTTGGGTGCAGCTCAACCTAAGATCTTTCAACAGGCCTAGCCTCGAAGCTAGATTATAGGTCTAAGCTACACCGTTCACTTACAGGTTTGTACAAATGACTTCAAGTCTTAAGGACCAGCTAACCTATCATCACCCTAGAGTTATTAAAGACAGTTCAGTTAAAGTCAACCATTTAATAACTCTTATGTGGTCGTTCAATGAACTCATTCTCTAATAAGCACCTGTGTCTCGTCTCCGACTTCACCAAGTGGAATGACTATGAGATCATCATTACCCTAAGGTAAGACTAAGACACAATGGTCTATCCGATGTGTCGATATCCAGTTCTCGACACATCTATGACCACGAACCGTTTAAGACTTATGTTTATATTTGGTCGCTTACTCATAATCGAGATCTCATCTAGATACGTAAGGACCTAACTATAAGTCTATGGATATTATCTAAGTATATTAATACGAACGATTATATTATACTTAGAATAATACATACCATATACAGTATGAACAAGACGTATATCTAGGATAAATTGCCTTATGGGCACATATTCTCCTACATCTCCCACTTGCACTTAGGCTATTTATCTCGGTATCTCATACCGTTATAGCATATCAGTCACATTGACATTTATATGACAAACCTAAGAGTGGTTTTACTAACGAGTATCTACAACTAATTTTTTTAATGGATTAAATAATACATCTTTTGATCACACAGGGTTGATCCTTCGAAAAAATGATCTGGATCAATTTTTCCTATCTTTGTATAGCTAATAATTAGCATATAGAATCTAGATGTAGGGTCTAACATTATAATTTATGAGTCAGTCTCAGCTCATTCCACCTTTCTTGTGTCAATATGTCAAGAACATACGTGACACCCTGAGTCTCTATATATTCTATTAAATTAAAATAATTTTGATTCAATGTATTATATATATGATTTATTTAAGGTGGAAATCCTTTTTACTTGGTCCAAAAGATCGGAACTAAGTATACGAGCTTGCTCCCACTGACTTTGAGAATTACCTGGTTAAATACTTCAATATTATGTCTAAATCATATTTAGATTATATATACGAAGTTATAACCATTTTATAAGTGCTTTTGATGGAATGTACTAGTGTCAGGTTTGGTTTGACGAATGAGTCAAGTCAAGATCGGTTTTAGGAATCTTGACATTGACTCGCTCAATCAAAACGTCCTACACTGTACTTTTTCCCTTAACCACATTGTAATATTAACTCTTTAATAACTAATTGTGGTTTATTAAGAATTAATCTTAATATGCGTATAATTGTGATCGCACACAATTTATACGCCCCTGGAACCTATACTTAACTACCAATTGACTATAACATCAAGTCAGCTCAAAAATCAACATTTTTCGAAGCTTCACATCATCATTCGAGAATTTTGCAACCATCTCAGAAAGCCACAATCACAGAAAATTTAAGCCAATCAAATTTCAACTCAACATCAAACGTAATTCCTGAGACATTCATAAAACAACGGATTCATTAAGATGAACCGTAATTTGTTTATCCAAATAAACTTTGAGTGTAGAACACTCAATCATTGTTTTCAACTTAAAAGAAATGATACATCTTATTATTCTAAAAATAGTATCATCTTCTTCTTGATCATGTCTCTCGAAGTCGTTTGAACGGCCCTAGCAGCAACGATTGCTCAGATTGCTGACCGTTCTCCGCACTTCTCCAATCTCTGCTTCATATCAGCCACCTGTATACATTACACAGATGTGTTTTAGTATCTCATACTATATGATTGGAAATAATTACGTTTTAATGAATTGAATTTGTACCTGAGGTAGAGGCATCCGTATGCCCCTTCTTCTTCTCTGCAAGATAGATCTTACAGTTCCTCTTCCAGTGGCCAATCTTGTGGCAATGGAAGCACTCAGATTTCGACGGGGTCCCTTTAGTCTTTTTCTTCCCTTTCTTTGCCTTCGCAGGTTGCGGGACCTGCCTCTTCTTACCCTTGCCTTTCGGCTGGTCGGAAGAAGCAGAGCCAACAACCAATGCAGTCGGCTTCTTCTCAATCTCCTCAAACTGCCTAAGCATATTGAGAAGACCAGGAAGATCCGTTTCAAGACTGTTCATTATAAAACCAATGATGAAAGGCTTATACTCAGGCCGGGATATCGCCATTTTCAACTGAAAAATAAGAGAAGTTAAAATTAGGCCAAAAATCATATCATTTAATAAAAATATCCATATCTTCAAGAAAATTTAGAAAATAGCACTGACTTCAGAATAATCTGTAAAAAGTGTTCGTATGAACCGAAAGATCGCCATCTTCAACTGAAAAATAGGAGAAGACAAATTTGGGCCAAAAATCATATCATTTAATAAAAAGATCCATAGCTTATCGAAAATGTAGAAAAATAGTTCCGAGCTCAGAAAAATCGGCAAAAATGTCCGTTGGAATCGAGAGATCGACATTTTCAACTGAAAAATAAGAGAAGAAAAAATTAGGCTAAAAATTATATCATTTAATAAATAGATCCATATCTTCAATAAAGAAAATAAAATAGCCCCGAGCACAGAAAATTCTCAAAAATGTTAGTTGGAACAGGGAGATCGCCATGTTCAACTAAAAAATAAAGAAGATAAAATCAGGCCAAAAATGATATCATTTAATAAAATGATACATATCTTTCGAAAAATGCAAAAAATAGCCCCGAGTCAAAAAACCACAAAAATATCCGTTGGAACAGAGAGATGGTTATCTTCAACTGAAAAATAAGAGAAAACAAAATTAGCAAAAAATCATATCATTTAATAAAAAGATCAGTACTTCCAAAATACAAAAAATAGCTCTGAGCAAAGTAAAATCCGTAAAAATATCTGTTTGAACTGGGAGATTAACATCTTCAACTCAAAAATAAGAGAAGACAAAATTCAGCCATAAAAATCATATCTATTAATTTATAGATAAATATCTTATAGAAACTTAAGAAAGTATCCCGAAACTCAGAAAAATCCCTAAAAATGTCAGGTAGACCGGGAGATCGCCATCTTCAACGAAAAAAATAATAGACGTCAAAATTAGGCCAACAAATCATATCATTTAATAAAAAGATCCATAACTTTCCAAAAATGCAGATAAATAGCATCGATCTCAGAAAAATCCACAAAAATATCTGTTGGAATCGGGTGATCGCCTTCTTCAACTTAAACATAAAAGAAGACAAAATTAGGTTCTAAAAATCATATCATTTAATATAAAAATTCTATCAAACAAAAAATTTAGAAAATAGCTCGGAGCGCAGAAAAATCCGCAAAAATGTCTGTTGGAACCAGGAGATCGCCATCTTCAACTGAAAATTAAGAGAAGACAAAATTAGGCCAAAAAGCATATTATTTAATAAAAGATCCATATCTTGCAGAAAATTTAGAAACTAGCCCCGAGGTCAGAATAATCCGTAAAAATGTCTTTTGCATCAGGAGATCGACATCTTCAACTAAAAAAATAGGAGAAGACAAACTTATTCTTTAAAAATCATATCATTTAATAAAATGATCCATATCTTCAATGAACTTTTGAAAATAGTTCCGAGAAAATGTCTGTTGGAACCGAAGATCGACATCTTCAACTGAAAAGTACGAGAAGACAAAATTAGGCTTAAAACCATATCATTTAATATAAAAATTCATATCTTACAGAAAATTTAGAAAATAGCCCGGAGCTCAGAAAAATCTGTAAAATGCCCTTTGGAACATGGAGATCGCCATCTTCAGTGAAAAAAATAAGAGACGACAAAATTACGCCAAAGATCATATCATTTTATAAAAAGATCCATAACGTCCCGATAATGTATAAAAAAATAAGCGATGACAAAACAGCGAGAACGCCATTTTCTACTTAAAATTAGAGAAGACAAAATTAGGCTAAAAATCATCTCATATCATCTAATTAAAAAATAATGTCGATGTCAGAAAAATCCGCACAAATGTCCATAAGAACCGGGGTTCGCCACTTTCAACTGAAAAGTAAGGGAAGACAAAATTAGGTGAAAAAATTCATATCATTTAATTAAAAAAAACAAATATTCAATAAAATGTAGAAAATAGCTCCGAGTTCAGAAAAATCAGCAAAAATGTCTGTGGAACAGGGAGATCGCCATTTTCAATTGAAAAATAAGAGAAGACAAAATTATGCCAGAAATCATAACATTTAATAAAAATATCCAAATCATCCAGAAAATGCAGAAAATAGCTCCGAACTAAGTACAATCCACACAAATGTCCGTTTGAACAGGGAGATCTACATCTTCAAATTAAAATTAAGAGAAGACAAAATTATGCCAAAAATCATATCATTTAATAAAAAGATCCATATGTTCCAGAAAATGCAGAAAACGGCTCCGAGTTAAGTAAAATCCGCAAAAATGTCTGTTGGAACAAAGAGACCGCCAACTTAAACTGAAAAATAAGATAAGGCAAAAATATGCCAAAAATCATATCACTTAATAAAAAGATCCACATTTTCCAGAAATTACAGAAAATTGCTCCGAGCTAAGTAAAATCTGCATTAGAACTGGGAGATTGACATCTTCAACTGAAAAATACGAGAAAACAAACTTGGACTTAAAAATCATATCATTTAATATAAATATTCATATCTTACAGAAAATTTAGAAAATAACGCACATCACAGAAAAATCCCTAAAAATGCACGTTGGAACCAGGCGATCGCCATCTTCAACAAAAAAATAAGAGACAACTAAATTAGGCCAAAAAATCATGTCATTTAATAAAAAGATCCATAACATGCTGAAAATGTATAAAATAGCCTCGAGCTCTGAAAAATCCGCAAAAATGTCCGTTGGGCACGGGAGATCGCCGTTTTCAACTGAAAAATAAGAGAAGACAAAAATTAGGCTATAAAAATTATATCAATTAATATAAAGATTCATTACTTACAAAAAATGTAGAAAATAGCACGGAGCTCAGAAATATCTGTACAAATGTCCATTGGAACCGGAAGATCTCCATTTTCAACTGAAAAATAAGAGAAGACAAAATTAGCTCAAATATCATATCATTTAATAAAAAGATCCATAACTTCCAAAAAGTATAGAAAAATAATACCGAGCTCAGAAAAATCTGCACAAATGTTCATTGGAGCCGGGAGATCGCCATTTTCAACAGAAATATAAGAGCAGACAAAATTAGGTGAAAAAATCATAGCATTTAATAAAATATACATATCCTCAATAAAATGTAGAAAATAGTTCCGAGCACAGAAAAATTCGCAAAATTATCCGTGGAACAGTGAGATCACCATCTTAAACTGAAAAATAGAAGCAGACAAAATTAGACCAAAATGATATCATTTAATAAAAAGATTCATATCTTCCAGAAAATGCATAAAATAGACTCGAGCTCAGAAACATCAGCAAAAATGTCTGTTGGAACGGGGAGATCGACATCTTCAAATGAAAAAAAATTAAAAGAAGACAAAAGTATGGCAAAAATCATATCATTTAATAAAAAGATTCATATCTTCTAGAAAATACAGAAAATAGCTCTGAGCTAAGTTAAATCCGCAAAAATATCCGTTGGAATAGTGAGATCATTGTCTTCAACTGAAAAATAAGAGAATACAAAATTATGCCAAAAATCATACCATTTAATAAAAATAGTCCAATCTTCCAGAAATTACAGAGCTAAGTAAAATCCACAAAAATATCTGTTTGACCCATGAGATCACCATTTTCAACTTAAAAATAAGAGAGAAGACAAAATTATGCTGTAAAAATCATATCATTTAATATAAAGGTTCATATCTTACAGGAAATATAGAAAATAGGCTGGAGCTCAGAAAAATCCGCAAAAATGTCCGTTGGAACTGAGAGATCACCATCTTCATCTGAAATATAAGAGAAGACAAAAGTAGGCCAAAAATAATTTTATTTAATATAAAGATCCATATCTTCCAAAAAGTGTAGAAAATAGCTGGAGCTCAGAAAAATCCGTAAAAATGTCTGTTGGAACCATGAGATCATCATCTTCAGCTGAAATATAAGAAGAGAATACAAAAGTAGTCCAAAAAATGAAATGACAAAACTGTCCATTTGAACCGAGAGATCGTCATCTTCAGCTGAAATATAAGAGAAGACAAACTTAGGCTTAAAAATCAAATGATTTAATAAAAAGATTCATATCTTCCATAAAATGTAGAAAATAGCCTCGAGGTCAAAAAATACACAAAAATGTCCGTTGGAACATGGAGATGGCCATCTTCAGTTGAAAAATAAGAGAAGACAAAATTCGGCCAAAATGATTTCATTTAATAAAATGATTCATATCTTTCATAAAATGCAGAAAATAGTCCCAGCTAAGAAAAAGCTGCAAAAATGTCCGTTGGAACAGGGAGATCGCCATCTTCAACTGAAAAATAAGTGAAGACAAACTTATGCCTAATTTTATTAAATACATATCTTCCAGAAAATGTAGAAAATAACCTCAAGCTTAGAAAAATCCGCAAAAATGTCCGTTGGAAGATCACCATCTTCAGCTAAAAAAATAAAGGAAGTCAAAATTAGGCCAAAAATCACATCATTTAATAAAAAGATACATATTTTCCATAAAATGTAGAAAAATAGGCTCGAGATCAGAAAAACCGTAAAAATGTCTGTTGGAACTGAGATATGGCCATCTTCAGCTAAAAAAGAGAAGACAAAATTAGGTCAAAAAAGCATATCATTTAATAAAATGATCCATACCTTCATAAAATGTTGAAAAATAGACCGAAGCTCAGAAAAATCTGCAAAATTTTTAGTTTGAATTGGGAGATGGCCATATTCAACTGGAAAATAAGAGAATACAAAATTAGGCTATAAAATCATATCATTTAATAAAAAGGTCCATATCTTACAGAAACTGTAGAAAATAGCCCGGATCTTAGAAAAATCACCTTAAATTGTCCATTGGAACTGGAAGATCGCCATCTTCAACTGAAAAAAAGAGAAGACAAAATTAGGCTTCGTATCATTTAATAAAAAGGACCATATCTTCCAGAAAATGAAGAAAAATTGCACCAAGCTAAGAAAAATCAGCAAAAATATTCGTAGGAACATGTAGATCACCATCTTCAATTGGAAAAAAATAAGAGAAGACAAACGTCAGCTATAAAAATCATACCATTTAATAAAATGAGACATATCTTCCATAAAATGTATAAAATAGCACCGAGCTCAGAAAAATGAGCAAAAATATCCGTTGGAACGGGGAGACCGTCATCTTTAACTGAAAAATAAGAGATAAAATTAGGCCAAAAATCATATCAGTTAAAAAGAAGATCAATATCTTTCAGAAAATTTAGAAAATATCCCCGAGGTCAGATAAATTTGCAAAAATAACCATTAGAACCGTTAGATCGCCATCTTCAATTAATAGAAGAAAAATTAGGTCAAAAAATCTTATCATCTAATAAAAAGATACATAACTTTCCGAAAATGTAGAAAATAGCAACGAACTTAGAAAAATCCGCAAATGTCCGTTGGAACCGGGAGATCACCATTTTCAACTTGAAAATAAGAGAAGACAAATTAGGCTATAAAAATCATATCATTTAATATAAAAATCAATATCTTACAGAAAATATAGAAAATAGCCATGAGCATAAAAAATCCTCACAAATGTCTGTTGGAACTGAGAGATCGCCTTCTTCAACTGAAAAAGCGAAGACAAAATTAGGCCATAATGATAACATTTAATAAAAATGATACATATTTTCACAAAATGTAGAAAATGTAGAAAAATAGCCCCAAGCTAATAAAAATCTGCAAAAATTTGCATTAGAACCGGTATATCGCCAACTTCAACTGAAAAATAAGAGATGAGAAACATAGGCTATAAAATATATCATTTAATAAAAAGATCCATATCTTCCACAAAATAAAGAAAATTGCACCGAGCTCATAAAAATCCGCAAAAATGTCTGTTGGAACCGGGAGATCGCCATCTTCAATCCAAAAATAAGAGAAGACAAACTTAGGCCAACAATAATATAATTTAATAAAAAGATACATATATTCCAGGAAATTTAAAAAATAACTCCGAGGTCAGAATAATCTGCTAAAATATCTGTTAGAACCAGGAGATCGTCATCTTCAACTTAAAAAAAGAGAAGACAAAATTAGGCCAAAAATCATATCATCTAATAAAAACATCCATAACTTATCGAAAATGTAGAAAATAGCTCAGATCTAAGAAAAAATCCGCAAAAAAATTAGTCGTAATCGGGAGATCGCCATTTTCAACTAAAAAGAGAGTACAAAATTAGGTTATAAAAATCATATCATTTAATATAAAGATTCATATCTTATAGAAAATATAGAAATAGTCCGGAGCTCAGAAAAATCCTCAAAAATGTTAATTGGAACCGAGAGATCGTCATCTTCAACTAAAAATAAGAGAAGACAAAATTAGGCCAAAAATCATATCATTTAATAAAAATATCCATATCTTCCAGAAAATCTAGGAAATAGTCTCGAGGTCAGAAAAATCTGTAAAAATGTCTGATGGAACCGGGAGATCGCCATCTTCAACTGAAAAATAAGAGAAGAAAAGCTTAGTTTATTAAAACCATATCATTTAATAAAAAGATCCATATCTTTAATGAACTTTTGAAATTAGCTCCCAGCTAAGAAAAATCCGAAAAAATGTCCATTGGACGAGAGATAGACATCTTCAACTGAAAAATAAGAGAAGACAAAATTAGGATAAAAAATAATTTCATTTAATATAAAGACTCATATCTTACAAAAAATTTAGAAAATAGCCTAAAGCTCAGAAAAATCCCTTAAATTGTTCGTTGGAACCGGGAGATTGCCACCTTCAATGAAAAAATAGGAGATCACAAAATTAGGCTAAAAATCATATCATTAATAAAAGAATTATATTTTCCAAAAAATGTAGAACAATAGCACCAACTTAAGAAAAATCTGCATGGGAACCGGTAAATCGCCATCTTCAACTAAAAAAATAAGAGAAGAGAATCGTAGGCTATAAAAATATATATTTAAAAAAGATCCATATTTTCTACAAAATGTAGAAAATAGCACCGAGCATATAAAAATCCGCAAAAATAGCCCCGAGGTCAAAATAATCCGCCAAAATGTTCGTTGGAACCGGGAGAGCGTCATCTTCAACTGAAAAATAAGATTAGACAAAATTAGGTCAAAAATCATATCATTTAATATAAAGATTCATATCTTACATAAAATATAGAAAATAGCCCGGCGCTCAGAATACTCCCTTAAAATGTCCGTTGGAATTGTGAGATCGACATCTTCCACTAAAAAATAAGAGAAGACAAAATTAGGTCAAAAATCATATATTTTATTAAAAAGATCCATATCTTCCAGAAAATTTAGAATATATCCTCGAGTTCAGAAAAATTCACAAAAATATCTGTTGGAACCGGGAGATCGCCATCTTCAATTAATAATAAGAAAAGACAAACTTAGTCTATAAAAATCATATCAATAAAAAGATCCATATCTTCATGAACTTTTGAAAATATTTCCGAGCTGAGAAAAATCCGCAAAAATGTCTGTTGAAACTGGAAGATCGACATTGTCAACTAAAATAAGAGAAGGCAAAATTAGGCTTTAAAATCATATCATTTAATATAAAGATTCATTTCGTACAGAAAATTTAGAAAATAGCCCCAATCTCAAAAAAATCCCTAAAAATGTCCGTTGGAACCGGGAGATCGCCATCTTCAACGAAAAAATAAGAGAGGACTCAATTTGGCCTAAAGATAATATCATTTAATAAGAAGATCCATAACTTCCCGAAAATATAGAAAAAATCACAGATCTCAGAAAAATCCGCAAAAATGTCCGTTGGAGTCGGGAGATCGCCATCTTTAACTTAAAAAATAAGAGAAGAAAAAATTAGTTTATAAAAATCATATAATATTAATAATAATATTAATATCATACAGAAAATATATAAAATAGATTGGAACTCAGAAAAATTCGCAAAAATGTCCGTTGGAACTAGGAGATCACCATTTTCAACTGAAAAATAAGAGAAGAGAAAATTTGGCCAAAAAGCATATTATTTAATAAAAAGATACATATCTTCCAGAAAATTTAGAAAATAGCCCCGAGGAAAGAAAAATTCGTAAAAATGTCCGTTGGAATCGGGAGAATGCCATCTTCAACTGAAAAATAAGATAAGAGAAATTTTGTCTATAAAAATCATATCATTTAATTAAAGATCCATATCTTCAATGAACTTTGGAAAATAGTTTTGAGCTGAGAACAATCCACAAAAATATCCGTTGGAACCAGGAGATCGACATCTTCAACTAAAAAAGAGAAGACAAAATTTGGTTAAAATCATGTCATTTAATGTAAAGATTCATATCTTACAATAAAATTTGAAAATAGCCCGGAGCTCAGAAAAATACATAAAAATGTCTGTTTGAACTGGGAGATCGCCATCTTCAATGAAAAATTAAGAGGCAAAAAAATTAGGCCAAAGTATCATGTCATTTAATAAAAGATCCATAACTTCTCGAAAATGTATAAAAATATAACCGAGTTCTGAAAAATCCACAAAAATATCCGTTGGACCCAGAGATCGCCATTTTCAACTGAAAGTAAGAGAAGATAAAAGTTAGGCCAAAAAGATATCATTTAATAAAAAAGATTCCTATCTTCCAGAAAAATGCAGAAAATAGACCTGAGCACAGAAAAATTAGCAAAAATGTCCGTTAAACTAGGGAGATCGCCATCTTCAACTGAAAAAATAAGAGAAGATAAAAGTATGCCAAAAATCATATCACTTAATAAAAAGATTCATATCTTCTAAAAAATGCAGAAAATAGCTCTAAGCTAAGTAAAATATGCAAAAAAAATGTCCGTTGGAACAGTGAAATCGCTGCCTTCAAAAAATAAGAGAAGACAAAATTAGGCCAAAAATCATATTATTTAATAAAAATATCCATATCTTCCAGAAAATCAAGGAAATAGTTTCGAGGTTAGAAAAATATGCAAAAATGTCCGTTGGAACCGGGAGATCGCCATCTTCAATTGAAAAATAATAGAAGACAAGCTTATTATATAAAAATTATATCATTTACTAAAAAGATCCATATCTTCAATGAACTTTTGAAAATAGTTCCCAGCTTAGAAAAATCCGCAAAAATATCCGTTGGAACCGAGAGATTACCATCTTCGACTGAAAAATAAGAGAAGAAAAAATTAGGCCAAAAATCATATCATTCAATAAAAATATCCATATCTTCCAGAAAATATAGGAAATAGTCTCGAGGTCAGAAAATTCTGCAAAAATGTCCGTTGAAACTGGGAGATCACAATCTTCAACTTAAAAATAAAAGACGACAAGTTAGTATATAAAAAGCATATCATTTAATAAAAATATCCATATATTCAATGAACTTTTGAAAATAGTTCCGTGCTGAGAAAAATCTGCAAAAATATCCGTTGGAATCGAGAGATCGACATCTTTAACTAAAATAAGAGAAGATAAAATTAGGATAAAAAATCATTTCATTTAATATAAAGATTCATACCTTATAGAAAATTTAGAAAATAACCCGGAGCTCAGAAAAATCCTTTAAAATGTCTGTTGGAACCGGGAGAATGCCATCTTCAACGAAACAATTAGAGACGACAAATTAGGATAAAAATCACATCATTAATAAAAAGAATCATATTTTCCAGAAAATATAAAAAATATCCCCAACCTAAGAAAAATATGCAAAAATGTGCATTGGAACCGATAAATCGCCCTCTTCAACTGAAAAAAATAAGAGAAGAGAAACGTAGGCTATAACAATATATCATTTAATAAAAAGATCAATATCTTCCTTTAAATGTAGAAAATAGCACCGATAACATAAAAATCCGCAAAAATATCCGTTGGAATGGGGAGATCACCATCTTCAACTTAAAAAAACTAAAAGAATACATAATTAGCCAAAAAATCATATCATTTAATATAAGGATTCATATCTTCCTGAAAATGTAGAAAATAGCCCCGAGGTCAGAATAATCCGCCAAAATATTCGTTGGAACCGGGAGATCGCCATCTTCAACTGAAAAATAAGATAAGACAAAATTAGGTCAAAAATAATATCATTTAATATAAATATTCATATCTTTCAGAAAATGAAGAAAATAGCACGGGGCTCAAAAACTCCCTTAAAATATTCGTTGGAACCGGGAGATTGCCATCTTCAACTGAAAATAAGAGAAGACAAAATTAGGTCAAAAATCATATCATTTAATAAAAAGATCCATATCTTCCAGAAGATTTAGAAATAGCCTCGAGTTCAGAAAAATCCATGAAAATATCCGTTGGAACCATGAGATCGCCACCTTCAACTAAAAATAAGATAAGACAAACATAGTCTATAAAAATCATATCAATAAAAAGATCCATATCTTCATGAACTTTTGAAAATATTTTCGAGCTGAGAAAAATCCGAAAAAATGTCTGTTGAAATCAGAAGATCGACATTGTCAACAAAAAAAATAAGAGAATGCAAAATTAGGGTATAAAATCATATCATTTAATATAAAAAATTTAAAAAATAGCCCCAATCTCAGAAAATCCCTAAAAATATCCGTTGGAACCGGGAGATCGCCTTATTCAACGAAAAAAATAACAGAGGACAAAATTTGGCCTAAAG
>CM061134.1:99123752-99138762 GCA_030789695.1 Scilla litardierei | reverse complement strand
ATAAGAATCATATTCCTTGAATCGAACCGTCAGAATCTGAACGGCACGAGTAATGGGGGCAATTGATATGGCCCTCCCAGTATGGCCAGGACCGAACGGCCCAAGCCCACATCGTAAACCCCCAAGCCTGGGGAGAACGTGGCCCCCCCACGAAGAATCGGAGTTGGGCCGGTTTCGGACCGAAGCGGACACAACCGCTGACCCACACCATCAGGAGTTAACTGCTCCCCTTAAAGCGCACCCCCTTAATCACCATTAAGGGGCCCCATTAATTCCACCTTCATGACCCATGAAGGCACCATTAAAGGGCAGATGATCGGGGCGAGATGGGGGGACGTCGAGAAGACGTGGCTGGGAAAGACTCCTATAAAGCGACTCGAGGAACAACATGCAAAAGGACACTTCCTGGATACCCAAAACACTGAGGTAGTCCTCTTACACGACCTTGTCTTCCACCTTATAATTCTCCTCCATAGCTCGGCCTGAGGACTCGTGTATCGGCCTCCCCGTGAGCCCTATCGATCCCATCGAGCATCCTTCAGATCCATTCCGACTTAGGCATTGGAGGGGATTTGGTCGGAACCAAGGTCCGATCGCCCTGACGAGCTTTCTCGTCTGTCCATGTCAAGTAAGATCCAGTTACGTCGAGACTACCCTTTGGTACCCAACCAGCCCAGAGTTGAACGCGCTCACCCCTAGCTCGCTTATCTCCACCCCCTACGGAGGCCTTTCCTTGCCAAGGATCCTCTTCGGTACGCCTACGCTCGGACCCACACGCTTTTTGCCCAAGCCGGATGAGTTGTGCCCATCTCCCAGAGGCCATGTGCACCACGCGTGATAGCGTTGACCTCTAGTCCTCCAGTCAACCAATCCGTGGTGAGAAAATACCCTGAAACACCAGCAAAAGGTGACTTCTTTCACTCGTTTGAATTAAACCAGGGTTTTAAATTTCTCCCCCAAATGCCTCCTTCGATCTCTGTGGCATGCTCATCTTCTCGGCGATCCTCCGGCTGCTCCTGATCGTCTACAGTGAGTGGCAGGACACGAACATGGAGGCGCGGTTCACCGACATCGACAACTCCGTGTTCTCCGATGCCGCTGACTTAGTTAAAGGGGAGGTCTCTATTCGAGAGATCGACGTACAGATACTCCCCGCTAGATACTCCCCGATGTTGGCTTTCTTGCTTGTCCCTAATTCGTTGCTGCATCGATCGTGGGGCAAAATCCTCTTTTCTTCTACTGGTATATGATATTCTTTATAAAAATTTGATTTTTTAGTGCTAGCTGCTTTAATTGAATCTTTTTATCATCTTTTAACTTAAAAACACAAATTTGCAATTTGTATTGGGATCACTATTAGCTATAACATAATTAAAAGAAATTAGAATTTTGGAAAGTTGAGAAAGCTTCAATTGAGGCATTGGACTTCTTTTATTTTAGTGACATTTTTTCTTAATCATGTCGATGTCCTGAAAGTTTTAATTATAGTCTTTGTTTGCTACATTGAGATATTATTTCACGTCTATCTTATTTTCATTCTCAAATAATCAATTATTGTTATAATTATAGTCTGAGGAGATCTTTGCTGGAGCAGTAAGAGAGGTGAAGGAGGAAACTGGCGTAAGTATCAGTAGCATCTGCCTTTTTTTCCTTCCTCTTCTTTTTTAATTTCTCTGCTGAAGATTATCTCACTTGAAATGAATCTTTGTGTTTGCTTAATAATAAAATGTTAACTTTATCTTAATTTCTGTTGCAGATTGATACAGAATTCGTTGAAGTGATTGCTTTTAGGTAATTTCAGTGTCCTTACCATCTAATTGACTCTAAAAAGTTTCTAGAACCAGAAATTTTTGCGCATTTAAATATAAGCGCATTTGATTCAATGAATAAATGCCACAAATTTTTGTGCCCTTAGAACCAGAAGAAGTGCTTTCAAATAAATTACTGGGTTTTTGCTAGTAATATGTTTGCTTAACTTTTTATGGTGGTATATATGTTGTCAAATTTTATTCTGCCCAGGAATTAAACCCAGATCCATATGGAGGTGCTTTTGGTTCAGATGGTGAAAATATAATTAATTGTCCAAGTAATTATCGAGTTTGGAACTTCTGGGCGAGTTGTAGGTTTCGTTTCTGAAGCCATAACAGGTTTGCCCCTTCATATACTTTAATTTTTAAAAAAACCGCTGCTTGAGTTTTATACTTGTTTAATTTAATATATTAATTTATTTTTTAAACTTTAGTTTTATTTTATAGGTAGTGGGAGGAATAGTGGAATTAGCACCATACAGGTAGACTGCAGTATATAAAAGTATTAAGAAAGCTGGAGGGCTTTGTGTTGCCGACGAAGTTCAGTCAGGATTTGCATGCACATGGAGCCATTTCTGGGGATTTGAGGGGCACGTGTGGTGCCTGATATGGTTACAATGGCAAAGGTGCATTTTTAATTCTTATAACGAATATCGATAAGAATAACATTAGTTGGTTCTCTGTTCATTAGCTTAATCTTTTGGATTAAATATGTTTTCAATAACTCAACTGTAGTTTCACAAATATATTTAATTGTGGGTCTCTCTCAATCTCTCTTCTTAAGAAATATTAAAAACATGACTGTATATAACTGCAAAACTTAGATCTAATCTTAGGTTGATTGGTTTCATGTGAGATATCAGCAGGGTATTGGAAATGGGATACCAATCGGGGTGGTGATCACAACTCCAGAGATCGTTGCGGTCTTAACACGCATGAGCTATTTTAATACATTTGGTGGCAATCCCGCATGCACTGTTGGAGGACTCGCTGTTGTTAGAGTACTTGAGAAAGAACGACATCAAGAGAATGCATTTGTCGTGGGTTCATAATTGAAACATCGCCTCGAGGCCCTCCAAGAGAAGCACGAAAGTAAGCTTTCATTCTCGCAGAATCTATGTTTATGCACCACTATTTCAGGAGTAAGTTTAATTAAGTTAACAGCTGATCCATGATAAATAATCTATTTTCTCTGTGTTTTTATGTCCTAAGCATTTGATTAATGGTCTTCAATTTAGTGATGGAACCGAAATCATATTCATTGCTTGATGTTACTAGATACCGTGTTCAATCCATGCACATTAAATTCTTAATATGCTTTTAATCTGAAAATATGTAAAGATATTTGTGCAGTTTTTTCTTTTTATTTAACTTTGTTTCTATATTTCCTTTCTATAAAAATCATAATCATGCTGGAGAAATAATGCTTTTAAACTGACTGGTCCAATTCTTGACTGGTTCTTTCCATAGTCATTGGGGATGTGATGGGAAGAGGCCTGCTGTTGGGAGTTGAATCGGTCTCGGACTGCCAATTGAAATCTCCAGCTAAAACCGAAATCTTGCATGTTATGGATCAGATGAAAGGTATAACCCCCCTCCCATAAAATAAATAAATTAGAGCATGCAATTTTTGTATGACAACCTTCAATCATATTGAAAAATAAATGGTGGCCTTCAGTGAAAATAATTGTCGTGTTATATGTATCAATTTGACAGAAATGGGAGTGCTACTCGGCAAGGGTGGATTCTATGGAAATGTATTCAGAATAACACCGCATCTCTGCTTCACAAAGGAAGATTCGGGTGAGTATTAGATTTTCGTTGATGAATAAATAATCAGTTCAATGTTATAGATTCATTTGTCTACATATCAATGAGAGTCCATTTTATCTTGATATATGTCTAGTTCTGGTTATATTATGATACCGGCTTATAACTATACTTGCATTGCTTTGTGCCATTGCTTAGCTTACAAATCTTCCTTGTGCTCATGTTTTCTTTTTGTAAGGGCTAGGGACAAGCAACCCTAAAGAAGGAACAGAGTCGGGGATGAAGCTGGCTGTCAAGCTCGGGACCTAGGGGCTCGACATGCATCCCTGATGTGTCTCAATGAACCATCAAGCTCTTCATGCAATCGGTGGTAATATCCGATGAGAGTTTTTCCGGTGGTGGCAAAGACAACAACTATCATAATGTAAACAATGATATTATATTCAAATAAAATTATTAGCACTTGTTCTTTTTCTTTCAAGAAATTAATGATATGAATTATGTAACTGCAGAAGTTTGTGTAATCAATACAATGACATTATTTTCAAATGAAATTATTTTATGACTCAATCAAACTGAGCATATCGAAAATTCAATTAGGCTCAATTGAATGAAATGGCATGAGATCTCATTTGCTAATTTATTGTATGTGGTATATGTTTATATTAAAAACAATGTCAATGACCATCATTGTTGCCATTTAGTACAAACACGGTCTATGGTGGACCTTTAACAGCGCTTGTACTAAAGAAGCGCTGTCTATTGGGACCTTAGACATCGCTTGTACTAAACAAGTGTTGTCTAAGGTCCCAGATAGATAGCACTTGTTTATACAAGCAATGTCTATGGTGAACCTTTAACAGTACTTCTACTAAAGAAGCGTTGTCTACTGGGACCTTAGCTAGCACTTGTACTAAACAAGAGTTGTCTAAGGTCTCAGATAGAAAGTGCTTTATTAGTACAGGCATTGTCTATGGCGGACCGTTAACAACGATTTTACTAAAGAAGCGATGTCTATTGGGACCTTTGACAATGCTTGAACTAAACAAGTGATGTCTATGGTTTCAGATAGACAATGCTTTTTAGTACAAGCGATGTCTAGGGTGGACCTTTAAAATCGCTTTTACTAAAGAAGCACTGTTTATTGGGACCTTTGACAGCGCTTGTAAATCGCTATTAAAACCAGCCCCCCTTTAGCAGCGGCGAGATAAACAACACGCAAAAGTGCTATTAAAGACCTTATTTAAGCATCGTTAAAGGTCCCTTTTGTAGTAGTAAATGATATGATTTTAAAGCCTGATTTGTCTTTTCTTATTTTTCAGTTGAATATTTCGATCTCCCAGTTCCAACGGATATTTTTGCGGATTTTTCTCAGCTCAAAACTATTTTCAAAAGTTCATGGAAAATATGGATTATTTTTATTAAATGATATGTTTTTTATAGACTAAGTTTTTCTTCTCTTATTTTTAAGTTGAAGATGGCAATCTTTCGGTTCCAACGGACATTTTTGCAGATTTTCCTAACCTCGGTGCTATTTTCTACATTTTCTAGTAGATATAGATCTTTTTATTAAATGAAATGATTTTTATAACCTACATTTGGCTTCTCTTATTTTTGGCGATCTATCGGTTCCAACAGACATTTTTCAGATTTTAATTAGCTTGGTCCCATTTTTCTACATTTTCTTGAAGATATGAACCTTTTTATTAAATGATATGATTATTTGGCCTAATTTTGTCTTCTCTTTTTTTCAGTTGAAGATGGTGATCTTCCGATTCCAACAGGCATTTGAGCCGATTTTTCTGAGCTCCAGGCTATTTTCTATATTTCCTGGAAGATATGGACATTTTAATTAAATTATATGATTTTTATATCCTAATTTTGACTTATCTTATTTTTAGTTGAAGATGGCCATCTCCCGTTTCAAACGGAAATTTTTGAAGATTTTTCTAAGCTCGGGGCTATTTTCTACATTTTAAGGAATAAATGGATCATTTTATTAAATGATATGATTTTTGGCCTAATTTTGTCTTCTCTTATTTTTTTAGCTTAACATGGCGATCTCCCAATTCCAACAGACATTGTTGCAGATTTTAATTAGCTTGGGGCAATTTTTCTACATTTTCTGGAAGATATGGACCGTTTTATTAAATGATATGATTATTTGGCCTAATTTTGCCTTCTCTTTTTCAGTTGGAGATGGCGATCTACGAATTCCAACGGGCATTTGAGCAGATTTTTCTTAGCTCTGGACTATTTTCTACATTATCTGTAAGATATGGACCTTTTTATTAAATTATATGATTTTTATAGCCTAATTTTGTCTTCTCCTATTTTTCAGTTGAAGATGGCCATCTCCCATTTCAAACAGAAATTTTTGAAGATTTTTCTGCACTCAGGGCTATTTGTCTACATTTTTTGGAAGATATGGATCATTTTATTAAAAGATGTGATTTTTGGCCTAATTTTGTCTTCTCGCATTTTCCTTCAACTGAAAATGGCGATCTCCTAGTTCCAACAGATATTTTTGCGGTGTTTTTTTGACCTTGAGGCTATTTTCTACATTTTCTGGAAGATATGGATCTTTTTATTAAATAATTTATTTTTTGTCCTAAATTTGTCTTCTCTGATATTTCAGATGAAGACGGCGATCTCTCAGAATGGACATTTTTTGCGGAATTTTCTGAGTTCCAGGCTATTTTCTACATTTTCTGTAAGATTTGAATCTTTATATTAAATGATATAATTTTTATAGCCTAATTTTGTCTTCTCTTATTTTTCAGTTGAAGATGGTAATCTCCCAGTTCAAATGGATATTTTTGCCGATTTTACTTAGCTCTATATTTTCTGAAAGATGTGGATCTTTTTATTAAATGATATGATTTTTGGCATAGTTTTGTCTTCTCTTACTTTTCAGTTGAAGACAGCGATCTCGCTGTTCCAACGGACATTTTTGCGGATTTTACTTAGCTTAGAGCTATTTTTTGCATTTTATGGAAGATATGAATCTTTTTATTAAATGATATGATTTTTGGCATATTTTTGTCTTCTCTTATTTTTTTAAGTTAAAGATGTCGACCTCCCTTACTTAACAAATATTTTTGCTTATTTTTCTGAGCTATGGTCTCTTTTCTGCATTTTCTGGAAGATATGAATCTTTTTATTAAATGATATCTTTTTGGCCTAATTTTTTCTTCTCTTATTTTTCAGTTGAAGATGGTGATCTTCCTGTTCCAAGGAAAATTTTGCGGATTTTTCTGTGCTCAGAACTATTTTCTACATTTAATTAAAGATATATATATATATCTTTATTAAATGATACGATTTTTGGCATAAATTTGTCTTCTCTTATTTTTCAGTTGAAAATGACGGTTTGCACCGGTTTTTCTGAGCCGGTACTCTTTTTCTACATTTTCAGAAAGTTATGGATATTTTTATTAAATGATATGATTTTTGACATAATTTTGTCTTCTCTTAATTTTCAGTTGAAAATGGCGATCTCCCGGGTGCCACGGACATTTGTGCGGATTTTTCTGAGTTCCGGGCTATTTTTAACATTTTCTGTAAGATATGAATCTTTATATTAATTGATCTAATTTTTATTGCATAATTTTTATCTTCTCTTATTTTTTTTCAGTTGAAAATAGCGATCTCACATGTCCAATGGATATTTTTGTGGATTTTTCAAAACTCGGGGATATTTTTATACATTTTGGAGCAGTTATGGATCTTTTAATTAAATGCATGATATTTTGGCCTAATTTTGTTGTCTCTTAATTTTTCGTAGAAGATAGCGATCTCCCGGTTCCAACGGATATTTTTATGTATTTTTCTGAGCTCCAGGCTATTTTCTAAATTTTTTGTAAGATATGAATCTTTATATTAAATGATATGATTTTTTGCCAAATTTGTCATCTCTTTTTTAGTTGAAGATGTCGATCTCCCGATTCCAACGGACATTTTTGCAGAAGTTCTCAGCTCAGAACTATTTTTCAAAGTTCATTGAAGATATGGATCTTTTATTAAAGGATATGATTTTTAAAGACTAAGTTTGTCTTTTCTTGTTTTTCAGTTGAAGATGGCGTTCTCCCGGTTTCAAAGGACATTTTTACAGATTTTTCTTTCCTTGGTTCTATTATCTAAATTTTCTGGAAGATATGTATATTTTTATTAAATGATATGATTTTCGGCCAAATTTTGTATTCTCTTATTTTTCAGTTGAAGGTGGCGATCTCCTATTTCCAATGGACATTTTACGGAATTTTCTTAGTTTCGATCTGTATGATATTAATATTTATATTAAATGATATTAATATACATTTTCTGTATGATATTAATATTTATATTAAATGATATGATTTTTATAACCTAATTTTGTCTTTTCTTGTTTTAAGTTGAAGATGGCGATCTCCCGATTCCAACGGGACATTTTTGCGGATTTTTCTGAGATCGGTGCTATTTTTCTACATTTTCAGGAAGTTATGGATCTTCTTATTAAATGATATGATTTTTAGGCCTAATTGTGTCCTCTCTAATTTTTTTCTTTGAAGATGTCGATCTCCTGTTCCAACGGACATTTTAGGGATTTTTTTGAGATCTGGGCTATTTTCTAAATTTTCTGTAAGATATAAACCTTTATATTAAATGATATGATTTTAAGCCTAATTTTACCTTCTCTTATTTTTCAGTTGAAGATGTCGATCTCCCGGTTCCAACAGACATTTTTGCGATTTTTTCTCAGCTCGGAACTATCTTCAAAAGTTCATGAAGATATGGATCTTTTTATTGATATGATTTTTATAGACTAAGTATGTCTTCTCTTATTTTTAGTTTAAGATGGCGATCTCCTGGTTCCAACGGATATTTTTATGGATTTTTCTGAACTCGAGGCAATTTTCTAAATTTTCTGGAAGATATGAATCTTTTTATTTAATGATATGATTTTTGACCTAATTTTTTCTTCTCTTATTTTTCAGTTGAAGATTGCAATCTCCTTGTTCCAACAGACATTTTAAGGGAGTTTTTTTTGAGCCGGTGCTATTTTCTTCATTTTTTGAAAGATATGAATATTTATATTAAATGATATGATTTTGACCTAATTTTTGTCTTATCTTATTTTTCAGTTGAAGATGGCGATCTCCCAGTTCCAACGGACATTTTGGCGGATTATTCTGACCATGGGGCTATTTTCTACATTTCCAGGAAGATATGAATCCTTATATTAAATGATATGATTTTTTTGGCTAATTGTGTATTCTCTTTTTTTAAGTTGAAGATGTTGATCTCCCTGTTCCAACGGACATTTTTACGGATTTTTTATTATCGGTGCTATTTTTTACATTTAGGGAAGATATGGATCTTTTTATTAAATGATGTATTTTTATAGCCTACGTTTCTCTTCTCTTATTTTTTAAGTTGAAGAGTGCGATTTACCAGTTCCAATGCACAATTTTGCATATTTTTCTTAGGTTGGGGCTATTTTTCTATATTTTCTGGAAAATATGATTCTTTTTATTAATGATATGATTTTTATTCTAATTTGTCATCTCTTATTTTTTTCGTTGAAGATGGCAATCTCTCGGTTCCAACGGACATTTTAAAGGATTTTTCTGAGCTCCAGGCTATTTTCTAAATTTTCTATAAGATATGAATCTTTATATTAAATGAAACGATTTTTTATCCTAATTTTGCCTTCTCTTATTTTTCAGTTGAAGATGTCGATCTCTCGATTCCAACGGATATTTTTGCAGATTTTTCTCAGCTCGAAACTATTTTCAAATGTTCATTAAAGATATAGATCTTTTTATTAAATGATATGCTTTTTATGTACTAAGCTCGTCGTCTCTTATTTTTCAGTTGAAGATTGCGATCTCCGGGTTTCAACGGACATTTTTGGAGAATTTTTTGACCTTGAGACTATTTCCTATATTTTCTGGAAGATATGGATATTTTTATTGAATGATATGATTTTTGGCCTAATTTTGTCTTCTCTTTTTTCAGTTGAAGATGGCAATCTCTCGGTTCCAACGGATATTTTTACGGATTTTCTGAGCTGGGAATATTTTCAAAAGTTCATTGAAGATATGGATCTTTTTATTAAATGATAAGGTTTTTATATAAGAAGCGTGTCTTCTATTATTTTTCAGTTGAAGATGGCGATCTCCCAGTTCCAACGGACATTTTTGCAGATTTTTCTAACCTCGATACTATTTCCTAGATTTCTAGAAGATATGGATATTTTTATTAAATAATATGATTTTTGGCCTAATTTTGTCTTCTCTTATTTTTGAAGGCAGCGATTTCACTGTTCCAACGGACATTTTTACAGATTTTACTTAGCTCAGAGCTATTTTCTGCATTTTCTAGAAGATATGAATCTTTTTGTTAAATGATATGATTTTTGGCATACTTTTTATCTTCTCTTATTTTTTAGTTGAAGATGGCGATCTCCTTAGTTTAACGGGCATTTTTGCTGATTTTACTAAGCTCAGATCTATTTTCTGCATTTTCTGGAAGATATGAATCTTTTTATTAAATGATATCTTTTTGGCCTAATTTTGTCTTCTCTTAATTTTCAGTTAAAGATGGTGATCTCCCTATTCCAACGAACATTTTGCGGATTTTTCTGTGCTCGGAGCTATTTCCTACATTTTATTGAAGATATGTATCTCTTTATTAAATGATATGATTTTAAGCCTAATATTGTCTTCTCTTATTTTCAGTTGAAAATGGCGATTTCCCGGTTCCAACGGACATTTGCGTCGGTTTTTTTGAGCTCGGTATTATTTTTCTACATTTTTGAAAGTTATAGATTTTTTATTAAATAATATGATATTTGGCCTAATTTTGTCTTCTCTTATTTTTCAGTTGAAAATGGCGATCTTCCAGTTCCCACGGACATTTATGCGGATTTTTCTGAGCTCCGGGCTATTTTCGATATTTTCTGTAAGATATGAATCTTTAGAGTAATTGATATGACTTTTGTAGCCTAATTTTTATCTTCTCTTATTTTCAGTTTAAAATGGCGATCTCACAGGTCCAACAGATATTTTTGCGGATTTTTCAGAACTCGGTTATATTTTTATACATTTTCGAGAAGTTATGAATCTTTTATTAAATGAAATGATATTTTGGCCTAATTTTTTTGTCTCTTAATTTTTCATTGAAGATGGCGATCTCCCGGTTCAAACGAGCATTTTTATGTATTTTTCTGAGTTATGGCTATTTTCAAATTTTTTTGTAAGATATGAATCTTTATATTAAATGATATGATTTTAACAAAATTTTGTCTTCTCTTTTTTAGTTGAAGATGTCGATCTCCCCGGTTCCAACGAACATTTTTAAGTTCATTGAAGATATGGATATTTAATTAAATGATATGATTATAGACAAAGTTTCTCTTCTCTTATTTTTCAGTTGAAGATGGCATTCTCCCGGTTCCAACGGACATTTTTACGGATTTTCTTTCCTCGGGGCTATTTTCTAAATTTTCTGGAAAATATGCATCTTTTTATTAAATGATATGATTTTGGCCAAATTTTCTCTTCTCTTATTTTTCGGTTGAAAATGGCGATCTCCTAGTTCCAACAGACATTTTTGCGGATTTTTCTGAGTTCCAAGCTATTTAATACATTTTCTGTATGATATTAATATTATTATTATTACTATATGATTTTTATAACCTAATTTTTTCTTCTCTTATTTTTAAGTTGAAGATGGCGATCTCCCGACTTCAACAAACATTTTTGCGGATTTTTCTGAGATCAGTGCTTTTTTTTCTATATTTTCGGGAAGTTATGGATCTTCTTATTAAATGATATTATCTTTAGGCCAAAATTTGTCCTCTCTTATTTTTTTCATTGAAGAAGGCGATCTACCGGTTCCAACGGACATTTTTAGGGATTTTCTGAGATTGGGGCTATTTTCTAAATTTCCTATTCGAAATGAATCCATATATTAAATGATATGATTTTAAACCCTAATTTTTCCTTCTCTTATTTTTGTTAGTTGACAATGTCGATCTTCCGGTTTCAACGGACATTTTTGCGGATTTTTCTCAGCTCGAAAATATTTTCAAAAGTTCATGAAGATATGGATCTTTTTATTGATATGATTTTTATAGACTAAGTTTGTCTTCTCTTATTTTTTTAGTTCAAGATGGCGATCTCCTGGTTCCAACGGATATTTTTGTGGATTTTTCTGAACTCGAGGCTATCTCTAAATTTTCTAGAAGATATGGATCTTTTTATTAAATGATATGATTTTTGACCTAATTTTGTCTTCTGTTATTTTCAGTTGAAGATGGCAATCTCCTGGTTCCAACGAATATTTTAAGGGAGTTTTTGAGCCCCGTTCTATTTTCTTCATTTTCTGAAAGATATGAATATTTATATTATATGATATGATTTTTGACCTAATTTTGTCTTATCTCATTTTTCAGTTGATGATGGCGATCCCCCGGTTCCAACGAACATTTTGGCGGATTATTCTGACCTCGGGGCTATTTTCTACATTTTCAGGAATATTTGAATCCTTATAGTAAATGATATGATTTTTTGGCTAATTGTGTATTCTCTTAGTTTTTTTAAGTTGAAGATGGTGATCTCCCCGTTCCAACGGACATTTTTGCGGGTTTTTATGTTATCGGTGTTATTTTCTACATTTAAAGGAAGATATTGATCTTTTTATTAAATGATATATTTTTTAGCTTACGTTTCTCTTCTCTTATTTTTTTTCAGTTGAAGAGGGCGATTTATCGATTCCAATGCACATTTTTGCATATTTTTCTTAGGTTGGGGCTATTTTTCTATATTTTCTGGAAAATATGATTCTTTTTATTAATGATATGATTTTAATCCTAATTTGTCATCTCTTATTTTTTTTCATTGAAGATGGCAATCTCCCGGTTCCAACGGACATTTTAAAGGATTTTTCTGAGCTCCGGGTTATTTTCTAAATTTTCTGTAAGATATGAATCTTTATATTAAATGAAATGATTTTTTATCCTAATTTTGTCTTCTCTTATTTTTTAGTTAAAGACGTCGATCTCTCTATTCCAACGGAAATTTTGCAGATTTTTCTCAGCTCGGAACTATTTTCAAAAGTTCATTGAAGATATGGATGTTTTTATTAAATGATATGCTTTTTATATACTAATCTTGTCCTCTATTATTTTTCAGTTGAAGATTGCGATCTCCCAGTTTCAACGGACATTTTTTGCAGAATTTTCTGACCTCAAGACTATTTCCTATTTTTTCTGGAAGATATGGATATTTTTATTAAGTGATATGATTTTTGGCCTAATTTTCTCTTCTCTTATTTTTCAGTTGAAGATGGCAATCTCTCGATTCCAACGGATATTTTTACGGATTTTTCTAAGCTGGGAACTATTTTCAAAAGTTCATTGAAAATATGGATCTTTTTATTAAATGATATGATTTTTATATAATAAGCTTGTCTTCTATTATTTTTTAGTTGAAGATGGCGATCTCCCGGTTCCAACGGACATTTTTTCAAATTTTTCTAAACTCGAAGCTATTTCCTTGATTTTCTCGAAGATATGGATATTTTTATTAAATAATATGATTTTTGGCCAAATTTTGTCTTCTCTTATTTTTTGAAGGCAGCGATTTCACTGTTCCAATGGACATTTTTGCAGATTTTACTTAGATCAGAGCTATTTTCTGCATTTTCTAGAAGATATGAATCTTTTTATTAAATGATTTGATTTTTGGCATACTTTTATCTTCTCTTATTTTTTTCGTTGCAGATGGCAATCTCCCTAGTTTAACGGACATTTTTGCTGATTTTTCTGAACTCGGTTATATTTTTATACATTTTCGAGAAGTTAAGGATCTTTTATTAAATGACATGATATTTTGGCCTAATTTTTTTGTCTCTTAATTTTTCATTGAAGATGGTGATCTCCCGGTTCAAACGGGCATTTTTATTTATTTTTCTGAGCTCCGGGCTATTTTCAAATTTTTCTGTAAGATATGAATCTTTATATTAAATGATATGATTTTAACCAAATTTTGTCTTCTCTTTTTTAGTTGAAGACGTCGATCTCCCGGTTCCAACAGACATTTTTGCAGATTGTTCTCAGCTCAGAACTATTTTTCAAAGTTCATTGAAGATATGGATCTTTAATTAAATGATATGATTTTTATAGACAAAGTTTCTCTTCTCTTATTTTTCAGTTGAAGATGGCATTCTCCCGATTCCAACGGACATTTTTACGGATTTTTCTTTTCTCGGGGCTATTTTCTAAATTTTCTGGAAGATATGTATCTTTTTATTAAATGATATGATTTTTGGCCAAATTTTCTCTTCTCTTATTTTTCAGTTGAAAATGGCGATCTCCTAGTTCCAACGGACATTTTTGTGGATTTTTCTGAGATCGGTGCTTTTTTTCTATATTTTTGGGAAGTTATTGATCTTCTAATTAAATGATATTTTCTTTAGGCCAAATTGTGTCCTCTTTTTTTCGTTGAAGATAGCGATCTCCCGGTTCAACGGACATTTGTGGGAATTTTTCTGAGATTGGGGCTATTTTCTAAATTTTCTGTACGAAATGAATCTTTATATTAAATGATATGATTTAAAGCCTAATTTTACCTTCTCTTATTTTTTTAGTTGACAATGTCGATCTTTCGGTTTCAACAGACATTTTTGCAGATTTTTCTCAGCTCGGAAATATTTTCAAAAGTTCATGAAGATATGTATCTTTTTATTGATATGATTTTTATAGACTAAGTTTGTCTACTCTTATTATTAGTTGAAGATGGCGATCTCCCGGTTCCAATGGATATTTTTGAGAATTTTTCTGAACTCGAGGCTATATTCTAAATTTTCTGGAAGATATGGATCTTTTTATTAAAAGATATGATTTTTGACCTAATTTTGTCTTCTCTTATTTTTTAGTGGAAGATGCCGATCTCCCAGTTCCAACGGACATTTTAAGGGAGTATTCTTAGCGTCGGGCTATTTTCTATATTTTCTGTAAGATATGAATATTTATATTAAATGATATGATTTTGACCTAATTTTGTCTTATCGTATTTTTCAGTTGAAGATGGCGATCTCCCGGTTCCAACGAACATTTTTGCGGATTATTTTGACCTCGGGGCTATTTTCTACATTTTCAGGAAGATATGAATTCTTATATTAAATGATATGATTTTTGGGCTAATTTTGTATTCTCTTATTTTTAGGTTGAAGATGGTGATTTCACGGTTCCAATGGACATTTTTGCGGATTTTTATGTGCTCGGTGCTATTTTCTACATTTTATAGAAGATATGGATCTTTTTATTAAAAATATATATTTATAGCATGCGTTTCTCTTCTCTTATTTTTTAGTTGAAGATGGCGATTTACCGGTTCCCATGCAGATTTTTCTTAGGTTGGAGCTATTGTTCACATTTTCTAGAA
>CM061134.1:99042427-99123252 GCA_030789695.1 Scilla litardierei | reverse complement strand
TATTAATGATATGATTTTTGGCCTAATTTTGTCTTCTCTTATTTTTTACGTTGAATATAGTGATCTCCCGGTTCCAAAGGACATTTTTTCGCATTGTTTAAAGCTCTGGGATATTTTCTGTATTTTCTGTAATATATGAGTATTTATATTAAATGATATAATTTTTATAGCCTAATTTTGTCTTCTCTTATTTTTTAGTTGAAGTTGGCGATCTTCCGGTTCCAATAGTACTTTTAGCGCTTTTTTCTAAGATTTGGGCTATTTTCTACATTTTATAAAATATATGGATCATTTAATTAAAGGATATGATTTTCGGCCTAAGTTTGTTTTCTTTTATTTTTCAGTGAAGACGGCATTCTCACGGTTCCAAGGACATTTCTGCAGATTTTTCTGAGCTCGGAGCCATTTCTTTTCTGAAAGATATGATCTTTTATAAAATGATATGATTTTTTGGCCTATTTGTCCTCTCTTATTTTTCTCTGAAGATGGCATTCTCCCGGTTCCAACAGACATTTCTGCGGATATTTCTGAGCTCTGGCTATTTTCCCCATTTCTTGAAAGATATGGATCTTTTTATTAATTGATATGTTTTGGCCTAATTTTAACTTCTTTATTTTCTTCCGTGAAGATGGCGATCTTCCAGTTCCAAGGGACATTTTTACGGATTTTTTTGAGCTCCAAACTAATTTCCACATTTTCTGGAAGATATGCATCATTTTATTAAACGATATGATTTTTGGCCTAATATCTTTTTTCGATTGAATATGAGATCTCCCCAGTTCCAACGAATATTTTTGGAGAATTTTCTGAGCTCAATGCTATTTTCTATAATTTTTGAAGATATGAATCTTATTGTTTAAATGATATTATTTTTATAAACTAAGTTTGTCTTCTCTTATTTTTCAATTGAGGATTGGGATCTCCTAGTTCCAACTGCTATTTTTTGCGGATTATTCTGACATCGGGGTTATTTCTGGAAGATATAGATCTTTTTATTAATTGATATGATTTTTATAGCCTAATTTTGTCTCTTTTATTTTTCCCTTAAAGATGGCAATCTCATAGTTCCAACGGGCATTTTTGCGGCTTTTCTGAGCCACCAGTGCTAATTTAGTAAAATATATTAATCTTTTTATAAATCATATGATTTTGGCCTAATTTTGCCGTCTCAAATTTTTTCCGTTGAAGATGAGGATCTCTTTAATATAAATATCATATATTACAGAAAATTTAGAAATAGCCCAGAGCTCAGAAAAATCTGCAAAAAATGTACGTTGAATATGATGATTGCCATCTTCAATTAAAAAATATAATAGAAGACAAAATTAGGCATAAAATCATATCATTTAATAAAAAGATCCGTAACTTTCCGAAAATGTAGCAAAATAGCACCGAGGTCAAAAATCGGAAAAATTATCCATTGGAACCGGGAAATCGACATCTTCAACTTAAAATAAGAGATGACAAAATTAGGCTATAAAAATCAATATCTTACACAAAATGTAGAAAATGGCTCGGAGCTCAGAAAAATCAGCATAAATGTCTGTTGGAAATGGTAGATTGCCATTTTAACTGAGAAAAGAGAGGACAAAATTAAGCCAAAAAATCATATCATTAATGAAAAGTTTCATATCTTCCAGAAAATGTAGAAAAATAGCCACAAGTTAAGAACAATCAGTAAAAATGTTCGTTGAAACCGGTAGATCGCTATCTTGAACTGAAAAAATAAGAGAAGACAAACATAGGATATACAAATCATATTATTTAAAAAGATTCATATCTTACCTAAAATGTAGAAAATACAACCGATGTCATAAACATATGCAAAAATGTCTGTTGGAACCGAGAGATCTCATCTTTAACTGAAAATTAAGATAAGTCAAAATTAGGCCAAAAATCATATCATTTAACAAATAGATCCAGATCTTCTAGAAAATTTAGAAAATAGACCCGAGATCGGAATAATCCGTAAAAATATCTGTTGGAACCGGGAAACCAGTATCTTCAACTAGAAAAATAATAAAAGACAAAATTAGGTCAAAAATCATATCATTTGATAAAAAGATCCATAACTTCCCGAAAATGTAGAAAAATAGTCTCGAGCATAGAAAAATATGCAAAAAAAGTCTGTTGGAAGAGGGAGATTGCCATCTTCAACTGAAAAAATAAATAAGAGAAGACAAATTAGGCTACAAAAATCATATCATTTAATAAAAAGAGCCATATTTTCAACTAAATGTAGAAAATAGCCCCGAGCTCAGAAAAATCCACAATGGTACCGGGAGATCGCCATCTTCAACTAAAAAATAAGAGGAGACAAATTAGGTTAAAAATTATATCATTTAATCTAAAGATTCTTATCTACAGAAAATGTAGAAAACAGCCCGAAACTCAGAACAATCCACAAAAATGTCTGTTGGACCTGTGAGATCGCCATCTTCATCTAAAAAATATGAGAAGACAAAATTAGGCCAAAATATCATATTATTTAATAAAAAGATCCAAATCTTCCAGAAAATGTAGAAAATAGCCTCTTGGTACAAAATTTTTGCAAAAATCTTCATTGGAACTGGGAGAACGCCATCTTCAACTAAAAAAAATAAGAGAAGACAAAATTAGATCAAATAATCATCTCATTAAATGTAAAGATTTCCAGAAAATGTAGAAAAATAGCCAGAAGTTAGAAAAATCAGCACAAATGTCCGTTAAAAACCGATATATCACCATCTTCAACTAAAAAAAGAGAAGACAAACATGGGATATAAAAATCATACCATTTAAAAAAGATTCATATCTTCATAAAATGTAGAAAATATCACCGTGCTTATAAAAATATGCAAAAATGTCTGTTGGAACCGAGAGATCGCCATCTTCCACTGAAAAATATGAGAAGAAAAATTAGGCCAAAAATCATATCATTTAACAAATAGATCCATATCTTCTAGAAAATTTAGAAAATAGACCCGAGATAAAAATAATCCGCAAAAATGTCAATTGGAACCAGGAGATCAGCATCTTCAACTGAAAAAATAAGTGAAGACAAAATTATGTCAAAAAATCATATCATTTAATAAAAAGATCTATAACTTCCAGAAAATGTAGAAAAATAGTCACGAGCTAACAAAAATCTGCAAAAATTTCCGTTGGAAGCATGACATCGCCATTTTCAACTTAAAAAATAAGAGAAGATAAAATTAGGCTACAAAAATCATATCATTTAATAAAAAGAGTCATATCTTCAATTAAATGTAGAAATTAGCCCCGGCTCAGAAAAATCCGCAAAAATGTCCGTTGGAATCGGGAGATTGACATCTTCAACTGAAAAATAAAAGGAGACAAATTAGGCTTAAAATGCATATCATTTAATCTAAAGATTCATATCTTACAGAAATGTAGAAATAGCTCGGAGCTAAGAACAATCCGCAAAAATGTCTGTTGGACCCCTGAGATCGCCATCTTCATCTTAAAAACATGAGAAGACAAAATTAAGCCAAAAATCATATTAATTAATAAAAAGAATCAAATCTTCCAGAAATTGTTGAAAATAGTCTCTAAGTAAAAAAATTCCGCAAAAATCTCCGTTGGAACCGGGAGAATGCCATCTTCGACTAAAAAAAATAAGAGACGACAACATTAGGCCAAAAAATCATATCATTTCATAAAATGTTCCATATATCCATAAAATTAAGAAAAATATCCCAAAGCTAACAAAAATCAGTAAAAATGTTCGCTGGAACCGGTAGATCGCAATATTCAACATAAAAAATAAGAGAAGAAAAACATAGAATATAAAAATTATATCATTATATATCATTTAAAAAATTCATAACTTATATAAAATGTAGAAAACAACATCAAACTTTGAAAAATCCGCAAAAGTTTCCATTGGAACCGGGAGATCGCCATTTTCAACTGAAAAATAAGAGAAGATAAAATTAGGCCAAAAATCATATCATTTAATAAAAATATCCATATCTTCAAGAAAATTTAGAAAATAGCACTGAATTCAGAATAATCTGTAAAAAATGTTCGTATGAACCGGAATATCGCCATCTTCAACTGGAAAATTGGAGAAGACAAATTTGGGCCAAAAATCAAATTGGAGAAGACAAATTTGGGCCTAAAATCATATCATTTAATAAAAAGATCCATAGCTTATCGAAAATTTAGAAAAATAGCTCCGAGCTCAGAAAAATCGGCAAAAATGTCTGTTGGAATCAAGAGATCGACATTTTCAACTGAAAAATAAGAGAAGAAAAAATTAGGCTAAAATTATATCATTTAATAAAAATATCCATATCTTCAATAAAGAAAAGAAAATAGCCACGAGCACAAAAAATTCTCAAAAATGTTAGTTAGAACAGGGAGATCGTCATCTTAAAATAAAAAATAAAGAAGATAAAATCAGGCCAAAATGCTATCATTTAATAAAATGATACATATCTTTCGAAAAATGTAAAAAATAGCCCGAGACAAAAAACCACAAAAATGTCCGTTGGAACAGAGAGATGGTTATCTTCATCTGAAAAATAAGAGAACAAAATTAGGCAAAAAATCATATCATTTAATAAAAAGATCTGTACTTCCAAAAATGTAAAAAATAGCTCTGAGCAAAGTAAAATCCGCAAAAAATATATGTTTGAACCAGGAGATTAACATCTTTAACTCAAAATAAGAGAAGACAAAATTAAGACATAAAAGTCATATCTTTTAATTTATAAATACACTAGTATATACCCGTGCCCGTAGGGCACGGTTCATTTAAGATATTCCCCCTCACATTGTTAGTTTCCCCAAAATTTAAAGCACAATGATTATTATTTAGTTCCCTCAAAAAAATTAGTTACCTCATAAAATTAGTTACCTCAAAATTCGCTTCTCCCAGAAAATGTATTTCCCCCAAAAACATTAGTGCCTCCAAAATTTAGTTTTCTCCCGATTTAACATGTGCCCTAAGGCACTGTTCATTTAAATATTACACTACGAAAAACTGATTAACTTAGAAATATTGACAATTGATAACTACATTCATAAGCAGCATAAAACTATGGCCTGATAAATTTGATTTAATAGATGTTTAGAATGGTACAATGCTCTAATTGCAACGAAATAAAATGCAGTATGCCTTTATGTTCGTTGGTGATTAATGACCAATGTGAAAGTCAGCCCACATATTAGCTGAGGCAGTTCTTATATGTTTATCTTTGTGCAGTCTCATATTGTGGAACCTGGTTCTTACAATATTCATTTTACATATATTTCCTATTCCAGTCTGTGCGTCTCTTTGTATCACAGACATCGTTAATGATACTTCGTCTGAGCAAATGTTAAACTTTGACACCAGGATAGAATATTGATTGCATCAATAGCCATTTATAGATTCTGTATGGATGTTTTTGTTTAAGGTTGACTCATACTAAATCTTAAGAAGGATTCAGACGGACCTAGGGATCGTACAAATGTTGAGACTTAGACAATAGCTTCTCTTAATGGTGGCAATCTTAAGGGTGTGGATATATTTGATCATGCCTTGAGTTCTCACAGAAGAAGTCAAACGCCAGAAGTTCATGAAATATCTATAGAGAACAAATGTTTTCATGTGTATAGGAAACAAAAATTCTTTGATGACATATTGATGACATGTCATGTTCATAGACTTCTACCCAAATATTTTCCTTCTATGGATGAACTTAACAAAAAAGAACCAACAAATAACTTCATGCACCATAGCTTATAGAATTTCAAACATGGGAAAAAACTATCTTCATCATCCGAGCGAGATTAACACACATGAAAATTAACATATTGTGCTAATAACTATAACATATTGTGCTAAAATAATGCCAAACATATCAAATGGTCTAAGACATGCTGCCAAACAGCTTTCTCACCATGGTTTGCTAGTGCTTTCACGATCAATTTCCATCTAATATAATTAACATTACCAAAAAGCTTTCACATCCAGATACATATAATACATAAACAGAACAAAAGATTAAGTTAACTGATACAACATGCAAAGATGCGATATTAATCGATGTATTCTTACTTTCTTCTCGGGCTGCTTCGCATCTTTCTTCACCACCAACCTACAATCCCCACACAAAAACCTAACCACTAACCTGTGATCCACATCACCCATCATAACTGCTAACAGCTAAGAAAATCTATTCATCCACATTACATAAGATGGCATAAAACTTTCATCAATTTACAATGTCGAACTTTTGATCACACATGTCTGGAAACCATAAAATAGTTTTTAGTTTCAGAATTGCTACTGATGCAGAAGAGATTTGTCTTAGTGTAAATAACATCTTAGGACATTCACCTTTCAATAGTATTTGCCATAGGGATCATTTCCTATTTCCAAGCTTTGACAACTTCAATTTGCAAACTGTGTTTAAATTATTAGATATGCCAAATGCATTAGAAGATGACTCTTTTCGTTTCTTGCATGCATAACCTCTGTTATCACATTCTGACAGACTGTTTTCATTGTTATCATGCTTAAATAGTTAGTCTTGCACCCTCACACCTTTCTCTCTCCTAGATTGGTTAACCAAATAATGTTTAAACTCAGTAAATGAAGGTTCAGAAGCAAGCAAATCCAATAGGTTATAGGAAGTGGTCATATAACTTGACTGGTCATAAGCAAATCTCATTCAGTACTAATCCTATTTATGGAAGTTTTCCAGATTTGAATTTCTAGCTTGTAACGCAATATGCCGGAATCTCAAGTTTGAAGCACTCTTTATGGGGATATGTATACCACTTAGGAAAATTGTATAGTTGACAAAACCCTTATATGACATTAAGTCCTTCATTGTGTTGAGCCCAATGTGTTATGAACATAGAATTACACCCGACGTGAACCTATATTACAGTTTTTTTGTTAAATCATGCAACAAACAGTTCAGCTTTGATGTCAATGAACTCTTCAAAAGGTATACTGGTTTGCAGGCTATACCACGTTAGGATCGCCAATCCGGGTACCATGAAAAATAGCGTTGGTAGGTTTTCTTTCATTTGGGGTCTCAACAACCATTTGAAATCAAGACAAATAATTTCTAATTGCAAGTCATAGTCATATCTGATAATAGTTTTAAACATCATTGAAGAGAAAAAATTTTAATGTATCATAAGTGAATGAGTTGATCTTCGAAATATGGAAGGGCGATCAAAATACATAGTCCTTACTAAACACTGCGGTGAGTAATCAAGTTGGTTTCCATTCCATTTCTTCGTTTTCTTTTTGTGAAAATAATATCCACAACAAATGCATCAAAACTTGCATCAGTAAATTGGGACCAAATTAATCAGAACTTCACTTAAACAAACATATGGAAACAATTACAGTCATTTTGGAGCCAGTCCTGCAGAAACAGAAAACAAATTAGAGAGTCTTGTACACATTAGCCAGTCTTGCAATATACCCAGGTTGGAACACATTTTATCAGAAATTGTGAGTTGGAACTCTCATTGCAATGGCAATATATCAGGTTGGAACTCATTTTGCAATATACTCAGGTCAAAAATTCTTGCCATTGCAAATACTGTTGGTTATTGTTCATCTATCATTCTTAATGGAAGCAAACCCACATTTTAGCTTTGTTTTTGTGAAAGAGAAGACCCCAATCCTTTCATACATTATGGAGTAGTGAGATAATTAATGAAACTAAAGATATGCACAAATTAATAGAGATGGCATACCAGTCTAAGAAAATCATTGTATTGCACTATTTCTGCATCAATAATACGTTCCACCACACTTTCTTTACATTGAAATTTACAGGACAATGTTCAAGGAAGATGCCCGTGTTGGTGTCGGTGAACAGAGAGCTGCGGTAACCTTGCTCGATCACTTTGATGAAGCCATCTGTGCTATTTGAATAGAAAGAAAAAGAGGTGTAAGATGAGAAGGGTAAGTTCCATATAAAAGGAAGTAGTAGTAGTAGTAGTAAATCATCAATTAGAGAGGGTAAGTTCTAGAATTTGGGAGACTATCATAGTTAACTCGAACCAAGCCGATCTGCATCTTCATATACTCAGTTAAGTATATGATATTTCGTCCAGTAGCTACGGACATCCTTGCTCAGCTACTCCTTTATCAAAGGATCAATAATCATTCATAATGAACATCGAGAAGGATTATCTACCTGCCTTTCTTTTCAATTTTTTCTAAAGAATACACACACAAAATGTAGAAATTGGTATAATCACAGAACCAGTATTCTGAAGCTACGATTGCAAAGAACCATACCTTTCGGCAATAGAACGCGCCTTCTCGACATCTGCAAGGGACTCCATAAAGGCCATGTACGGCACCCAAAGGAAACTACTGTTCGGGGAACTTCTCACCAATTTTTCAAACTCTTCCTCTGGTCGTGGTATATCATTCTTGTCAACAGAGTTGTTCTCTTCAATATTATCATATATTTGTTTCTCGGTGGCATCTTCATCCATGCGAGAACCCTATGAATCATTGAAGGAAACATGTAGATGGACAGGAGCCATTGACTCCGCTCATGGCAGAATTGCAGGCCATGGTGACTGGTCAACCTGCAAAGAGTCATGCATAGCTGTCAAGGCATACCCAGCTTCGTCAACCATGAATTCATCTAATAATCTAACTTGAAACGAAATACCCACCTCCTCAGACAACTACAAATGTGAGGTGCTCATAGCCTATAGCATATCCATCAACATTCACATAACATAAAAATTAAAGCTTTTATTTAAAAATATCTTATAGAACAAAATGAACAAAACTATCATAGACATTCTTTACTACTTACAGTTACTTGTTAGTTGCTAGAACAAAAATCATATCATATTACTTCCCTAACAGAAATCACCATGAATTTATTCCATTTTCAGCACAATAATTAAACCCAATAGATCATTTTCAAGCCCAAATTAACAACACATATAGTGACAATTTATTTTCATTTGAAATATAATTTGAGAGCAAAGAATTACACACTTCCGCACGTCCAATAAAACAATGAATGAATATTGATAATCACTTCCCTAACAAAATGAAAACCCTGTAAGCTACTAACAGTATGCTCTTCTTCTTATCTGAGAGAAACATACACTGTATGTATCACTATATCAGAAACATACACTGTATGTATCAGAAACATAGACTCCGTTATTTGACCAAATAAGTGCAAGGCTTCAAGAACCAAAACATTAACAAAACATTATCCAGTCCACTACACATTAACAAAACCCCACATTAACAGATAAACCCATATTCACACAATGATCACACTAAGATGTGATATTTTGTGCTTTCAGCTCCAAGAAAGTAGTGAAGCCAGGCAGAAATTTTCAAAAGCAAAATCAATTCCATCTGCCCAAGTTTTCAATGATCAGATGAAGCCTGGGAATAGGGATGTCCAAATCTCACTACAAAAGTATTCAGTATGTCCCTTCTTGTGAGATATCTTTATTGGAAACAAAACAGTTCATATGTTGGTCCATCGCTTCCAATTGGCATTTAGTTTATTTCATATGTATGCTTGCCCGAGTTAAGATGTTATTTCTGTTCATTCCAATATTATGTTAATATCAGGACAGCTTACTGGTGGAACTTTAAAGTCGAATTATATTTTTAAACTTTTCTAACAACTTAACTTTTACTTGCTTAGGGCTCATCATCCATTTCAAGTACTGATCTGTTTGGTCATGGATGGATGATTATCATCTTGATCTAACTGCAAGTCACCTTATCAACAGAATCTCATTCCAAGTGTTTGCCAGAATATTAGATCTTTTGCCTTTATGCTGTGAAAGAAAGAGAAAAATTATTGGGAAAATTTAATTTTTGAACTGGACATCTCCCATGGTACCAAACAATTTCCCTAAAATGCCAAGCAATATTGGGATATAAATCTGTTACTTTCTCCATTCAAGTTTTGGAAATGTGAAGAAGGATAATACCATTCAAGATGAAAAAAATGATAAATAAATCTGTTACTTTCTCCATTCAAGTTCTCGAAATGTGAAGAAGGATAATGCCATTCAAGATTAAATTAGAAAGAAAAAAATGATATTAATATATAAAAATGAAACAATAAATTGAAAGAAGAATAACCTGCAAACAAATTGATTGTCTCGTTCTCTCACTTAGTCTCTCTCTTCCCTTATTATTTTTGCCTCCTTTGTCCTCGGCTTTTTGTACTAATTTCAGTTAGATGAAACAATAAATCGTAAGAAGAATCTCCTCCAAAAACAATATATCATAAGAAGAATCACCTACAAAAATATATGTAAATGATCAAAATCATGAAAATTGCATGAAACGGACCAAGAATGCTAAATTCAACCATTGTTATTTCAATCCGTTAGAGATTCCAAAGACAAAGTTTTTGGCATTCTTAAATGAACCCCATTTCACAAATCAATGTTTAATCTTAGAAATGAAACAATTATTCAGTATTTTCATTTCAAAATATAAATTAAATTCACTCTCCCCAAATAAACTCAAATTGATGCAGAGCTTAAACAATGTAGTTGCATGATTAATATAATATGTGAAGTCCATGCCTAAACAAAATGGAAAGTCTAAATAATAAAAACTCTAATCATAGAAAGTCAAAGTCCTAAGTAATATAAGAAATCAATGAAACATGCTCTGTAGAATATGTATATATCCTTTTATGCATCTCATTCTGCATGGGTCAATCATCAATTAGCTGCCAGTGAACTAAGTAGATGAGAAGCAGCTTGCCTCCATTATAAACATGTTGGGCTTGGACTCAAAAAAATTGAAGGGACCTAGGCCCATGCTTCCATGAATCTAGTTGATTTCTAGCAATTTATGGAGGAGAGTATATTTAGCATTTACAGTTCTAGAGGGTCTCATCACTTAGGCATATACTTGAGCCATTGCTCATTAATTGATCCATATGAAAGCCATCGCTAGGATTAAAGCATTAGGGATACAAATGTGCTATCATTAAAGGAGTTCACTATATTCCTTAAAATGGCACTTCCAGTTAGATGTGGCGATCAAGCCTGTCCGCACACCTTACTAAGAGCTGATGTCATTATCAATATGTCATGCCATATTGTGATGAGTTCATCACGGCCATCAAGAGATGTTGCATGTCATTGTATACCAAACATTTCCTGTGTCATGAGAAAATCTCTCAGCATTTTGTCCAGAAGGCCAATGGTTGTGTAACTCATAGTGGTTTAGACTTTCGTCCAAAATATGCTCAACAAAGAACAATAATCTAAGGATCTGGTTGGTCATTCACAGTTGAAAAGATGAGGTCGTTTTGGATTCATATAGACATGACTTATGGAAATGAAATTCAAAGCCATCCTTTTCTTATTTCTTACAAATGTGTTCTAGTGAGAAAATCTTGCAATACATGTCACATGATACAGCTAATCTCCACCAGAAACTGTTGGAATTGGACCATTTATCCAACTTTAATACAAACTCGGTGAAGATTCTGGAATTGCAACTGCAATGGTAATTGGAAATCCACAAATACAACAAAACTAACATTTGGCTTTATTTCTGAAAATTCAGTACTGCTGAACCAATTGGCCTTCAATGAAAAATGACTATTTTCTGTTCTTTCTATGTCTTACATCCTCATTAATCAGGGGTCTATCAAATTAATTCTTTAATTCATATTGTCTTAGTTCATACCATGTTAAATTGACTTTTGATTAATAAGGAAAATTCCGCAACTTCTATCACGCCTTGTCGTATTTTTAAATGGATACTCATTTGTCCAGAAGCAATTTTGAAACATCTATATGCAGAAGTATCCATCACTATCGCTACAACTTAAGGGTGAACAGTGGGAGAAAATGAAAGATGATAATTTTAAAACAAAGAGTTCAATAGTAAATAACAATGTTAGACATACTTGGTACAAATGATTATATCATTGGATAATAGTTGTGAAAATGAGAAGAAAAGACATTGCACAACACCAATTGAAACAAAGGGTCTTCACAAAGATTCTTTTCAAGCTCAAACGACATCTAAACTTCAGCATAGTTGATAGATTCTACAACCCCACCGGACATAAGAAATATGTCATAGCGAATCAGACATGTCCCCTTTTGTCATACTCTCTTTGTTACACTTCCAAGTTATGTTGGCCCCTTTCTAGATAGGTGGTGGTGGATGTACTGCAACTGGACATTGTTTGTTTCCCATATGTTGAACTGATTTCATTTTATAAGGCTTTGTGCCCATGGAACTCTTGTTCACGGAACTTGTTGAACCATAGTTAATCAATTATTTGCATCAAAGAAATGAGAAACTTGGCATGGGATGAGTACATCTCAGCCTCTGAACTGGATAAAAACTTAGCAATTATATGCAGCATTTGTATAAGAAATAAATTATATGGGAATTAAGTTTTGGGGGTATGAAAACTACTTTGATTATAATCAAAACCAAAGAGTGAGATACTAATTGGAAAGAAAATGGATTTTAAAAGAAAACAATGAGCTTTTGGAATGTGAGTACCTTGATGTGCACGAAGAGCATTCAAACTTGTCTGGATACTCATCATTGATGTGGCGACCAAGATGGGTTTCCTCCAGTCTGCAACCATTGATGGGGATGGTATTATGGTGTAGGAAATACATGTATGATTCCTTAGCAATAAAAAATTACCCCATTGAAATATATAAAATTATTTCCTATATTCGTGGGATCGAAATTTACCAACAAAATTACATGTATGATTTTTTTAACGGCTGTCAGAAGTAAGGTATATTCTTCGAGCTGCTAGGGCATTGGCTTTGGGGTTTTCTTGATTGCGAAGGGGGAGGCGCAAGCTCGTACTGCTAGGGCTTGAGGGTTTTCGATCCCACGAAGAGATAAGCTAGGGAGAGCTGGAGTTTCTTGAGCGCACGAAGATGGAGCTCTGGGGTTGTCGATCGCCAGAAGAGAGAAGCCACGAAGATGGAGCTCTAGGGTTGTCCTCCTTCATCAGAAACCGTAGCTGGACCTTAATTCCTTCGAAATTCGCGACCGTGACGCCCTCGTCTCCATCGTCTTCCAATTTTCCAGAAGCCAGTCGTCCTTCGAATCTTTGCCTGAAAGGGGGTCTATGTATTGGAGGGGATGATCAGGGCGCGGATTTTGGTCGAGACCTGGTGGAAGACGGGAACGAAGTGAGAGAGAGAGGGAGAGAGACGACGGGAGAGCGCGATCGGATTTTGGTCGAGATCTGGTGGAAAACGGGAACGATGTGAGAGAGAGGGAGAGAGACGATGGGAGAGTGCGATGTGTGCTGATGTTTTTTACGGTGGGGAGAGAGAGAGAGAGCCCACCCCAAAATTTAATTTTCCCCCAAAAATTTTGTTTCAAACTTAAAATTTCAAACTCAATTTCTCTTAACAACATCCCTCACATATATCCAATTTCTCTTAACAACATCCCTCATAAATACCCTATTTCTCATCTCTTATCAAAAACTCTTATCCAATAACCCATGATAACATCCATGTTTTATAATATAGATATCTTATAGAAAATTAAGAGAGTATCCCAAAACTCAGAAAAATCCCCAAAAATGTCCGTTAGAACCGGGAGATCGCCATCTTCAACAAAAAAAATAATAGACGTCAAAATTAGGCCAACAAATCATATCATTTAATAAAAAGATCCATAACTTTCCAAAAATGCAGATAAATAGCATCGATCTCAGAAAAATCCACAAAAATGTCTGTTGGAATCGAGAGATCGCCTTCTTCAACTTAAAAATAAGAGAAGACAAAATTAGGTTATAAAAATCATACCATTTAATATAAAGATTCTATCAAACAGAAAATTTTGCACTAAGCTAAGAAAAATCAGCAAAAATATTCGTAGGAACCTGTAGATCACCATCTTCAATTGGAAAAAAATAAGAGAAGACAAACGTCAGCTATAAAAATCATACCATTTAATAAAACGAGACATATCTTCCATAAAATGTATAAAATAGCACCAAGCTCAGAAAAATGAGCAAAAATGTCCGTTGGAACAGGGAGACCGTCATCTTTAACTGAAAAAATAAGAGAAGACAAAATTAGGCCAAAAATCATATCATTTAATAAGAAGATCAATATCTTTCAGAAAATTTAGAAAATATCCCCGAGGTCAGATAAATCTGGAAAAATGTCCATTGGAACCGATAGATTGCTATCTTCAATTGAAAAATAAGAGAAGAAAAATTAGGTCAAAAAATCTTATCATCTAATAAAAAGATAGATAACTTTCCGAAAATGTAGAAAATAGCACCGAACTTAGAAAAATCCGCAAATGTCTGTTGGAACCGGGAGATCGCCATTTTCAACTTAAAAATAAGAGAAGACAAATTAGGCTATAAAAATCATATCATTTAATATAAAAATCAATATCTTATAGAAAATATAGAAAATAGCCATGAGCATAAAAAATCTTCATAAATGTCTGTTGGAACTGAGAGATCGCCTTCTTCAACTGAAAAGGCGAAGACAAAATTAGGCCAAAATGATAACATTTAATAAAAATGATACACATTTTCCACAAAATGTAGAAAAATAGCCCCAAGCTAATAAAAATCTGCAAAAATTTTCATTGGAACCGGTATATCGCCAACTTCAACTGAAAAATAAGAGATGAGAAACATAGGCTATAAAAATATCATTTAATAAAAATAGGGTTATTTAGAACCGACCCCCTGTGTTTTCTCCGAAATTAGCAACACCCCCCTATGGTTTCAATAATTAGTAATACCCCCCTATGGCACCCAATTTTGGATCCCCCTCCCCCTGTTTAGGGGGGGGGTCTTTCTATAGGCGGGGAGACCAAATTGGATACAATAGGGGGGTCTTACTAATTATTGAAACCATAGGGGGGTGTTGCTAATTTCGGAGAAAACACAGGGGGTCGGTACTAAATAACCCATAAAAATATCCATATCTTCCACAAAATAAAGAAAATAGCACCGAGCTCATAAAAATCCGCAAAAATGTCTGTTGGAACCAGGAGATCGCCATCTTCAATCCAAAAATAAGAGAAGACAAACTTAGTCCAAAAATCATATAATTTAATAAAAAGATACATATGTTCCAGAAAATTTAAAAAATAACTCTGAGGTCAGAATAATCTGCAAAAATATCTGTTAGAACCGGGAGATCGTCATCTTCATCTTAAAAAATAAGAGAAGACAAAATTAGGCCAAAAATCATATCATCTAATAAAAACATCCATAACTTCTCGAAAATGTAGAAAAATAGCCCAGATCTAAGAAAAAATCCGCAAAAAAATCAGTAGTAATCGGGAGATCGCCATTTCCAACTGAAAAAAAGAGAATACAAAATTAGGTTATAAAAATAATATCATTTAATATAAAGATTCATATCTTACGGAAAATATAGAAATAGTCCGGAGCTCAGAAAAATCCTGAAAAATGTCAATTGGAACCGAGAGATCGCCATCTTCAACTAAAAATAAGAGAAGACAAAATTAGGCCAAAAATCATAGCATTTAATAAAAATATCCATATCATCCAGAAAATCTAGGAAATAGTCTCGAGGTCAGAAAAATCTCCAAAAATGTCTGTTGGAACCGGGAGGTCGCCATCTTCAATTGAAAAATAAGAGAAGACAAGCTTAGTATATAAAAACCATATCATTTAATAAAAAGATCCATATCTTTAATGAACTTTTGAAATTAGCTCCCAGCTAAGAAAAATCCGCAAAAATGTCCATTGGAATCGAGAGATTGACATCTTCAAACGAAAAATAAGAGAAGACAAAATTAGGATAAAAAATTATTTCATTTAATATAAAGACTCATATCTTACAAAAAATTTAGAAAATAGCCTGGAGCTCAGAAAAATCCCTTAAAATGTTCGTTGGAACCGGGAGATTGCCACCTTCAACAAAAAAATAGGAGATCACAAAATTAGGCTAAAAATCATATCATTAATAAAAGAATCATATTTTCTAGAAAATGTGAACAATAGCTCCAACCTAAGAAAAATCTGCATGGGAACTGGTAAATCGCCATCTTCAACTAAAAAATAAGAGAAGAGAAACGCATGCTATAAATATATATTTTTAATAAAAAGATCCATATCTTCTATAAAATGTAGAAAATAGCACCGAGCACATAAAAATCCGCAAAAATGTCCATTGGAACCGTGAAATCACCATCTTCAACCTAAAAATAAGAGAATACAAAATTAGCCCAAAAATCATATCATTTAATATAAGAATTCATATCTTCCTGAAAATGTAGAAAATAGCCCCGAGGTCAAAATAATCCGCAAAAATGTTCGTTGGAACCGGGAGATCGCCATCTTCAACTGAAAAATACGATAAGACAAAATTAGGTCAAAATCATATCATTTAATATAAATATTCATATCTTACAGAAAATATAGAAAATAGCCCGACGCTAAGAATACTCCCTTAAAATGTCCGTTGGAACTGGGAGATCGGCATCTTCCACTAAAAAATAAGAGAAGACAAAATTAGGTCAAAAATCATATCTTTTAATAAAAAGATCCATATCTTCCAGAAAATTTAGAATATAGCCTCGAGTTCAGAAAAATTCTCAAAAATATCCATTGGAACCGGGAGATCGCCATCTTCAACTAATAATAAGAGTAGACAAACTTAGTCTATAAAAATCATATCAATAAAAAGATCCATATCTTCATGAACTTTTGAAAATATTTCTGAGCTGAGAAAAATCTGCAAAAATGTCTGTTGAAACCGAAAGATCGACATTGTCAACTAAAAAAAATAAGAGAAGGTAAAATTAGGCTTTAAATCATATCATTTAATATAAAGATTCATTTCGTACAGAAAATTTAGAAAATAGCCCCAATCTCAGAAAAATTCCCAAAAATGTCCGTTGAACCGGGAGATCGCTATCTTCAACGAAAAAAAAGAGGACACAATTTGGCCTAAAGAAAATATCATTTAATTAGAAGATCAATAACTTCCCAAAAATATAGAAAAAAAGCACCGATCTCAGAAAAATCCACAAAAATGTCCGTTGGAACTAGGAGATCGCCATTTTCAACTGAAAAATAAGGGAAGAGAAAATTTGGCCAAAAATCATATCATTTAATAAAAAGATACATATCTTCCAGAAAATTTAGAAAATAGCCCCGAGAAAAGAAAAATCCGTAAAAATGTCCGTTGGAATCGGGAGAATGCCATCTTCAACTGAAAAATAAGAGAAGAGAAACTTTGTCTATAAAAATCATATCATTTAATTAAAGATCCATATCTTCAATGAACTTTGAAAAATAGTTCTGAGCTGAGAACAATCTGCAAAAATGTCTGTTGGAACCGGGAGATCGACGTCTTCAACTAAAAAAGAGAAGACAAAATTTGGTTAAAATCATATCATTTAATATAAAGATTCATATCTTACAGAAAAATTTGAAAATAGCCCGGAGCTCAGAAAAATAAATAAAAATGCCCGTTTGAACCGGGAGATCACCATCTTCAATGAAAAATTAAGAGACAAAAAAATTAGGCCAAAATATCATGTCATTTAATAAAAGATCCTTAACTTCTCGAAAATGTATAAAAATATAACATAGTTCAGAAAAATCAGCAAAAATGTCCGTTAAACTAAGGAGATTGCCATCTGCAACGAAAAAATAAGAGAAGATAAAAGTATGCCAAAAATCAAATCATTTAATAAAAAGATTCATATCTTCTAGAAAATGTAGAAAATAGCTCTGATCTAAGTAAAATCTGCAAAAATGTCCATTGGAACAGTGAAATCGCTGCCTTCAAAAAATAAGAGAAGACAAAATTTGGCCAAAAATCATATTATTTAATAAAAATATCCATATCTTCGAGAAAATCAAGGAAATAGCTTCGAGTTTAGAAAAATCTGAAAAAATGTCCGTTGGAACCGGGAGATCGCCATCTTCAACTAAAAAATAATAGAAGACAAGCTTATTATATAAAAATCATATCAATTAATAAAAAGATCCATATTTTCAATGAACTTTTGAAAATAGTTCCCAGCTTAGAAAAATCCGCAAAAATATCCGTTGGAATCGAGAGATTGCCATCTTCAACTGAAAAATAAGAGAAGAGAAAATTAGGCCAAAAATCATCTCACTTAATAAAAATATCCATATCTTCCAGAAAAAATAGGAAATAGTCTTGAGGTCAGAAAATTCTGCAAAAAATGTCCGTTGAAACTGGGAGATCGCAATCTTCAACTGAAAAATAATAGAGGACAAGATTAGTATATAAAAAGCATATCATTTAATAAAAACATCCATATCTTCAATGAACTTTTGAAAATAGTTCCGAGCTGAGAAAAATCTGCAAAATTTCCGTTGGAATAGAGAGATCGACGTCTTTAACTAAAAAATAAGAGAAGACAAAATTAGGATAAAAAATCATTTCATTTAATATAAAGATTCATATCTTACAGAAAATTTAGAAAATAACCCGGAGCTCAGAAAAATCCTTTAAAAATGTCCGTTGGAACCGGGAGATTGCCATCTTCAATGAAAAAAATAAGAGATGACAAATTAGGATTAAAATCATATCATTAATAAAAAGAATCATATTTTCTAGAAAATATAGAAAAATAGCCCCAACCTAAGAAAAATATGCAAAAATGTGCATTGGAATCGATAAATCGCCCTCTTCAACTGAAAAAAAATAAGAGAAGAGAAACGTAAGCTAAAAAATATATCATTTAATAAAAAGATCAATATCTTCCTTTAAATGTAGAAAATAACACCGATAACATAAAAACCCGCAAAAATGTCCGTTGGAACGGGGAGATCACCATCTTCAACTTAAAAAAACTAAGAGAATACACAATTAGCCAAAAAATCATATCATTTACTATAAGGATTCAAATATTCCTGAAAATGTAGAAAATAGCCCCGAGGTCAGAATAATCCGCCAAAATGTTCGTTGGAACCGGGGGATCGCCATCTTCAACTGAAAAATGAGATAAGACAAAATTAGGTCAAAAATCATATCATATAATATAAATATTCATATCTTTCAGAAAATGAAGAAAATAGAACGGGGCTCAAAAACTCCCTTAAAATATTCGTTGGAACCAGGAGATTGCCATCTTCAACTGAAAATAACAGAAGACAAAATTAGGTCAAAAATCATATCATTTAATAAAAAGATCCATATCTTCTAGAAAATTTAGAGATAGCCTCGAGTTCAGAAAAATCCACAAAAATATCCGTTGGAACCAGGAGATCGCCATCTTGAACTAAAAATAAGAGAAGACAAACTTAGTCTATAAAAATCATATCAATAAAAAGATCCATATCTTCATGAACTTTTGAAAATATTTTCGAGCTGAGAAAAATCCGCAAAAATGTCCGTTGAAACCGGAAGATCGACATTGTCAACTAACAAAAATAAGAGAAGGCAAAATTAGGGTTTAAAATCATATCATTTAATATATGGATTCATTTCGAATAGGAAATTTAGAAAATAGCCCCAATCTCAGAAAATCCCTAAAAATGTCAGTTGGAACCGGTAGATCGCCTTCTTCAATGAAAAAAATAAGAGAGGACAAATTTTGGCCTAAAGATAATATCATTTAATAAGAAGATCCATAACTTCCCGAAAATATAGAAAAAAAAGCACTGATCTCAGAAAAATCCGCAAAAATGTTTGTTGAAGTCGGGAGATCGCCATCTTCAACTTAAAAATAAGAGAAGAAAAAATTAGGTTATAAAAATCATATAGTATTAATAATAATATTAATATCATACAGAAAATGTATTAAATAGCTTGGAACTCAGAAAAATCCGCAAAAATGTCTGTTGGAACTAGGAGATCGCCATTTTCAACCGAAAAATAAGAGAAGAGAAAATTTGGCCAAAATCATATCATTTAATAAAAAGATGCATATTTTCCAGAAAATTTAGAAAATAGCCCCGAGGAAAGAAAATCCGTAAAAATGTCCGTTGGAACCGGGAGAATGCCATCTTCAACTGAAAAATAAGAGAAGAGAAACTTTGTCTATAATCATATCATTTAATTAAATATCCATATCTTCAATGAACTTTGGAAAATAGTTCCGAGCTAAGAACAATCCGCAAAAATGTTCGTTGGAACCGGGAGATCGACATCTTCAACTAAAAAAGAGAAGACAAAATTTTGTTAAAATCATATCATTTAATATAAAGATTCATATCTTACAAAAAAATTTGAAAATAGCCATAACTCAGAAAAATACATAAAAATGCCCGTTTGAACCGGGAGATCGCCATCTTCAATGAAAAATTAAGAGACAAAAAAATTAGGCCAAAATATCATTTCATTTAATAAAAGATTCATAACTTCTCGAAAATGTATAAAAATATAACCGAGTTCTGAAAAATCCGCAAAAATATCCGTTGGACCTGTGAGATCGCCATTTTAAACTGAAAATAAGAGAAGATAAAAATTAGGCTACAAAAGTCATATCAATTACTCTAAAGATTCATATCTTACAGAAAATATCGAAAATAGCCCGGAGCTCAGAAAAATCCGCATAAATGTCCGTGGGAACTGGAAGATCGCCATTTTCAACTGAAAAATAAGAGAAGACAAAATTAGGCCAAATATCATATTATTTAATAAAAAATCTATAACTTTCAAAAAATGTAGAAAAATAATACCGAGCTCAAAAAAACCGACGCAAATGTCCGTTGGAACCGGGAAATCGCCATTTTCAACTGAAAATAAGAGAAGACAATATTAGGCTTAAAATCATATCATTTAATAAAGAGATACATATCTTCAATAAAATGTAGGAAATAGCTCCGAGCACAGAAAAATCCGCAAAATGTTCGTTGGAATAGGGAGATCACCATCTTTAACTGAAAATTAAGAGAAGACAAAATTAGGCCAAAAAGATATCATTTAATAAAAAGATTCATATCTTCCAGAAAATGCAGAAAATAGATCTGAGCTTAGTAAAATCAGCAAAAATGCCCGTTAAACTAAGGAGATCGCCATCTTCAACTAAAAAAATAAGAGAAGATAAAAGTATGCCAAAAATCATATCATTTAATAAAAAGATTCATATCTTCTAGAAAATGCAGAAAATAGCTCTGAGCTAAGTAAAATCTGTAAAAATGTCCGTTGGAACAGTGAAATCGCTGCCTTCAAAAATAAGAGAAGACAAAATTAGGCCAAAAATCATATTATTTAATAAAAATATCCATATCTTCTAGAAATCTAGGAAATAGTATCGAGGTTAGAAAAATCTGCAAAAATGTCCGTTGGAACTGGGAGATCGCCATCTTCAACTGAAAAATAATAGAAGACAAGCTTCTTATATAAAAACCTTATCATTTAATAAAAAGATCCATATCTTCAATGAACTTTTGAAAATATTCCCAGCTCAGAAAAATCCGCAAAAATATCCGTTGGAACCGAGAGATTGCCATCTTCAACTGAAAAAAAGAGAAGACAAAATTAGGCCAAAAATCATATCATTCAATAAAAATATCCATATCTTCCAGAAAATATAGGAAATAGTCTCAAGGTCAAAAAATTCTCCAAAAATGTCCGTTGAAACCCGGAGATCGCAATCTTCAACTGAAAAATAAGAGACGACGAGCTTAGTACATAAAAAGCATATCATTTAATAAAAAGATCTATATCTTTAATGAACATTTGAAAATAGTTTCGAGCTGAGAAAAATCTGCAAAAATATCCGTTGGAATCGAGAGATCGACATCTTCAACTGAAAAATAAGAGAAGGCAAAATTAGGATAAAAAATCGTTTCATTTAATATAAAGATTCATATCTTACAGAAAATTTAGAAAATAGCCTGGAGCTCAGAAAAATCCTTTAAAATGTCCGTTGGAACCGAGAGATTGCCATCTTCAACGAAAAAAATAAGAGATGACAAATTAGAATAAAAATCATATCATTAATAAAAAGAATCATATTTTCCAGAAAATATAGAAAAATAGCCCCAACCTAAGAAAAATATGCAAAAATGTGCATTGGAACTGGTAAATCGCACTCTTCAACTTAAAAAATAAGAGAAGAGAAACGTAGGCTATAAAAATACATCATTTAATAAAAAGATCCATATCTTCCCTAAATGTAAAAAATAGCACCGATAATAAAAAATCCGTAAAAATGTCCGTTGGAACAGGGAGATCAACATCTTCAACTTAAAAAAAGAGAATACACAATTAGCCAAAAAAATCATATCATTTAATATAAGGATTCATATCTTCCTGGAAATGTAGAAAATAGCCCCATGGTCAGAATAATCCGCCAAAATGTCCGTTGGAACTGGGAGATCGCCATCTTCAACTGAAAAATAAGATAAGACAAAAATTAGGTCAAAATCATATCATTTAATATAAATATTCATATCTTTCAAAAATGAAGAAAATAGCACCGGCTCAAAAAAAACTCCCTTAAAATGTCTGTTGGAACAAGGAGATTGCAATCTTCAACTGAAAAATAAGAGAAGAAAAAATTAGGTCAAAAATCATATCATTAAATAAAAAGATTCATATCTTCCAGAAAATTTAGAAAATTGCCTCGAGTTCAGAAAAATCCATAAAAATATCCGTTGGAACCAGGAGATCGCCATCTTGAACTAAAAATAAGAGAAGACATACTTAGTCTATAAAAATCATATCAATAAAAAGATCCATATCTTCATGAACTTTTGAAGATAGTTCCGAGCTGAGAAAAAATCGCAAAAATGTCTGTTGGAACCGGGAGATCGACATCTTCAACTGAAAAATAAGAGAAGGTAAAATTAGGCTTAAAATCATATCATTTAATATAAAGGTTTATATCTTACAGAAAATTTAGAAAATAGCCCAGATCTCAAAAAAATCCCTAAAATGTCCGTTGGAACAGGAGATCGCCATCTTCAAAGAAAAAAATTAGAGAGGACACAATTAGGCCTAAAAATCATATCATTTAATAAGAAGATCCATAACTTCCTGAAAATGTAGAAAAATAGCACCGATCTCAGAAAAATCCGCAAAAATGTCCCGTTGGAATCGGGAGATCGCCATCTTCAACTTAAAACAAGAAAAGACAAAATTAGGTTATAAAAATCATATCATTTAATATAAATATTAATATCATACAAAAAATGTATATTAATATCATTTAATATAAATATTAATATCATACAGATCGAAACTTAGAAAATTCCGTAAAATGTCCATTGGAAATAGGAGATCGCCACCTTCAACTGAAAAATAAGAGAATACAAAATTTGGCCGAAAATCATATCATTTAATAAAAAGATACATATCTTCCAGAAAATTTAGATAATAGAACCAAGGAAAGAAAAATCTGTAAAAATGTCCTTTGAAACCGGGAGAACGCCATCTTCAACTGAAAAACAAGAAAAGACAAACTTAGTCTTTAAAAATCATATCCTTTAATAAAAGATCCATATCTTCAATGAACTTTGAAAAATAGTTCTGAGCTGAGAACTTCTGCAAAAATGTCCGTTGGAATCGGGAGATCGACATCTTCAACTAAAAAAAGAGATGACAAAATTTGGCAAAAAATCATATCATTTAATATAAAGATTCATATCTTACAAAAAATTTAGAAAATAGCCTGGAGCTCAGAAAAATACATAAAAATACCCGTTGGAACCGGGAGATCGCTATCTTCTACGAAAAATTAAGAGACAACAAAATTAGGCCAAAATATCATGCATTTAATTAAAAGATCCATAACTGCTCCAAAATGTATAAAAATATCCCCGAGTTTTGAAAAATCCACAAAAATATCCATTGGACATGTGAGATCGCTATTTTCAACTGAAAAAAAATAAGAGAAGATAAAAATTATGCAATAAAAATTAGATCAATTAATATAAAGATTCATATCTTACAGAAAATGTTAAAAATAGCCCGGAACTCAGAAAAATCCGCACAAATGTCCGTGGCACCCGGGAGATCGCCATTTTCAACTGAAAATTAAGAGAAGACAAAATTATGTCAAAAATCATATCATTTAATAAAAATATCCATAACTTTCTGAAAATGTAGAAAAAGAGTACCGGCTCAGAAAAACCGGTGCAAACCGTCATTTTCAACTGAAAAATAAGAGAAGACAAATTTATGCCAAAAATCGTATCATTTAATAAAGATATATATATATATCTTTAATTAAATGTAGAAAATAGTTCTGAGCACAGAAAAATCCGCAAAATTTTCCTTGGAACAGGAAGATCACCATCTTCAACTGAAAAATAAGAGAAGAAAAAATTAGGCCAAAAAGATATCATTTAATAAAAAGATTCATATCTTCCAGAAAATGCAGAAAAGAGACCATAGCTCAGAAAAATAAGCAAAAATATTTGTTAAGTAAGGGAGGTCGACATCTTTAACTTAAAAAAATAAGAGAAGACAAAAATATGCCAAAAATCATATCATTTAATAAAAAGATTCATATCTTCCATAAAATGCAAAAAATAGCTCTAAGCTAAGTAAAATCCGCAAAAATGTCCGTTGGAACAGCGAGATCGCTGTCTTCAACTGAAAAATAAGAGAAGACAAAACTATGCCAAAAATCATATCATTTAATAAAAAGATCCACATCTTCCAGAAAATACATAGCTAAGTAAAATCCGCAAAAATATCCATTTGAACTGGGAGATTACCATCTTCAACTGAAAAATAAGAGAAGACAAAATTAGGCTATAAAAATTATTACATTTAATATAAAGATTCAAATCTTACAGAAAATGTAGAAAATAGCCTGGAACTCAGAAAAATCCGCAAAAATGTCCATTCTGTGATATCGCCATCTTCATCTGAAATATAAGAGAAGACAAATTTAGGACAAAAAATAAATTATTTAATAAAAAGATCCATATCTTCCAGAAAATGTAGAAAATAGCCTCAAGGTCAAAGAACTCCGTGAAAATATCCGTTGGAACTAGGAGATCACCATTTTCAACTTAAGGAAAATACGAGAAGACAAAATTAGGACAAAAATCACATCTTTTAATAAAATGATCCATATCTTCCATAAAATGTAGACAAATAGCCCCGAGTGCAGAAAAATATTCCAAAATTTCTGTTTGAAATGGGAGATGGCCATCTTCAACTGAAAATTAAGAGAAGACAAAATTAGGCTATAAAAATCATATAATTTAATAAAAAGGTCCATATCTTACAGATAATGTAGAAAATAGTCCGGAGCTAAGAAAAATCCGCTCAAATGCCCGTTGGGATTGGTAGATCGACATCTCCAACTGAAAAAGAGAAGGCAAAATTAGGCCAAATAATCATATCATTTAATAAAAAGGTCCATATCTTCCAGAAAATGTAGAAAAATTGCCCCAAGCTAATTAAAATCTGCGACAATGTCTGTTGGAATTGGGAGATCGCCACCTTAAGCTAAAAAAATAAGAGAAGACAAAATTAGACCAAAAATCATATCATTTAATAAAATGATCCATTTATTCCTTAAAATGTAGAAAATGGCCCCGAGCTTAGAAAAATCTTCAAAAATTTCCGTTTGAAACGGGAGATGGCCATCTTCAACTAAAAATAAGATAAGTCAAAATTAGGATATAAAAATCATATAATTTAATTAAAATGTTCATATCTTCCAGGAAATATAGAAAATAGCCTGGAGCTCAGAAAAATCGGCTCAAATGCCTGTTGGAATCGGGAGATCGCCATCTTCAACTGAAAAAAAGAGAAGACAAAATTAGGCCAAATAATCATATTATTTAATAAAAAGGTTCATATCTTCAAGAAAATGTAGAAAAATGGGACCAAGCTAATTAAAATCTGAAAAATGTCTGTTGGAACCGATAGATCGCCAAAAATAAGAGAAGCCAAATGTAGGTTATAAAAATCATGTCATTTAATAAAAAGATCTATATCTTCTAGAAAATGTAGAAAATAGCACCGAGGTTAGAAAAATCTGCAAAAATGTCTGTTGGAACCGAAAGATTGCCATCTTCAACTTAAAAATAAAAGAAGAAAAACTTAGTCTATAAAAATCATATCATTTAATAAAAAATCCATATTTTCCATGAACTTTTAAAAATAGTTCTGAGCTGAGAAAAATCCGCAAAAATATCTGTTGGAACTGGAGATCGAAATATTCAACTGAAAAATAAGAGAAGACAAAATCAGGCTTAAAAATCATATCATTTACTACTACAAAAGGGACCTTTAACGATGCTTAAATAAGGTCTTTAACAGCACTTCTTCATGTTGTTTATCTCGCCGCTGCTAAAGGGGGGCTGGTTTTAATAGCGATTTACAAGTGCTGTCAAAGGTCCCAATAGACAATGCTTCTATAGTAAAAGTGATGTTAAAGGTCCACCATAGACATCGCTTATACTAAAAAGCATTGTCTATCTGGAACCATAGACAACGCTTGTTTAATATAAGCATTGTCAAAGGTCCCAATAGACATCGCTTCTTTAGTAAAAGCATTGTTAAAGGTCCACCATAGACAATGCTTGTACTAATAAAGAACTTTCTATATGAGACCTTAGACACCCCTTGTTTAGTACAAGTGCTAGCTAAGGTCCCAGTAGACAACGCTTCTTTAGTATAAGCACTGTTAAAGGTTCACCATAGACATTGCTTGTATAAACAAGTGCTATCTATCTGGGACCTTAGACAACACTTGTTTAGTACAAGCGATGTCTAAGGTCCCAATAGACAGCGCTTCTTTAGTACAAGCGCTGTTAAAGGTCCACCATAGACCGTGTTTGTACTAAATGGCAACAACGATGGTCATTGACATTGTTTTTAATATAAACATATACCGCATACAATAAATTAGCAAATGAGATCTCATGCCATTTCATTCAATTGAGCCTAATTGAATTTTCGATATGCTCAGTTTGATTGAGTCATAAAATAATTTCATTTGAAAATAATGTCATTGTATTGATTACACAAACTTCTGCAGTTACATAATTCATATCATTAATTTCTTGAAAGAAAAAGAACAAGTGCTAATAATTTTATTTGAATATAATATCATTGTTTACATTATGATAGTTGTTGTCTTTGCCACCACCGGAAAAACTCTCATCGGATATTACCACCGATTGCATGAAGAGCTTGATGGTTCATTGAGACACATCGGGGATGCATGTCGAGCCCCTAGGTCCCGAGCTTGACAGCCAGCTTCATCCCCGACTCTGTTCCTTCTTTAGGGTTGCTTGTCCCTAGCCCTTACAAAAAGAAAACATGAGCACAAGGAAGATTTGTAAGCTAAGCAATGGCACAAAGCAATGCAAGTATAGTTATAAGCCGGTATCATAATATAACCAGAACTAGACATATATCAAGATAAAATGGACTCTCATTGATATGTAGACAAATGAATCTATAACATTGAACTGATTATTTATTCATCAACGAAAATCTAATACTCACCCGAATCTTCCTTTGTGAAGCAGAGATGCGGTGTTATTCTGAATACATTTCCATAGAATCCACCCTTGCCGAGTAGCACTCCCATTTCTGTCAAATTGATACATATAACACGACAATTATTTTCACTGAAGGCCACCATTTATTTTTCAATATGATTGAAGGTTGTCATACAAAAATTGCATGCTCTAATTTATTTATTTTATGGGAGGGGGGTTATACCTTTCATCTGATCCATAACATGCAAGATTTCGGTTTTAGCTGGAGATTTCAATTGGCAGTCCGAGACCGATTCAACTCCCAACAGCAGGCCTCTTCCCATCACATCCCCAATGACTATGGAAAGAACCAGTCAAGAATTGGAGCAGTCAGTTTAAAAGCATTATTTCTCCAGCATGATTATGATTTTTATAGAAAGGAAATATAGAAACAAAGTTAAATAAAAAGAAAAAACTGCACAAATATCTTTACATATTTTCAGATTAAAAGCATATTAAGAATTTAATGTGCATGGATTGAACACGGTATCTAGTAACATCAAGCAATGAATATGATTTCGGTTCCATCACTAAATTGAAGACCATTAATCAAATGCTTAGGACATAAAAACACAGAGAAAATAGATTATTTATCATGGATCAGCTGTTAACTTAATTAAACTTACTCCTGAAATAGTGGTGCATAAACATAGATTCTGCGAGAATGAAAGCTTACTTTCGTGCTTCTCTTGGAGGGCCTCGAGGCGATGTTTCAATTATGAACCCACGACAAATGCATTCTCTTGATGTCGTTCTTTCTCAAGTACTCTAACAACAGCGAGTCCTCCAACAGTGCATGCGGGATTGCCACCAAATGTATTAAAATAGCTCATGCGTGTTAAGACCGCAACGATCTCTGGAGTTGTGATCACCACCCCGATTGGTATCCCATTTCCAATACCCTGCTGATATCTCAATGAAACCAATCAACCTAAGATTAGATCTAAGTTTTGCAGTTATATACAGTCATGTTTTTAATATTTCTTAAGAAGAGAGATTGAGAGAGACCCACAATTAAATATATTTGTGAAACTACAGTTGAGTTATTGAAAACATATTTAATCCAAAAGATTAAGCTAATGAACAGAGAACCAACTAATGTTATTCTTATCGATATTCGTTATAAGAATTAAAAATGCATCTTTGCCATTGTAACCATATCAGGCACCACACGTGCCCCTCAAATCCCCAGAAATGGCTCCATGTGCTGCAAATCCTGACTGAACTTCGTCGGCAACACAAAGCCCTCCAGCTTTCTTAATACTTTTATATACTGCAGTCTACCTGTATGGTGCTAATTCCACTATTCCTCCCACTACCTATAAAATAAAACTAAAGTTTAAAAAATAAATTAATATATTAAATTAAACAAGTATAAAACTCAAGCAGCGGTTTTTTTAAAAATTAAAGTATATGAAGGGGCAAACCTGTTATGGCTTCAGAAACGAAACCTACAACTCGCCCAGAAGTTCCAAACTCGATAATTACTTGGACAATTAATTATATTTTCACCATCTGAACCAAAAGCACCTCCATATGGATCTGGGTTTAATTCCTGGGCAGAATAAAATTTGACAACATATATACCACCATAAAAAGTTAAGCAAACATATTACTAGCAAAAACCCAGTAATTTATTTGAAAGCACTTCTTCTGGTTCTAAGGGCACAAAAATTTGTGGCATTTATTCATTGAATCAAATGCGCTTATATTTAAATGCGCAAAAATTTCTGGTTCTAGAAACTTTTTAGAGTCAATTAGATGGTAAGGACACTGAAATTACCTAAAAGCAATCACTTCAACGAATTCTGTATCAATCTGCAACAGAAATTAAGATAAAGTTAACATTTTATTATTAAGCAAACACAAAGATTCATTTCAAGTGAGATAATCTTCAGCAGAGAAATTAAAAAAGAAGAGGAAGAAAAAAAGGCAGATGCTACTGATACTTACGCCAGTTTCCTCCTTCACCCTCTTACTGCTCCAGCAAAGATCTCCTCAGACTATAATTATAACAATAATTGATTATTTGAGAATGAAAATAAGATAGACGTGAAATAATATCTCAATGTAGCAAACAAAGACTATAATTAAAACTTTCAGGACATCGACATGATTAAGAAAAAATGTCACTAAAATAAAAGAAGTCCAATGCCTCAATTGAAGCTTTCTCAACTTTCCAAAATTCTAATTTCTTTTAATTATGTTATAGCTAATAGTGATCCCAATACAAATTGCAAATTTGTGTTTTTAAGTTAAAAGATGATAAAAAGATTCAATTAAAGCAGCTAGCACTAAAAAATCAAATTTTTATAAAGAATATCATATACCAGTAGAAGAAAAGAGGATTTTGCCCCACGATCGATGCAGCAACGAATTAGGGACAAGCAAGAAAGCCAACATCGGGGAGTATCTAGCGGGGAGTATCTGTACGTCGATCTCTCGAATAGAGACCTCCCCTTTAACTAAGTCAGCGGCATCGGAGAACACGGAGTTGTCGATGTCGGTGAACCGCGCCTCCATGTTCGTGTCCTGCCACTCACTGTAGACGATCAGGAGCAGCTGGAGGATCGCCGAGAAGATGAGCATGCCGCAGAGATCGAAGGAGGCATTTGGGGGAGAAATTTAAAACCCTGGTTTAATTCAAACGAGTGAAAGAAGTCACCTTTTGCTGGTGTTTCAGGGTATTTTCTCACCACGGATTGGTTGACTGGAGGACTAGAGGTCAACGCTATCACGCGTGGTGCACATGGCCTCTGGGAGATGGGCACAACTCATCCGGCTTGGGCAAAAAGCGTGCGGGTCCGAGCGTAGGCGTGCCGAAGAGGATCCTTGGCAAGGAAAGGCCTCCGTAGGGGGTGGAGATAAGCGAGCTAGGGGTGAGCGCGTTCAACTCTGGGCTGGTTGGGTACCAAAGGGTAGTCTCGACGTAACTGGATCTTACTTGACATGGACAGACGAGAAAGCTCGTCAGGGCGGTCGGACCTTGGTTCCGACCAAATCCCCTCCAATGCCTAAGTCGTAATGGATCTGAAGGATGCTCGATGGGATCGATAGGGCTCACGGGGAGGCCGATACACGAGTCCTCGGGCCGAGCTATGGAGGAGAATTATAAGGTGGAAGACAAGGTCGTGTAAGAGGACTACCTCAGTGTTTTGGGTATCCAGGAAGTGTCCTTTTGCATGTTGTTCCTCGAGTCGCTTTATAGGAGTCTTTCCCAGCCACGTCTTCTCGACGTCCCCCCATCTCGCCCCGATCATCTGCCCTTTAATGGTGCCTTCATGGGTCATGAAGGTGGAATTAATGGGGCCCCTTAATGGTGATTAAGGGGGTGCGCTTTAAGGGGAGCAGTTAACTCCTGATGGTGTGGGTCAGCGGTTGTGTCCGCTTCGGTCCGAAACCGGCCCAACTCCGATTCTTCGTGGGGGGCCACGTTCTCCCCAGGCTTGGGGGTTTACGATGTGGGCTTGGGCCGTTCGGTCCTGGCCATACTGGGAGGGCCATATCAATTGCCCCCATTACTCGTGCCGTTCAGATTCTGACGGTTCGATTCAAGGAATATGATTCTTATGGATTTTATAGGTGCGTCAGTCGAGGCAATGGCATTGAATGAATGTCATCATGACGATGTTCAATTGGACTTCTCCCGTCGTTGGGAGCGGAACTCGAAGTGCCGCCGGTTGCAGGATGTCGCCACGCATCCTTCTTTGAACGGCCTAGATTTCGAGATGGGCTCATATAAAATTCCCCATCCCTTCAGATTTTTTTTTCTTTTTGCCCTTACTAATCTGATCTTTGCTCCTACGACTATTAACAAATTCCTCTCCGTCTTTCCTCTTCCAATCTCTTTCAAGGTAATCTCCTTCTTCCTTTTCTGCTTATTCGATTTGTCCAATGGCGGCGTTGAGGATAGGAAATTTCGATCCTGGGTCTAGTGACCCCCCTGCTCCTGGGTCTGGTAATCATACTGCTCCTGAGTCCGGTAAACCTCCCGCTCCTCGGCTAGCCCTTGACAAAGGGAAAGGTCTGTTGTTTGATGATCTGACCCATCAGGATGATGCCTACGTGGAGTTAGATGTTCCTTCGATGATTCTTGGATCATCATACACCGTTTCTTATTCCACGACCGAGGAGATTAAGGCGAAGTACCTTTGCCACCCGTATAACATTCGGATTCCGTTTGTCGACGAGAAGATTTGTTTTCCAAGGAGCCACGAAGTCGGCGTGTACGTCAAGATGTTTCGTATGGGCCTCTGCTTCCCTCTCCACCCTTTTTTATCCAGATGCTAGAGTTTTTGGTGGTGGCCCAGTGTCAGCTGACCCCCTACTCGATCGCAGTATTGGTCTGATTCATCATGATTTTCCATGCGCACGGGTTGGAGCCGACCCTGCCCCTCTTCTTTTATTACTTCCAGGTCCGGTTGGTTGGCCAGGGGAGGGAGTGTCTGTTGGGTCTGATGGGGAGGGAGTGTCTGTTGGGTCTGCCCCGCTGGGTTGGCGACTGGAGCAGATACTACGTTTTTATGACCTTTCCAGGAGACGCTGTGATTCTGACCTGTTAGGGGAGCCTGTGTCGGTATGACTTGACACTGTCCCTCTCCGAGGTCGATCAGGCTACGGTCAGGATTTTGTCATCATTACCACTGGTGGAGTGGTCGGTCTAGCCCTTGCTGGACGACCTCCTCCTCAAGAATGTCATTTGGTCAACGGGTAGGCACTTTTTTCCTTCTGCCCTTCTTCTTTGCTTACCCTGATCTTCCTTTCTTCTGAAGAGATGGCGGGTTGAGAGTTCAACCGCGACGTGTGCAAACTTATTCACCGGGGAGCCAATAGCTGGCATGGAAATCCTTCTGGCCACATACCTCAGTGCACGGTGGAGGAAGAGATCTGCTTGGTTGACGTCGCGGTGGGGAGGCTGGAGCCGGCGGTCGTCACCACGCCACCGCCCCAGGTTGTCATCAATTCCCCCACAACAAGGAACTTGGTCGGTGATAACCACAGTCGTGTTGAGGGGACCGCCAGGGGCACCGGGTATGGCTCCTGAACCATGGCTGGGAACTGCAAGGGAGAAAGTAAGCGCCCTCCTTTGAAGTTTGGAGGGCTTGAAGAGGAGAAGAAGAAGAAGGGGGAGAGCAGGCCCTCGGTGATGCCTGACTCACTGATCATCTCGGGGGGACCCTCCCGTTGGTGGAGGTGACCGCCTCTGTCAGCCATGCCGAGCAGTCTTCGGTTGACGCAGGGCACCCTGTCCATGTTTGAGGCCGGCCCAGAGGTCCCATCCCAAGGATCGGTCTTCACCGATCGAGAAGTGGCTGTCCAGCTGGCGCATGGCTCCGTCCTCCTGAGGGACCGCTCTTTTTTGGAGAGGATCTGCCCCGATCGCTTAGCAAACTCTCTGGTGTGGCATATCTAGCAGGTTGGTCTTTCTCTTACTTCCAACTCCATTTTGCAGCGGTCTTTGCTTATCCCTTCTGTCTTGCAGGCTGCCATGATGGCCGTAGAGACATAGTGTCGCTCAGAACTGGTGGATGGTCTCGAGGCGGCCTTGGCACAGGAGCGCCTGAGGGCTGAGACGACCGAGAAGGCAGCTGAAGAGGCCCGTTCAGAGGCTCGTCGTTTGTGACGTTGGGTTGACGGGCTCACAACCAAGGTGAGGAGCTTGAAGGAGGCTCTAGCGACTGCCGAGAGTTTGCTCAGGAGGTGGAGGAGACGTTCCACCGGGAGAGGAACGGCTTTGGGACGAGCTGGGTGCCCTGCGACAAGCGAACCCCGCCCGACTAGTTGAGGAGGTGGAGAGGGGTTACGAGGAGGTCCTGGCTCCGAGGATCAGGGAATCCCTCCGGGGGCGTTCCAGGCCTATGAAGACATCGTGGCCCCGAGGATCATGGGGGCCTTTCGGGACGGGTTTCTGAGGTTCGAGGAGCGGGTCTGGCAGACGCTTCCCCGACCCCCGGCTGGTCCCAAGGAGCGGGTCTGGCAGACGCTTCCCTGACCCCCGACTGGTCCCGAGGAGCCTGTTCGATCGGGTCAAGGTGAGGCCCCTGGGGATGCCTCTTCCTGGGCCCCAGCTTTGTAGGCGATGTACCCCCCGTTTTTGTCCTCTTCCATGTAAAAAAGAACTTTTTTAAATGCAAAAGATAACTCCTTTCCTCTGAATTTTTTACCTTTTTGTGCACTGCCGTACTTTTGTCAAGTGTTTTCTGGGATTGTGTCTCTGATTCTTTGTTGGCCTCCTCATGCTATTCATGTCGAGGCAGCTCGCTGGTTTTGAGTAGCGGGAGGCTTTCTTTTTGTCGGCAGAGTCATCGTCGTCCTATTGAGGTGATTGGCCCACTGGGGGAATGGCCCCCAGCCTTATGTACGATCGTAGTGATCGACCTGTTGGGGGTTTCCCAATCCTTAAGGGCGATCAGATCGATCGGCCTGCCGGGGGAGTTGCGCCCAGTCTTATGGTCGATTGGAGAGATCGGCCTACTGGGGGAGTTGCCCCAGCCTTACGGGCGATCGAAGAGATCAGCCTGCTGGGGGAGTTGCCCCAGCCTTACGGTCGACCGTGAGCTATCGGCCTGCTGGGGGAGTTGCCCCCAGCTTTGCGGGCGATCGGAATGATCGGCCTACTGGGAGAGTTGCACCGGCCTTATGGTCAATCGGAGTGATCGGCCTTCTGTAGGAGTTGCCCCCAGCCTTAAGGTCAATCGTTGTGATCGGCCTACTAGGGGAATTGACCCCATCTTTACAAGCGATCGGAGTGATCGGCCTGCTAGAGGAGTTGCCCCCAGCCTTATGGTCGATCGGAGCGATCCGCCTGATGGGGAAGTTGCCCTGAGCCTTACGGGCGATCGGAGTGATCGGATTGCTGGGGGAGTTGCCCTATCCTTATGGTCAATCTTGAGTGACCGGCCTGCTGGGGGCGTTGCACCTAGCCTTACAGGCGATCAGAGTGATCGACCTACTGGGGGAGTTTCCCCCAACCTTATGGGTGATCAACTCCCTTAGCAGGCCGATCGGAGCGATCGGTCTACTAGGGGAGTTGTCCCAGCCTTACAGGCGATCGGGACCAATCGGCATGCTGGGGGAGTTTTTCCCAGCCTTACAGGCGATCGAAGCGATCGACCTGCTGGAAGAGTTACCTCCTGGCTTATGGTCGATCAGAGCGATCGGCCTGTTGGGGGAGTTGCCCCAGCCTTATAGAGATCGGAGTGATCGGCCTGCTGTAGGAGTTTCTCCTAGCCTTATGGTCGATCGTGAGCGAGCGGCCTGCTGGGGGAGTTGCCCCGGCATTACAGTCGATCGGAGTGATCGGCCTACTGGGTGAGTTTCCCTCAGCCTTATGGTCGATCGGAGTGATCGTCCTACTTGGGGAGTTGTCCGCAGCCTTATGGTCTATCAGAGTGATCGTCCTACTGGGGGAGTTGCCCCAGCCTTATGGTCGATCATTATGATCAGCCTGGTGGGGGAGTTACCCCCAGCCTTACGGGCGATCAGGGCGATCGGCCTCTTGGGGGAGTTGCCCTAGCCTTACGGACGATCGGAGTGATCGGCCTGCTGGGGGAGTTGTCCCCAGTCTTATGGTCGATCATTGCGATCGGCCTGCTGGGGAAGTTGCCCCCAGCCTTACGGACCATCGGAGCGACCGGCCTGTTGGGGAGTTACCCCCAGCCTTACGGACAATCGAAGTGATCGGCCCGCTGGAGGAGTTTCCCCCAACCTTACGGTCGATCGTTGGGATCGGCCTGCTGGGGAAGTTTTCCCCAACCTTACTGACAATCGGATTGATCGGCCTGCTAGGGGAGTTGCCCCAGCCTTACGGATGATTGGAGCGATCGGTGTGCTAGGGGAGTTGCCCCAGCCTTACGGACAATCAGAGCGATCGGCCTGCTGGGGGATTTGCCCCAGCCTTACGGATGATCGGAGCGATTGGCCTGCTGGGGGATTTGTCCCCAGACTTACGGGCGATCGGAGTGATCAGTTTGCTGGGGGAGTTTCCCCAGCCTTATGGTCGATCGTGAGGTTCGGTGTGGCGGAGCGAGAAGAAACACTGCTGCTTCAGTTCTAACTTGTATTTCATTCTTTGAACCAGGAATATATTTGAAAGGAAAAGGGGGGAAGATAATGTCGAGCTAGTCTCGCCTGGGGGAGGAGCTGCGGCTGGTTGTCCCACCTTCTCACTCGATAATGCGCAAAGCGGTCTGAACGACGTTCACCTTTTTTTCCTTTGTTCATCTATTTAGACGTCCCCTCTCTGGGGTTGTCTTTGAGGCATCGACAAAGTTCTTCTGGTGCCCGCGACTGATCAGCTGGTCTATGTCTTTCTTCAGGTACCAGCATTCATCGGTGTCGTGACCATTCTCTTTGTGGTACCTGCAGTATTTTTCCTCGTCCCTTCTGCTACCCTTCATCTTCGGGGGCAGCTTGCTGATGTGACCATCTTTCTGAGCATGAGTTAGGATGGCGTCCTGAGTAGCGTTCATCCTGGGGGTCGTGCTTCCTCCTTGCGCTGCTTTCGTCCTGTTTGGAGCCCCGCTTGGCTTTTGTGGGGAGACCTCCTTCCTCCGCTGCTTACGCCTCTTCTGTCAGCATGTAACGCTCCACTCAGGCTATTACATCAAGGAGGTCCTTCGTGGGTTCGTTGTGCAGTGACTTCTTTAGGCCCCTCTGTCGGAGCCCTTTCTTCAGGGTCGTTTTCACGACCATCTCGGGGCAGCTCTCCACATTCAGCCTCTCAACATTGAATCATCGCATGTAACTCCGTAGGGGTTCGTCCAATCTCTGTATCATATTGAACAGAAGCTCCGAGTCTGGCTTTATTTGTCGGCCATCCATAAATTGCTTGTAGAATTTCTGGGCGAGGTCGTGGAAGTTGCTAATGGAGCAGTTGGGGAGGCTGTAGTACCAATTCCTGGCAGACTTCCGGGGGTGGAGTAGAAGCCACGACAGATCAAGGTGTCGTCGGCCCCCTAGAATGCCATAACTCCTTCGTAGTCCATAACGTGGTCCTCCGGGTCCCCCGTACCATTGTATTTATCAAAGGTCGGCACCTTGAACCTGGATGGTACATACACGTCGGTAACGCTCCTCACTAACAGGCAGCGGTTGTCCTTGGGGCCTCCCAGGTCTCTGTGGCCTGCTGGCGCTTCGAGGCGAGGGCCGAGTTGTCCTGGCAAGTTGACTGGGGTTCGGGGTGAATCCGCTCGACGCCCATCTCAACTGGGGTAGGCGTTGGTCGCCGAGTGCTTCTCCTCTCGTGGCAATCTCCCCGGCCTCTATGCCTCCTCTGACAGGGCTCCCACTTCGACCCCACCGATCCTCGATGGCGCAATGGCTAGGTGACCGTCGGCGTGCAGAGCGTGGTCGTCTGGACGATGCCGTGGTCGACTCGCCTCTAGTCCATTCAGCCCATCATCCGCATCATCCTAGAGTGAGGTGAAGGTGAGGGATCGCACTGGGACAAAGTTCGACATGGTGAACTGTCGCTCCGGGTTGGCACCCTAGCCACCTGGTTAGCGACCATGCCGAGCGCAGCGGGGGGCGGTGCTCCCGATGGTCGGGGATGGCCGCTGAGCCCCCTCTGGGAGGCGTGGGTTACCCGTGAGTTGTTGGATGGTTGCTACCAGCATTTAGAAGTGGGCGTTCGTATCTTGGTCGAAGAGATGGAATTGTTCTTGGGTCACCGAGCGTGATTCGCCGGTGCCCTCGGTGGTGTGGCTGTGCCCGTTTTCGAGTGGGATGTCGTCACCCTCCTCATGGATGAGGGGCATACGTCCCACTCCATTGCAAGCTGATTCCATTTCGGTGATGCAGTTGTTTGACATGGGTGCTTCTTCGGTTCCTACAGATGGCGCCAGATGTTTCAGGGTGTTTTCTCATCGTAGAATAGTTGACTAGAGGACCAGAGGTCAACGCTATCACGCGGGGCACACGTGGCCTCTGGGAGATGGGCGCAGCTCGTTCGGCTTCGGTAAAGAGCATGCAAGTCCGAGCGTCAACATGCTGAAGATGATTCTCGGCAAGGCGATGGCCTCTGTAGGGGGTGAAGATGAGCGAGCTCGGGGTGAGCACGTTCAACTCTGCGCTTGTTGGGCACCGAAGGGTAGCCTCGGCACGGCTGGATCTTACTTGACATGGACAGACGAGAAAGCTCGTCTGGGGGTCAGACTTTGGTTCCGACCAAATCCCCTATAATGCCTAGGTCAGAACGGATCTGAAGGAAGCTCAATGGGATCGGTATAGGTCATGGGGAGGTTGATACACGAGTCCTCGGGCCGAGCTGTGGAGGAGAGTTATATGGTGGAAGACAAGGTCGTGTAAGAGGAATACCTCAGTGTTTTGGGTATCAAGGAAGTGTCCTTTTGCACGTTGTTCCTCGAGTCGCTTTATAGGAGTCTTCCCCAGCCAAGTCTCCTCGACATCCCCTCATCTCGCCCCGGTCATCTACCCTTTAATGGCACCTTCATAGGTCATGAAGGTGGACGTAATGAGGCCCCTTAATGGTGATTAAGAGGGCGCAATAGGAGCGGTTAACTCCTGCTGGCGTGGGTCAGCGGTTGCATCGGCTTCGGTCGGAGGCCGACCCAACTCAGATTCTTTGTGGGGGACTAATTCTCCCCAGGCCTGGGGGTTTGTGACGCGGGCTTGGGTCGTTCGGTCCTGGCCCATACTGGGAGGGCCGTATCAGTTGGAGTTTTGATTAGATCTCACTCCTGACGGAGATTTCGAAAACGAATGGGCAGTTTGTAAAAAAATCCCTCCACATTCCTATAATCGCTGAAGTAAACTAGTATATTTGCATATTAGATCCCAATGGTTTCCATCTCTCCTCTATTTACCTCAACAAAGATGGTGTCCCCCCAAAATTGCTTCCAAATCTGTCGGGTGTGGATGCCGATCAATTTTTGTGCTGGCTTTGCATCCGATCCCTCAAAATCCTCCACTGTCAAGTTCGGTGATTCCTCCTCCTCATCCTCCGGCAAAAACCCTAGTCTACCACCACTATTGTTATTCTTTTATTTAATTTTTGTGGGTTTTGGTTTCCTCCTCCGGTTTTCTGAAGTAACTGAGCGACACGTGGGATGGGCCCGTGCATATACTGTGTATTTACAAGTTTGACATTACTCGCACATACCGTTTATTTACAAGTTTGCACGTCTCTTTGATCGATACGCAGCTCTCGTTGATGCTGCTTGAATTCGAGCATAAGCAGGCTGCACCGTTGGTCAAGCTCTAATCATTCCTGCAAATCCCTTTAGAATCCATACACTTCTTGCACCACCCGTCTCCGGCCTTCCATGCGAGCACAAACCTTTTTCTCAAGGCACTGTAGGAAAGCGATTTTTTTAGAGTCAAAAGATCACGGGGATTCGAGGCTTCAGATGAGAGAGATCTAGGGGACTCGAGGCATCGAGAAGAGCGGCGTCAGAGGATACATCGGAGGAGAGTGGCATCAGAGAGGACTCGAGGCGTCTGAGGAGATCGGTGTTAGTAGAGAGCGGTGTCAGAGGGGACTCGAGGGTTCGGAGGAGATCGGCATCGGAGGAGATCGATCTAGGGGACTCGACATGTCGGAGGAGAGTGGCGTCGGAGGGGACTCGAGGCGTCAGATGAGAGCGGCATCGGAGGGACTCGAGGCATTTAGGGTTGAGAGTGAAAAGATAATGGGCTAGATTTATTGGGGATGAATAGAAGGGTTAAAAGAGAACGGTGAATATATGGTCTTTTCTGCGGGAAGAGTCGCCCGTTTTTTCCATAAATTGTTCCAGCTCCTCCACAAAAACGTGGTTAATCCTCCACAAAAAACGTAGTTAATTTTTTAGAATTGATTTTTATTTAGCTTATAATTCAGGAAGAGGCGTGGCTATTCCTCCAAAACATGAGCAGTCCTATCAATAATTCAAGAACCTCGTTAATTTGTTGTTGCTGCTGGGAATTTATTTAATTATTTATCCATTTAATAGATAATAAGGTTTCAAATAAAATTTTAATAACATCGAAATACTTATTTCTTGTATGATAAAAAATTTAGTATTTTTTATTTAAATAATTATGATATACTAACCATTTTTATTAAAACAAAACTGTTTAACAGCTCTATGTAAAAAGAACCGTTATTTAAGAAGCGTTGTCTATTTTTCGGCCTTTAACCACGCTTGCAGAAAGAAGCGATGTCTATTATCTGACCTTTAACAGCACTTGCAGAAAGAAGCGATGTCTATTATTGGTGCCTCTAATAAACAACGCTGGCAGAAAGAAGCGATGTCTATTATCTTACCTTTAACAGCGCTTGCAGAAAGAAGCGATGTCTATTATCTGACCTTTAACAATGAGTGAACAAAGAAGCGATGTCTATTATCTGTGCCTCTAATAAACAACACTTGCAGAAAGAAGCGTTGTCTATTATCCGACCTTTAACATCGCTTGCAGAAAGAAGCGATGTCTATTATCTATGCATCTATAAACATCGCTTATAATTGGCAAGCATTATTTAACATGTGCTATTAAATGTCTTTTTTATCGTAATGATTTAATATAAAGATTCATGAAAATTTAGAAAATAGCTCAGAGCTCAGAAAAATCCCTAAAAATGTCCTTTGTAACCGAGAGATCGACGTCTTCAACGAAAAAATAAGAGACGACAAAATTAGGCCAAAAATCATATAATTTAATAAAAACATACATAACTTCCAAAAATGTATAAAAATATCCTCGAGCTATACAAATTGTCAAATATCTGTTGGACCCAAGAGATCATCATTTTCAATTGAAAAATAAGAGAAGACAAAAATTAGCCTATAAAATCAAATCAATTAATATAAAGATTCAAATCTTACAGAAAATTTAGAAAATGCCTGGAGCTTAGAAAAAGCTGCACAAATGTTCGCTGGAACTGGGAGATCGCCATTGTCAACCAAAAAAAGAGAAGAAAATTTAGGCAAAAATCATATTATTTAATAAAAAGATCCATAACGTACAGAAAATGTAGAAAATAGTCCCAAGCGCGGAAAAATTCGCAAAAATGTTTTTGGAACTGGGAGATAGCCATCTTCAACTTAAAAATAAGAGAAGACAAAAATTAGGCGAAAAAAAATCAAAACATTTAATAAAAAGATGCATATCTTCAATAAAATGTAGAAAATAGATCCAAGAACAGAAAAATCTGTAGAAATGTCCATTGGAGCAGGAAGATCGCCATCTTCAACTTAAAACTAAGAGAAGACAAAATTAGAACAAAATAATATCATTTAATAAAAAGATTCATATATTCCATAAATGTAGAAAATAGTTCCGAGCTCAGAAAAATCTGCAAAAATGTCCATTTGAACCGGGAACTGGCCATCATCAACTAAAAAGAGAGAAGATAAAATTAGGCTGTAAAACATATCATTTAATAAAAAGATCAATATCTTACAGAAAATGTAGAAAATAGCCCGGAGCTCAGAAATATCTGCTCAAATGTCAGTTGGAACCGGGAGATCGCCATCTTCAATTGAAAGAAAGAGAAGATGAAATTATGCCAAATAATCATATCATCTAATAAAAGGGTCAATATATTCCAAGAAATGTAGAAAAATTACCCCAACCTAAGAAAAATCAGCAAAAATGTCCGTTGGAATCAGTAGATCGTCATCTTCAACTGAAAAAAACAAGAGAAGAGAACGTAGGCTATAAAAATCATATCGTTTAATAAAAAGAAACAATCTTCCATAATACGTAGAAAATAGCATCGAACCCAGAAAAATCAGCAAAACTGTCCGTTTGAACAAGGAGATCGATAGCATCAACTGAAAAAAAATAAGAGAAGACAAAATTAAGCCAAAAATCATATCATTTAATAAGAAGATCAATATCTTCCAGAAAATTTATAAAATATTCCGAGGTCAGATAAATCCGCAAAAATGTCTGTTGGAACATGCAGATCGCCATCTTCAACTAAAAAATAAGAGAAGACAAAATTAGGTGAAAAATCATATCATTTAATAAAAATACATAACTTACCAAAATGTAGAAAAATAGCCCCGTGCTCAGAAAATCCGCAAAAATGTCAGTTTGAACCGGGAGATCGCCATTTTCCAAAGAAAAATAAGAGAAGACAAAATTAAGCTGTAAAAATCATATCATTTAATATAAAGATCCATATCTTATAGAAAATAGCCCGGAGCACACAAAAATCCGCAAAAATGCCCGTTGGAACTGAAGGATCGCCATCAGCAACAGAAAAAAGAGAAGACAAAATTAGGCCAAAAAATTATAACATTTAATAAAAAGATACATATTTTCCTGAAAATATAGAAAAATTGCCCGAAGCTAAGAAAAATACGCAAAAATGTGTACCGGAACCGGTAGATCGCCATCTTCTACTAAAAAAATAGGAGAAGAGAAGCGTATGATATAAAAATAATATCATTTAATAAAAAGATCCATATCTTCCATAAAATATAGAAAATAGCACCGAGCTCAAAAAATCCGCAAAGTTTCCATTGGAACCGGGAGATCGCCATCTTCAATTGAAAAAAAGAGAAGACAAACTTAGGTCAAAATCATATAATATATTAAAAGATCCATATCTTTCAGAAAATTTAGAAAATAGCCCCAAGGTCAAAATAATCTGCAAAAATGTCCGTTAGAACCGGGATATTGTCATCTTCAACTTAAAAATAAGGGAAAGCAAATTAGACCAAAAATCATATCATTTAATAAAAAAATCATAACTTCTCGAAATTTAGGAAAAATAGCACCGATCTCTGAAAAATCTGCAAAAATGTACGTTGGAATTGGGAGATTTCCATTTTCGACTGAAAAATAAGAGAAGATAAAATTAGGTTATAAAAATCATATCATTTAATATAAAAATTCATATCATGCAGAAATTGTAGAAAATAGATCAGAGCTCAGAAATATTCGAAAAAATGTCCGTTCGAACCGGAGATCGCCATCATCAACTGAAAAATAAGAGAAGACAAAATTAGGCCAAAAATCAAATTCTTTAATAAATAGATCCAGATCTTATAGAGAATTTAGAAAAAGCTACGAGGTCAGAAAAATCCGCAAAAATGTCCATTGGAACCGGGAGATCACCATCTTTAATTGACAAATAAGAGAAGACACAATTAGGCTTAAAAATCATATCATTTAATATAAGGATTCATTTCTTACTGAAAATTTAGAAAATTTACCTGGACCTCAGAAAAATCCCTAAAAATGTCAGTTGGAATCAGGAGATCGCCATCTTCAACGGAAAAAATATAAAAGAAGACAAAATTAGGCAAAAAAAAATCATATCGTTTAATAAAAAGATTCAAACCTTCCCGAAAATATATAAAAATAGCCCCAAGTTCTTAAACATCTATAAAAATGTCCATCGGAATGGGAGATCGCCATCCTCAACTGAAAAATAACAGAAGACAAAATTAGACTATAAAAATCATATCAATTAATATAAAAACCCACATCTTACAGAAAATGTAAATAATAGCCCACAGCTCAGAAAATCCGTACAAATGTCCGTTGGAACCGAGAGATCGTCATCTTCTACTAAAAAAGAGAAGACAAAATGAGGCCAAAAAATCATATTATTTGATAAAAAGATCCATATCTTTAAGAAAATGTTGAAAAATAGCCACAGCTAAGAAAAATATACAAAAATGTCCGTTGGAACCGGTAGATCGCAATCTCTAACTAAAAAAATAAGAGAAGACTAATGTAGGATATAAAAATTATATCATTAAGTAAAAAGATACATATCTTCCATAAAATATAGAAAATAGCACTGAGCTCAGAAAAATCTACAAAAATATCCGTTAGATCGGAAAATCGCCATCTTCTACTGAAAAAATAAGAGAAGACAAAATTAGTCCAAAAATCATATCATTTAATAAGAATATCAATATCTTCCAGAAAAATTAGAAAATATCACTGAAGTCAGAATAATCTGTAAAAATGTCCGTTGGAACCGGGAGATCGCCATCCTCAACTTAAAAATAAGCGAAGGTAAAATTAGGCCAAAAATCATATCATTTAATATAAAGATTCAAATCTTATAGAAAATGTAGAAAAATAGTGTCGAGCTCAGAAAAATCCGCAAAAATGTCCGTTGGAACTGAGAGATTGCCATATTCAATAGAAAAGTAAGAGAAGACAAACTTAGGATACAAAAATCATATCATTTAATAAAAAGATACAATTTTCAATAAACTATAGAAAATAGTTCCGAGCTTAGAAAAATCTGCAACATTGGCCGTTGGAACCGAAAGTTCGCCATCTTCAACTGAAAAATCAGAGAAGACAAGTTAGGCTATAAAAATCAGATCGTTTAATATAAAAATTCATATCCTACAAAAAATTTAGAAAATAGCCCAGAGCTCAGAAAAATCCGCGAAAAATCCATTGGAATAGGACGATCGCCATCTTCAATGAAAAAATAATAGAAGACAAAATTAGGCCTAAATCATTTCATTTAATAAAAAGATCCATAATTTCCCGAAATGTTGAAAAATAGCCCCGAGCTCAAAAAATCCGTAAAAATATCCGTTGGAACCCGAAAAATGCCATCTTCAACTAAAAAAATAAGAGATGACAAAATTAGGCTATAAAAATCATATCATTTAATATAAAAATCAATATCTTACAAAATAATTTAGAAAATAGCACGTAGCTCTAAAAAATCCGCACAAATATCTGTTGGAAATGGTAGATTGCCATCTTCAACTGAAAAAGTGAAGACAAAATTATGCCAAAAATCATATCATTTAATAAAAAAATTCATATCTTCCAGAAAATGTAAAAATAGCCACAAGTTAAGAAAAATCAGCAAAAATATCCGTTGAAACTTGTAGATCGAAATCTTCAGCTGAAAAAATAAGAGAAGACAAACATAGGATACAAAAAACATATCATTTAAAAAAGATTCATAGCTTCCATAAAATGTAGAAAATATCACCGAGCTCATACAAATCTACAAAAATGTCCGATGGAACCGAGAGATCGCAATCTTCAACTGAAAAATAAGAGAAGTCAAAATTGGGCCAAATATCATATCATTTAACAAATAGATCCATATCTTCTAGAAAATTAAGAAAATAGACCCGAGGTTAGAATAATCCGCAAAAATGTCTGTTAGAACCAGGAGATCAGTATTTTCAATTGAAAAAAATAAGAGAAGGCAAAATTCGGTCAAAAGCATATCATTTAATAAAAAGATCCATAACTTCCCGAAAATGCAGAAAAATAGTCTTGAGCTTAGAAAAATCCGCAAAAATGTCCATTGGAACCGGGAGATTGTCATCTTCAATTGGAAAAAAAATAAGAAAAGACAAAATTGGGCTACAAAAATCATATCATTTAATAAAAAGAGCCATATCATTAATTAAATGTAGAAAATAGCCCCGATCTCAGAAAAATCCGCAAAAATGTCCGTTGGAACCGGGAGATCGCCATCTTCAACTAAAAAATAAGAGGAGATGAATTAGGCTAATATCATTTAATCTAAATATTAATATCATACACAAAACGTTGAAAACAGCCTGGATCTCAGAACAATCCGAAAAAACGTCTATTGGACCCGTGAGATCGCTATCTTCATCTGAAAAATATGAGAGGACAAAATTAGGTCAAATTATTATATTATTTAGTAAAAAGATCCATAAGTTTTAGAAAATGTAGAAAATAGCCTCTAGGAAAAAATTCTGCAAAAATATCCGTTGGAATTGAGAGAACGCCATCTTCAACTGAAATATAAGAAAAGACAAAATTATACCAAAAAATCATATCATTTAATGAAAAGATTCATTTCTTTCAGAAAATATATAAAAATAGCCACAAGTTAAGAAAAATCAACACAAATGTCCGTTGAAACCGGTAGATCGCCATCTTCAACAAAAAAAATAAGAGAAGACAAACATGGGATATAAAAATCATATCATTTTAAAAAATTCATGTCTTCCATAAAATGTAGAAAATATCAAAGAGCGCATAAAATTGCAAAAATGTCCGTTGGAACCGAGAGATCGTCATCTTCAACTCAAAAATAAGAGAAGACAAAATTAGGCCAAAAATCACATCATTTAACAAATAGATCCATATCTTCTAGAAAATTTATAAAATAGACACGAGGTCAGAATAATCCGCAAAAATTTCTGTTGGAACCAGGAGATCAGTATCTTCGACTGAAAAATAAGAGAAGAAAAAATTAGGTCAAAAGACATATCGTTTAATAAAAAGATCCATAACTTCCCGAAAATGTAGAAAAATAGTCCCGAGAAAAATCCGCAAAAATATCCGTTGGAAGCGGGAAACCGCTATCTTCAATTGAAAAAAAAGAAATGACAAAATTAAGCTACAAAAATCATATCATTTAATAAAAAGAGTCATATCTTCAATTAAACATAGAAAATAGCCTCGAGCTCGGAAAAATCCGCAAAAATGTCCGTTGGAACCAGGAGATTGCCATCTTCAACTGAAAAATAACAGGAGACAAATTAGGATAAAAATGTATATAATTTAATCTAAAGATTCATAGATTACAAAATTAGGTCAAAAATTATATTATTTAATAAAAAGATCCTTATCTTCCAGAAAATGTAGAAAACAGCCTCTAGGTAAAAAATTCCACAAAAATCTCCGTTGGAACTGGAGAACGTTATCTTCAACTGAAAAAAATAAGAGAAGACAACATTAGGCCAAAAAATCATATCATTTAATAAAATGATCCATAAATCCATAAAATAAATAAAAATATCCCCCAAGCTAACAAAAATCAGTAAAAATGTTCGCTGGAACTGGTAGATCACAATATTCAACTTAAACTAAGAGAAGTAAAACTTAGGATATAAAAATCATATCGTTTAAAAAAATCCATATGTTCCATAAAATGTAGAAAATAGCATCGAGCTTCGAAAAATCTGCAAAAATTTCTGTTGGAACCGGGAGATCGACATTTTCAACTGAAAAATAAGGGAATAAAAAATTAGGCCAAAAAATCATATCATTTAATAAAAATATCCATATCTTCAAGAAAATTTAGAAAATAATCAACGGGTTAAAATAATCTGAAAAATGTTCGTATGAACCGGGAGATCGCCATCTTCAACTGAAACTAGGAGAAGACAAATTTAGGCCAAAAAACCATACCATTTAATAAAAATATCCATAACTTTCCGAAAAAGTAGAAAAATAGTTCGGAGCTTAGAAAAGTCGGCAAAAATATCCGTTGGAATCGAGAGATCGAAATGTACAACTGAAAAATAAGAGAAGGCAAAATTAGGCTTAAAAATCATATCATTTAATAAAAAGATCTATATCTTCACTAAAGAGAAGAAAATAGCACTGTGCACAGAAAATTCCCAAGAATGTCCGTTGCAACAGGGAGATCGCCATCTTCAACTAAAAAATAAAGAAGAGAAAATTAGGCCAAAATGATATCATTTAGTAAAATGATGCATATCTTCCAGAAAATTTAGAAAAAAGCCTCGAGTCAGAAAAATCCGCAAAAAATGTCTGTTGGAACAGAGAGATCGCTATCTTCAACTAAAAAAAGAGAAGACAAAATTATGCAAAAAATTATATCATTTAATAAAAAGATCCATATCTTCCAGAAAATGCAAAAAATAGCTCTGAGCAAAGTAAAATCCGCAAAAATATCTATTTGAACAGGGAGATCGCCATCTTCAACTGAAAAATAAGAGAAGATAAAATTAGGCCACAAAAATCATATCTTTTATTTTAAAGATACATATCTTACAGAAAATTTAGAAAATAACCCGGAGCTCATAAAAACCGGATAAATGTCAAAAATATCCTCTATGTCAAAAAATCCGCAAAGATATCCAAGTAAAATCCGCAAAAATATCTGTTTGAACTGGGAGATCACCATCATCAACTGAAAAATAAGTGAAGACAAAATTAGGCTATAAAAATCATATATTTTAATTTAAAGATACATATCTTACAGAAAATCTAGAAAATAGCCAGGAGCTCATAAAAAACTGCATGAGTGTAGAAAATAGCCTCTATGATAAAAATATCTGCAAAAATATCCGTTGGAACTGGGAGAATGCCATCTTCAACCGAAAAATAAGAGAAGATAAAACTAGGCCAAAAAATCATATCATTTATTAAAATGATCCATATCTTCCATAAAATGTAGAAAAATAGCCCCAGGCTAAGAAAAATCTGTAAAAATGTCCGTTGGAACTGGTATATCGCCAAATTCAACTAAAAAAATAACAGAAGACAAATGTATGATATAAAAATAGTATCATTTAATAAAATGATCCATATTTTACATAAAATGTAGAAAATAGCAACGAGCTGCGAAAAATATGCAAAAATGTCTGTTGGAACTGGAGATCGACATCTTCAACCAAAAAATAAGTGAAGAAAAAATTGGGGCAAAAAACATATCATTTAATAAAAAGATGCATATCTTCCAGAAAATTTAGAAAATAACCCCGAGTCAGAATAATATGCAAAAATGTCTGTTGGAATCGAAAGATCGCCATCTTCAACTGAAAAATAAAAGAAGACAAAATTAGATCAAAATCATATCATTTAATAAAAAGATGCATATCGTTCAGAAAACTTAAAAATAGCCATGATGCCAGAATAATCTGCAAAAGTGACCATTGGAATCAGGAGATCGCCATATTCAACGAAAAAGTAAGAGAAGAAACAATTAGGCCAAAAAATCATATAATTTAATAAAAGATCCATAACTTCCAAAAAATGTTGAAACATAGTACCGAGCTAAAAAATCCGCAAAAATGTCCGTTGGAACCAGGAGATCGCCATATTCAACTGAAAAATAAGAGAAGACAAATTAGGCTAAACATCATGTCATTTAATAAAAGATCCATATCTTCAATAAAATGTAGAAAATAACTCCGAACAGAGAAAATTCAGCAAAAAATCTTCGTTGCAATCGCCATCTTCAACTGAAAAATAAGAGATGGCAAAATTACACCAAAATGATATCATTTAATAAAAGACACATATCTTTCAGAAAAACCAGAAAATAGCCCCAACCTTAGAAAAATTGGTAAAAATATCCATTGTAACACATAGATCGCCTTCTTCAACTGAAAAATAAGAGAAGACAAAATTATGCCAAAAATCATATCATTTACTAAAAAATCCATATCTTTCAAAAATACAGAAAATAGCTCCGAGCTAAGTAAAATCGATAAAAATTTCCGTTTGAACCGGGAGATAAGCGTCTTAAACTTAAAAATAAGAGAAGACAAAATTAGGCTATGAAAAGCATATCATTTAATATAAAGATACATATCTTATAGAAAATATTGAAAATAGCTTGTAGCTCAGAAAAATCTGCAAAAATATCTGTTGGAACCAGGAGATCACCATCTTCATCTGAAAAATAAGAAAAATGCAAAATTAGGCCAAAAATTCAAATTGTTATAAATGAGACCTTTGGTGTGAAAGGCTCTTGGTATCCACCATCTTGTAACGTTTAAATTATATTAATATAAGAGCTATGACCTTCACCATAGACTATGATTTTCTCAACTCTCAACACGTTATCAGCTCGAGTTATGCTCATAGAGAAAAAAAATGATGCGACAAAGCTCTGACGAATTTTTTCGTAACGGCTTGAGAGAGGAGTGGATGCGTGGATCGTGACGAAAAGCTTCGTAGGACGACAGATCTAGTGGTATTCCTAGATTTGTGCAACACGCTCCAATCAAGAGATTTTGCGACGATCTTTGGCGGCGAAGAACGATTCGTCAAATCTACCGAGGCATCTCAACCGTCGCTAGATCTGGAGGATAGATCTAGAGGTATTAAATCAAAAGTTGATCTAAACCGATTTTTCCTCAAGAATATGTTTAGATCTGTAATTTATGGATCAAAAATCGATGTTTTTACGATAAAAATCAAATTTTTATGAATAAAAGACATTGATTACAAAGATAAAAAATTGGTACAATAAAAATCGAATTTTTCTTTGAAAGAGGAAATTCATGTGCAAGGGAATTATCGCACAAAAGGTACAAAGATAGCTTTGCTATTAACGAATTTTAAGCATCGTAGTTGTTAAAAGTTGGCACTCTTGTGCTTCGTTGGACGAAACGGGCGGTCATCTTTTGAGAGGAAGAAACTCCTCTCATCAAGTTGGTTGTAGGTTCGGGCTTGTGCAGTGGTTACATGAAAAATAGCTTGAAAATGGGGGGAAGTAACTAGATATACTTGTATTACCTGCCAACATCTGCACATGAAAAATAAGAAGGCCCCTTGGAATCAAAACTGCAGCACCATGGATTTCTTAGACCAATGCCCAAATTTCACCTTGCAAATCACTATCATAAGCAGATGGATTGTCTTTAGGAATTGAATAATTTCCCCATAGGCCAAGTTTAAGTATCTCACTTTGACCTGGAAACCAATCGCCAATGTTATACAAATAATTGAGGATAAACAATAGTATACGTTAATATTGGTTACCATTAAGTCTAACCCCACAACTTTAAATTGTATGATTCGACCATACAAACACCCAAAAAATATCATGAACATTGATGAAATAGGAGTGTGATGCACCCAGAATTAACCTCAAAACTCACATAGTTATACCACAAATTACACAGAGATAAATCATTGTTAACAGTGCCAAGGGCTAAATGCGCTCCTAAATTAACCCCAGAAATTACCACAAGTGCAAGATGTCAGGCTTTGAAGTATAGAAAGATGTCGAACCCACAGGCAGCTGATGTTTATAGACTTGGGTATTTTCTAGATCTTAGAACAATGTCAGCTGGCATACTCAAGTTGGTTGTCACTGCTGTCTCTCAAGAAGGTTGTGAACAGTATAAAAAGACTAGGGCGTTAGGAGTCACCACTATGATTGTCAGATATCGATGTTAAGTAAGAATTCATACATTGAATTCGCTTTATTAGGAAGAGATTGTCGCGTATAAGATGTATAACTCATGGCCAACTATCGTTGTACCATTCGTCTAACGTATCCCGTATTCGGCCACACCGTCATGGATAGCCTCACACACGATCCATGCATTACGGTCGACAACTATTCTAAATCTCTACTTATACCACTGTCGTAAATCAGAGCTTTAATATGTGAATTGGTGGCTCTCATCGATGCTACTGTCATAGTCATCAAATTAGTAATATAGGACGTCGGTGGAAACCATCAAAGTGCATGCCACTGTCATGGTCACGAATCCTAATTGAATTCACTAACGTGCCTAATTAAGTTCATATGATACTCATTAAGCGAGTGTGCCACTGTCATGCTCACGATCCCAGTACAAGATCTCCTACAAACTTGGCTGGATCAACCAAAATACATCCTCTTTAGCCATGACAATATAAAAATCCTACCTTTACATCTAAATCCTAAGATCAGCCCTAGATAAGACTACTCATAGATTATGGAAATGGCAATGCAAGATTTATCCAAAGCAAAAGAATTCATCATAGCAATAGAAGACATCAAATAAATCATAAGAGGATTAGAAATCATTACTAAAACATTGTAGGGTGATAGTTAATCGCAGATAATTAAGGCCCTTAAGATTCAAAGCAAAAATCTCCAATAAAAATCCAAGCCTTTTTTTCTACAAATTAGGGACAGCTATGAAACTCTCTTTAAAAACTAAACTCGAAAACTCTACTAAAGAAAATAACAAGCTCTCTAAAATAATTTTAAAATTGTGCTTAAATACAAGGGGTATGGACCCCATAAAATTTTGGTATCATGGGCAATCGGGCCCACCAAGTAGTCTGGCCGCGGCACCCTACTCGGTTGAGTAGCGGCCCCGCTCGGTCGAGCGAGAAACGGCTCCACTTTGGTTGCTTCTTCTGCTTTAGGATTTTACGGGGCTACTCGATCGTGTAGCCCCTCCACTTGATCGAGCTATAGTAATCTAAAATTCTTTCCAAAACACTGCTCTATTTGGGCCTGGCTTGGTCGAGTAGAAGGTCTGCTCGGTCGAGTCACCATGCTAGCTCGGTCGAGTCACCATGCTAGCTCGGTCGAGTTGTAATGCTAGAGAATAGCTTGAAATAGTCGTTCCATTTGGAATCAGCTCGGTCGAGTAGGAGCTTTGCTCGGTCGAGCAGGGCGCATCAGTTGCATTGGAGCTTTTAGAGTATAAGCTCGGTCTAGTGCTGAGTAGCTTGGTCTGGGAAATCAGACTCCATTGCTTCTAAGGTTCTCAAATCTCTTTCTTTTCTCTTCTACTCCTGCAATCTTCTTCGTCACCTCAGCAAACACCCATGGAACCTTGCCAATGATGCTTCAGATGTGTCAGATGTGTCCATATCCCATAATTGCTCCATTTCGCTCCAAAGTTCTTGAAAATCCACATTTCTATACGAAACTCGAATATGACATTAGAAGCACGATAATATATGAAACTGTGAACTTAGAAAGACGAATATGATATGAAATGATGAAGTAAATGTATGGAAAGTATGGACACATCAAAATCTCCCAAGTTACCTCTTATTCATCCTCGAGGAAGTGCATACGAAGCTCACCGGGTGATAAAAATAAGAAATAGAAAAAGAATACGAAGTGGAGGGAGGCGCTAGATTATTCGGTCAGATCTCAAGCTACAAGCCCCATATCACGATACTTCGAAAAGAAAACACATGCTATATGGATTTCATATCTTGTAAGAATATGGTACTTGCAAACTTTTAAGAACAAAGAAAAGGGATTCTCTAAATTCATGCAACCAATTCACATCCACTTCTTGCAATTCATAGAATCTAATATACAAATGTTGGTGATGCACTTTTCAATCAAAAGTAATAAATGGAGAATATAAGAGTCACACCAAGCATATAATAGAGAATGGAATAAATCAATACATTCACATATTCATATCAATTCATAAGAAATTTTCATAGCTAAACTGTCACCAAGTTTCAGCATTATCAACTATTCCCATCCATGCACAACTCCACTCTAATGACGTACTTAATCATGTGGTCAAATGAATTCACCCCCAAGCCTAGCTTGATGCTTCGCATCTAAAGGAAAAAGATAGGAGGAAATGGGATTTTTGCCTTGGTTTTCCCAAGCATTTTTGTGGCTCCAACAATGAGATATATACATATTTTGCCTTTTCTTTTTGGACTTTTTCTCATTTTTTGGATTTTTGTAGGAGCTAATTGATTTGTATTTTTGGACTTTGGCTCCTTTTTGGCCTTTTGTACTTTTGCAGCTAAATTTTTTTTGCAAGGGATTTTTTGGGGATGGATGCGAGAAAAGTAGCTGCAAGGGATGAACTCAAGTGACAAGTAGAGAATAAAGATATATGTGGAGAAAGAAATAATATAACACTCGATTCAATCTATGATGTGCATGGAATGTTTTCCTCCATCGCTAATCACAACTCTTGGAACTTTGAATCTGGGAAAAATGTTCTTCTTGAAGAAATTGGAGACTACACGGGCGTTATTAGTCAGTGAGTCTATGGCTTCAACCCATTTGGAGACGTAGTCTACCGAGACCAAAATATATTGGTTAGCAAGGCTGGATGGGAATGGCCTCATGAAGTCTATTCCCCAAACGTCAAATATTTCAATCTCCAGGATACTATTCTGTGGCATTTCATTCCTTCTGTAGATGTTCACACTCTTTGGCATCTGTCGCATTCCTTGATGAAGATGTTTACATCCTTGAATAGTGTGGGCCAATAGAAATCACGTTGGAGGATTTTCGTCGCTGTCTTCATCGTGCTAGCGTGCCCCTGCATTGCAAGCTATGACAGTGTGAAATTATGGCTGTCATCTCACTCTCCGGGACACATCTGCTGATGATTCCATCGTGTAAGTCTTGTAGAGGAGTTGATTGTCCCAAAAATAGCTCTGGATGTCATGCAGGAACCTTTTTCTGCTGTTGCGAGCTTATATCATATGGCATGATCCTGCAAGCAATGCAATTGACGATATCGACGAACCAATGAGTTTCTGAAAGGGCAACGATGAAGAGATGGTCATCCGGGAAAGAGTCGTCTATCGGAATGGGGAGATTTGGGTCGTCAAATGTAAGGCATGAGAGATGGTTTGCGACTACATTCTTGACACCCTTCTTGGCTCTGATCTCCAAATCAAATTCCTGAAGTAGAAGAATCCATCTGATTAACCTGGGTTTGGCGTCCTTCTTGTTTAACATAAATCTAAGGGTGGCATGATTGGTGTGGGCAATGACCTTGGATCCAACGATATATGACCTGAACTTCTCGATAGCGAAGATGGCGACGAGCAGTTCTTTTTCTATAGTAGTGTAATTCTGTTGGATGATCGTTGGGGTTGGATGATCAACGCAGTTCAAAAGATAAGCTCCAGTCCGTGGGGTTGGATGATCAGTGCATTGGTGAGATCCTTCTTTAACCTGTTAAAAGCTAACTGACAATCGTCAGAGGATATAAAAGGAGTGTCTTTAGCTAGTAATTCGGTTAGTGGTCATGCGATCTTGGAAAAGTCTTTAATGAAGCGGCGAGAAAATCTTGCATGTCTAAGAAAGCTCCTAATCCCTCTCACATTTATGAGAGGTGGCAACCTCTCGATAATTTCAATTTTGGACTTGTCAACCTCTATTCCACGAGGCGAGATGATGTGTCCCAGAACTACCCACTCTTGGACCATGAAATGACATTTTTCTCAGTTGAGCACTAGATTAACTTCTTGGGACCTTTCGAGCACTCTAGTAAGATTTTTTAGACAAGCGACAAAGATTGCTCCATAGATGGAGAAGTCAGCCATGAAAACCTCTATGATGTTCTCAACAAATTCAGAAAATGTGGCAGTCACATGCACCTTTGGAATATCGCAGGTGCATTGCATAGTTCAAACAGCATTCTTCGGTAGGCAAAGGTGACGTAAGAACAAGTGAATGTATTCTTTTCCTGGTCGTCGGGGTGGATGGGTTTTGGAGGAATTCAGAATACCCATCTAGGAAGCAAAAGTGTGAGTGCTTAGCTAAACGCTCCAACATTTGATCAATGAAAGGGAGAGGGTAATGGTCTTTTCGGGTCGCTTTATTGAGCTTCCTATAGTCAATGCACATCCTCCACCCGGTGACAGTTCAAGTGGGGATGAGCTCATCCTTATCATTTTTAACCATTGCCATTCCTCCCTTCTTTGAAATTACCTGGACAGGGCTAACCCACCTACTATCAGAGATATGATAGATTATTCCTACTTCAAGTAGTTTCAAGACTTCCTTTTTACCATCTTCTTCATATTGCGGTTAAGGCGCCTTTGAGGCTCCATAGAGGTGGCACTCTCATCATCAAGAAGGATCATATGAGTGCACCTACCAGGGCTAAGACCTTTTATATCATTGGTCGAGTATCCTATGACGTTTCTAAAATTTTTTAGGATAGCTATGAGGTCGTCAAGTTCAGCGTTAGACAATGAGGCGTTGACTTGGTACTTGGAATTCTCCCCTAAGAAGCAATACGTTAAATGAGGGGGGAAAGGTTTGAGATCTACCTCTGGGGAGTCGACATCCCCCACCTCCATTACATCGACATGCGGTGTGTCCCTTGATGGTTCAATGTTCTGGTAAGGAGCTTGGTGGTATTTGTGTCTTGCAGGTTCTGAAGTGGAGGTTTCCTCCAATGATGGCATTATTGTACTAATCCAATAGCATGTGTCGATGATCTGCGTACCTCCTCCCGAGGCATAATCGGTTCTTGCTCAAGATCGAGTCTCCCAGGTGGAGGTTGGTACTCAATGCTGCAGGTGGTCTCCATAGCTGGACTATCCATCGCGATCCTCTCAAGTAGTGTCAATTGTAGAAAAGAATACGGTGTGTCCACCTGTAAATCTTGATATGGAGGGGTGGGGTAGTCCGTCCAATGATGGTAGGGTAGGTGAGGAAAAAGGGTCGTAGGTGTGAATTACAAGTTGATGCTGGTCATGTATGTGTCCTTGCATGTGGTATACAACATAGCTCAACGACACACTTGGATTGAATGAAGCTGCTCCCATTCTTAGCTGGGTTAAATGCTGTGTCAGGTTGTCCATCTTGTTTGCAAGGGCTGTTACGGTTCTCGTAGTGACCAACATCAACATACAAACCTGTATACACCTACAAAATAAGAAAAGTGGAGAAGTGAATATAGGGTAAAGAAATACGTAGTCTCTCGATGAAGACTAAAACCAAAATCAATTCGTGCCTCCCCGACAACGGGGCCAAAAAGCTGAACGGTCCCCGGAGTGTACGATGCAAATAAAACCGTAGCGCACGGATTTGTATAGTCGCTTACGAGTCAAACACTAGGAGGCAGTTAATAAGTATCGGTTTTATAGGTTTTCGAATGAAAGCTATGTGATAGTCACGGTGATTGGTTGGTGAATGGTAGAAATAGTGTGGATCAAATGGTAACAGCTCTAGGGCATGGGGAATCCCTTCCATTTGACCAGCGTTAAGGTTAAGCTAATAATCAACCGGTTGTCGGGTTCATTGGAACTCGTGAGAGGTTGTGTGACCTAAGGGCATTCGCCTATCCCCCACTGTCGTGATGCATGATAGGTTATTCCCTTATATCATGTCCTACCCCCGCTGTCGTGATGCAATGATAGGACAACCCATACATCGATGTCAGTGGTCTCCTATGCATCGGTGTACGTTGGACGCATTATGCTCGACGAATATCCCCAATTTTCCTCACACCCATAGTGGCGTTCGGAGATTAGTACATTGGGATCTTAATCTCGGCCCGTTGGCATCCAATCACACCGATAGTATGGATCGTCATATAGATCGATCCCCGGATCAGTCCCGACTTTTGATCGGCGACCAATCCGATCACCCTGAAGGGTGGGGGTCGAATCTACAACGATAATAATCGTCCCAATGTACCCCTAATCTCAACTAACCCAGCAATTAAATCAATTAATTGGTTCAACCCATGGGCCAAATCCAATGGGGTTCATCCCATCACCCTAGATGAAAACTACTCAATACCCATCGCAATAGAAGGGGTTTCTAGCAATGGGTAAGCATCTAAAGCCATGGATTCAAGTTATAAAAGCTATACATGATAAGACAGGGCAGTAGCAACAAAGAGAGAAAATTTATATTAAGCAAAGATAGAGTATTATTAGAACAATGAAAATAAATAAATGAAGAAGTTAAGAATTCTTGCAAACTTGCCCAAAACCATAGAAATAACAGAAAAACAGCTAAAAGATGGATTCCTCTCGCAGGATGATGAAGGGGCGCTTATATACGCGCGTCCAAAAGACCAAAATAGCCCAAGATCTGCCCTAGCAGCTGCAAAAAACGGTCTAACGTGACCGCGTCAAGAAACGACATGATTGCGTCGTTCCTTATGAGAGTGGGGGAATTGGGGCTCAGCAAGTGGTCGCATCAATAGAGACCCGGCCGCATCGAAATTGGTTACGCGGCCGCGTCGTCTATTGTCACGACAGCATCGTTCTGCTCTAGATGCCGTAAATTTGCGACCGCATCGTCTTTGTTCATGCGGGCCGCAAAAGACTATGATCTTCAATCTTATTTTTGACTCTATAAGCCTTCTGACGCAGCCGTTTGGTGGAAATTGAGGCGGCTGCGTAGTTCATGTTTCTCTGGCAGTTTGACGCGGCCGTGTGGACATGGTGACTCGGCAGCATCAAGGGCAGTTGCTCAAAAAGTCTTCTCCTTTGTGCCAATTGACTCACCGGCTTCGCTCCTTTTGCCTCTTTGCACAAAGATCTTACCATATGATCTCCAATCGGCACATATTATATATGCAAAGCACGTGAGGGACCACAAAAGCAAAAGAAGAGACAAAAAGAGACAAAAACAGGGAAAACATGGAGGAATAAAGAATGAAACAGTCTAACACGTGTATAAAAAAAGAGTGGAAAACTGTATACACTAAACACTCATCACCCTCCTTCATCCATTAGTTTTTCTCTCAAAAACAATGGTGATGCACTATCTGAAGTTCGGGAAAGAAGATTTCGATCGTTTGAGGCCTAGAATGTCCTCTTTCATCAATTAGAGTGAGCTAGGGCAGCCAGAAACCGAAAAATGCTTCAAACCTGCTATTTTGAACAACCGTTGGGTAATTCCAATTGAAATTTCGTGGGAATAGAGGAAACAACATCATCTCCACACAGAAACAACGTTTACTGTCCATTTGTTCTTATATTCCACCAAAAATCCCATGAAATCCATGTGATTCTCAGAAATCAAAGACAAGGGCAATTGCTTGTGTTTTAAATGTAAGAGTAAATTCTTTTAGTTTTTCTATAGAAAACGATGGTGATGCACTATCCGAAGCTCAGGAATGAATATTTTGATTGTTTGAGACCTAGAATGCCCTCCTTAATCCATTAGAGTGACCTAGGGCAGCCCAAAATCGAAAAATGCTTCCAACCTGCTATTTTGGGCAACCCTTGTGTAATTCCAATTGAAATTTCATGGGAATAGAGGAAACAACATCCTCTCTGCATAGAAACAACGTTAACTCTCCATTTGTCCTTATATTCCACCAAAACACTCATGAAATCCGTAAGAGTCCCAGAAATCAAAGATGGGTGCAATTGTTTGTGTTTTGAATGCAAGTGTGAATTCATGTAGTTTTTCTGTCGAAAATGATGGTGATGCACTATCCGAATCCGAAGCTAAGGAACGAATATTTCGATTGTTTGAGACTCAAAATACCCTCCTTCATCCATTAGAGTGAGATAGGGCAGCCAGAAATCAAAAAATGCTTCAAACCAGCTCTTTTGGCCAACCGTTGGGTAATTCCAATTGAAATGTCATTGGAATAGAGAAAACAACATCCTCTCCGCAAAGAAACAATGTTTGCTCTCCATTTGTTCTTATATTCCACCAAAACTCCGACGCGTGTGATTCCCAAAAATCAGAGACGGGTGCAATTGCTTGTGTTTTGAATGCAAGAGTAAATTCTTGTAACTTTTCTGTAGGAAACGATGATGATGAACTATCTGAAGCTCAGGAATGAAGATTTTTATCGTTTGTGGCCTTGACTGCCATCCTCTCAGCATTGAAACAACGTTTACTCTCCATTTATCCTTATATTCCTCCAAAACTCCCACGAAATCCGTGCGAGTCCCAGAAATCTGAGACGGATGCAATTGCTTGTGTTTTGAATGAAAGAGTAAATTCTTTTATTTTTTGTATCAAACGATGTTGAGCATAATCGGAAGCTCAGGGAAGAAGATTTCGATCCTTTGGGAATTCCCTCCTTAATCAATTAGAGTGATCTAGGGTAGCCAGAAACTGAAAAATGCTTCAATCCTGCTATTTTTTGAGCAACCATGGAGTATTTCCACTTGAAATTTCGTGGGAATCAAGGAAACAACCTCCTCTCTGCATAGGAGCAACATTTTCTCTCCATTTTTTCTTATATAACCAAACATCCCACGAAATCCATGCGAGTCCCAGAAATCAGAGTCGGGTGCAATTGCTTGTGTTTTGAATGAAAGAGTAAATTCTTATAGTTTTTCTGTAGAAAATGATGTTGACACATCAGAAGCTCTGGATCAAAGATTTCGATCGTTTGAGGCCAAGAATGACCTCCTTCATCCATTAATGTGATAGCTAGGGCAGCCAGAAACGAAAGATGCTTCAAACCTGCTATTTTGGGCAACCGTTGTGTAATTCCGATTGAAATTTCTTGAAAATAGAGGAAACGACATCCTCTCGGCATCGAAACACAGTTTACTCTCTATTTATTCTTCTTATATTCAACCAAAACCCCCACGAAATCCGTGCGAGTCCCAGAAATCATAGTTGGTCACAATTGCTTGTGTTTTGAATGAAAGAGTAATTCTTGTAGATTTTCTGTTGCAACAATGGTGACGCTCTATCGTAAGCAAAGGAACGAAGATTTCGATCTTTTGGGACCTAGAATGCCCTCCTTAATCGATTAGAGTGAGCTTGGCATCCAAAAACCGAAAAATACTTTAAACCTGCTATTTTGGGCAACTATTGGGTAATTTCATTTGAAATTTGGTGGGAATATATGAAACAACCTCCTCTCCTCATAGAAACAACGTTTACTCTCCATTTGTCTTTATATTCCTCCAAAACTCTCACGAAATCCGTGCGAGTCCTAGAAATCAGAGACGGGCGCAATTGCTAGTGTTTTGATTGTAAGAGTAAATACTTGTAGTTTTTCTGTAGAAATTGAGGGTGACGAACTATCGGAAGCACATGAAAGAAGATTTTGATCGTTTGGGGACTAGAATTCTCTCCTTAATCCATTAGAGTGAGCTTTTTTGGATAAGGTAAGTAATATAACCAGAAAAACCAAAGATGCTTCATAATAGCGGCCTTGTTCCAATGCTCCATACTCTTAATTCCCAAACCACCTTCCTCGAAAGGCAAGCAAATAGAATCCCAAGAAACCTTATCCCCTCCAGACAACAAATCAGTACCCTTCCAAAGGAAAGATCGAAGAGTAGAAATAACCTGTCGAATGACTGCCTTCGGAAGGATAAACATGGAAGCCCAATATACATTAATAGAAAACATCACAACTTAATAAGTTGGGATCTACATGCAAATGATAAAGCACGATAAACCCAACTCTGAGCTCTAGCTACAGTACGCTCTACTAACACACGGCAATCCGTGGCCTTCAGTGATGCAAATCATAGCACACCTTCAAATGATCAAGTTCAAACTTCAAATGATCAAGTTCAAGGTCCAATTGAACCAATTAGGTGATTGTGAGCAAAGAAGTTCAAAGATAATCAACGAGTTGATTCAAGCGATTTGGGCTCAAGCAAATTCATGGAGGTCCATTGATCATGAGCCATGTGTTCAACAAAGATGGTCAACATGACTCAAGTTCTAGAAGAATCTGACTACGGATAGCTTAAATTCTGCAAATAAATTGGCACGCTTTGGATTACTCTTTTTGGAAGGTTTGCATGCCAATTTCCACTTTTTGGAAGGCTTGCATGCCAAAATACCCTATTGGAAGGCTTGCAAGCCTATATAATTACTTTCCTCTTTTTATGGAAGGCTTGCATGCCAAAATACTCTATTTGGAAGGCTTGCATGCCTTGATATTTAGTTTCCTTTTCTATTTTTGGCATGTGATCAGCTAATTAATGGGCTGATTTGTAGCCATACTTTTAGCCTAAAATTTAGGACCTTTCCGTATAATTTTGAGCCTATTAAAAGGCATCTAAGAATGGAAAAAAGGAATTTGATTATTCGGTAAAAATTTCTGAGAGAATTTCTCGGTTCTTTGAAGAACTATTCAACTTATCGGAGTTTTTCGTGGTGTTTACCATCGACTTATCAAACGGATTTCCACCATCGTTTGTGGTGTCTTCCTTAAACCGAGTTTCTTGTTCGCAATAAGCAACGGGTCGAGATCTTCTACACCGAGGTTCTTGCTTTTGTCATATAACGGGTCGAGGTCTCCATCCAAATTCTGATTATAAAACTATCTTGGGTTCCTCTTCGTTGTCGGGTCTCGTCGTTCATGTCGGGGTCCGTATCATTTGGTATCAGAGCTTTGAGTCTAGATCAGGTTTGCCTATCTTTAAAATCAAAAAAACCTTTTTTTTGTTTTATTCAGTATTCTTTTAGTCTCTAAATTCGGTTTACATACCCTTGTTTAGCCGAATTTCTTTATCCATTTTTCGTTCGTATTTTGTTTCAAAATATCGTTCCTTTACTATCAAAAATACATCTGCTGATTATAAAAAAAACAAGTTTCAAAAAAGCAAAAAAGAAGAAGAAGAAGGAAAAAAAGAGAAAGAAAGAAAGAAAAACCAAACAAAAAAGGTACATCGGACTCAACAATTTTTTGTAATTATTCATTTTGGTTATAATCAGTGTAACAAATCACATCACCATAAAGATTTATCTTTTTGTGTGTGTGAAAATTCTCCCTCCAAATACCAATCTTTTTGTGTGGAAATTTTGATAACGTCAGGCTTCCAAAATTTTTGTCACCAGTGTTTCTTGTAATCTTCCTTTCAGATTTGAAGTTCCTTTATGCGTTCTTGGTGAATTGTTATTGGAAATTTCGTGTATTGTTTGTTTAGTTCCAAAAGAACAGAAAGATAAATTACAAAGTGTGAGAAGTAAGAGTGGTGAGAACAATAGAGGGTTAGAGGCCACAAATTTTGAGTGAAAACATGAGCGTATAGTGATTCACATTCTTGAGTGTAAAATGTAAGGGAGAGAATTGTGAGGTCTTTTTTTCTAACTTTGTTTTGCAGGAAACATGTCTCACAATAGTGCTACCACAGATTTGCCTGATCAGAAATTGCTAGTGGAGGCCATAATAAGTGAGATGAAGCGTGTGATGTTGGAGCTCGATCAAGTTCATGAGCGTCTAGATAAGATGGAGGATAGACTTAGTGAGCAGCCACAAAATACTCCTAATACGCATAGAAAGGAAAGAGTTCAGCCGATGGCAGTAAAGGGTGAAGATGAATAGTCTTATGGGACTAGTTTTGATGAAGATGAAGATCAATATTCAGTTGTTAATCATAGGGAGATGTGGAGGACAGTTTAGAGAAGCTATGAATATGGAAGATAACAACTTGGGTGGTATTAAGATGAAGATTCCTTCATTTCAAGGTAAAACTGATCCTGAAGCATACCTTGAGTGGGAGAAGAAGATGAAGTTCATATTTGACTGCCACAACTATTCTGAAGCAAAGAAGTTAAGATTAGCTGTGATTGAAATTTCTGACAATGCTATTACTTGGTGTGATCAGCTTGTTACAAACAGGAGAAGAAATAGAGGACGACCAATAGAGACATGGGAGGAGATGAAAGCAGTAATGAGAAAGTGTTTCGTTCATATTTACTACTGTTACGACTAATATCAACGAGCCCGAATTACAACAGCCCACAGCCCGACCTCAAAGGAGAAGCCCACTAGAGAAGACAGGCCCGCCCGAAGGGAGCCCACGTACGGGGCTGAAGGCCCAGCCAATTCGCCCTCGGGGGCACCCGGCTAGCCCCCATTTGGCCGGATTAACCATCCCCCCTGAATCCACGATCCCATGATGGCCATTAACGGACCCGTTAATGGGCGACCCCTCCACTACGCACGAGTGGGAGGAGGCGGAGGCGGATGGGGAGGACGTGAGAGGAGGCAGGACGTGGGGCAATCACGGAAGACCATATTAGGGGAAGGCCAGGACGACGGAGAAGGGGATCGAAACTGAGGTAATCAACAGAGAGGTACTCCATCAACGACCTAGGCTTTCGCCACTCCATATTCCTCCCCCCCTTTTACTCGCACCGCTCGGGTTGACGTTCCGACTTCCTTGCAAGCCGGATCTCCCCCGCCGAGTACCCTTTCAGACCCTGATCTGACTTAGGCATCGGAGGGGATCTGGCCGGAACCTAGGTCCGGCCTCCCTGACGAGTTTCCTCATCTGTCCAGGAAGAAGACATCCGAGGCGCCGAGGCTACCCCTCAGCGTCGGTCGGCTACCCCGATCGCAGTCGTCAGGAGGACGGCTGCTCAGGCGTCGTCTCACTTGCAAGGCGCCGAGGCTACCCCTCGACGCGGATCCGACCGAGGCCGAGCGCGATTCAGCCGAAGCCGAGCGCGAGTCACCGAGCCGAGGCTACCCCTCAGCTCTGCAGCGCCGAGAACAAGCAGGCTCGGCAAACCCAAGGGACCCCCAAGTCGGCCCCTTGACCACGTTGACCATACAGCCGACGGTCAACGAGCTGTGGTGAGAAAACACCTGTAAACATCTGGTGCCGTCTGTGGGAACGAAAGAACACCCACGTAAAACAACCACACCGACAATTACACGGCTCCACCCCCCCCCCCCCCACGGTGGAGAAGAGGCGCGGCCCCGGTGGTGGGCACTGACCAACCCCGTGGCAAGTGGAGCGAGGCCATGCCTCCCAGGCACGCGAACCGGGCGGTGAGCTTGGATCGAGCAGAGGGCAGTGCTGAGGAGACTGGCGGCCGATCGCTAGCTTCCCGGGGCAGTAGGATCGAGAGAACACGGGAAAAGCCGGGATCGAGCAAAGCGCTGGTGGTGTCCCTGATCGTAGATACCTCCGTGGTGCGGCGGCTACTAGTCGACACCGGTAGCTCGTGCGACATCCTCTTCACATCGACTTTGGAAAGGATGGGGCTACGTGGCGAAGACTTGGAGCCATGCACGGGGCCCGTGGTGGGTTTCACGGGACATTCTGAACCTATCATTGGGGCGATCCACCTCCCGGTCACGCTAGGGGGAGCACCCGATTCGATGACACTGACGGTGGAATTCATTGTGCTGAAGGTCGGCTCGGCGTACAATGGGATCATCGGCCTCATCAACGCTATTGACATGGTGGTCTCAACGCTCCACCGGACGATCAGGTTTCAAACCCCAAGGGGGGTCGGGCAAATCAACAGCGACACGAAGGGAGAGAAGATCTGCTACCACTTGACAGACGAGAAGGTCGTCGGAGGGCCTGGCGATCCCATGGCCTCACTCGACCTGAGGCATGGACCGAGACCCACCCCTGCAGGAGAACAAGAGGCGATCCCGGTTACGAACGTCGAGGGGAGATTCGTCTCCATTGGGTCAGGGCTGGATCCTGACTCGAAGCACAAGCTGGTCGAATGCCTGGAGGCCAACCTGGACGTCTTCACATGGTCGGCCGAAGATATGCCTGGCGTTGATCCCCGGGTGATCGTTCACCGATTGAACGCCGACCCCAACTTCAGACCCGTCTGGCAGAAGAAGCGGAACCTAGGTGGTGAAAAGATGAAGGCAGCCTCTGATGAAGTAGAGCAACTCCTCGAAGCCGGTTTCATCCGAGAAGTCTGGTACCCCAAATGGCTGTCCAACGCGGTATTGGTCAGAAAACCCAACGGGAAGTGGCGGATGTGTGTAGATTTTAGCGACATCAACAAAGCCTGTCCCACGGACAGCTATCCACTGCCGCAGATCGACCACCTCATAGACAACGCCTCGGGATACGAGATGCTCAGCTTCATGGACGCCTACTCTGGGTACAACCAGGTCCAGATGGATCCTGATGATGAAGAGATGACGGCTTTCACAACGGACCGAGGGACCTTCTGCTACAAGAAAATGCCCTTTGGATTAAAGAACGCGGGGGCAACCTACCAAAGAATGGTCAACAAAGTGTTCGACTCCCAGATTGGAAGAAACTTGGAGGTCTACATTGATGACATGCTGGTGAAGTCGAAGGATTCCGTTGACCACATCGTCGACCTAAGGGAAACCTTCGAACGGCTACGGAGGTACAATATTCGGCTCAATCCCGTGAAATGCACGTTCGGCGTGAGATCCGGCAAGTTCCTGGGATTCATGATCACCAATCGCGGGATCGAGGCCAATCCCGACAAAATTGAGGCACTGATCAACATGCGGGAGCCGACAACCATCAAGGAGCTGCAGAGGTTGAATGGTCGCATCGCCGCCCTCAGGCGATTTCTGTCCCGGTCGGCGGAAAGATCTCTCCAGTTCTTCAAAACTATGAGGAAGGCAATCGTCGCGCCAGCCAACGAGAGGAAGACAATACAATGGGATGAGGACTGCTCCCGAGCCTTCGCCGATCTCAAGGAATACCTCCGCAGCCCACCACTCTTCTCCAAGCCGCGAGAGGGGGAATCGTTGAGCCTCTATTTAGCCTGCACGATGGAAGCGGTGAGCTCGGTGCTGATCCGGGAAGACGATGGGGTGCAGATGTCGGTATACTACACCAGTCACGTCTTGAAAGACGCTTCAGAAACGAAACCTACAACTCGCCCAGAAGTTCCAAACTCGATAATTACTTGGACAATTAATTATATTTTCACCATCTGAACCAAAAGCACCTCCATATGGATCTGGGTTTAATTCCTGGGCAGAATAAAATTTGACAACATATATACCACCATAAAAAGTTAAGCAAACATATTACTAGCAAAAACCCAGTAATTTATTTGAAAGCACTTCTTCTGGTTCTAAGGGCACAAAAATTTGTGGCATTTATTCATTGAATCAAATGCGCTTATATTTAAATGCGCAAAAATTTCTGGTTCTAGAAACTTTTTAGAGTCAATTAGATGGTAAGGACACTGAAATTACCTAAAAGCAATCACTTCAACGAATTCTGTATCAATCTGCAACAGAAATTAAGATAAAGTTAACATTTTATTATTAAGCAAACACAAAGATTCATTTCAAGTGAGATAATCTTCAACAGAGAAATTAAAAAAGAAGAGGAAGAAAAAAAGGCAGATGCTACTGATACTTACGCCAGTTTCCTCCTTCACCCTCTTACTGCTCCAGCAAAGATCTCCTCAGACTATAATTATAACAATAATTGATTATTTGAGAATGAAAATAAGATAGACGTGAAATAATATCTCAATGTAGCAAACAATGACTATAATTAAAACTTTCAGGACATCGACATGATTAAGAAAAAATGTCACTAAAATAAAAGAAGTCCAATGCCTCAATTGAAGCTTTCTCAACTTTCCAAAATTCTAATTTCTTTTAATTGTGTTATAGCTAATAGTGATCCCAATACAAATTGCAAATTTGTGTTTTTAAGTTAAAAGATGATAAAAAGATTCAATTAAAGCAGCTAGCACTAAAAAATCAAATTTTTATAAAGAATATCATATACCAGTAGAAGAAAAGAGGATTTTGCCCCACGATCGATGCAGCAACGAATTAGGGACAAGCAAGAAAGCCAACATCGGGGAGTATCTAGCGGGGAGTATCTGTACGTCGATCTCTCGAATAGAGACCTCCCCTTTAACTAAGTCAGCGGCATCGGAGAACACAGAGTTGTCGATGTCAGTGAACCGCGCCTCCATGTTCGTGTCCTGCCACTCACTGTAGACGATCAGGAGCAGCCGGAGGATCGCCGAGAAGATGAGCATGCCGCAGAGATCGAAGGAGGCATTTGGGGGAGAAATTTAAAACCCTGGTTTAATTCAAACGAGTGAAAGAAGTCACCTTTTGCTGGTGTTTCAGGGTATTTTCTCACCACGGATTGGTTGACTGGAGGACTAGAGGTCAACGCTATCACGCGTGGTGCACATGGCCTCTGGGAGATGGGCACAACTCATCCGGCTTGGGCAAAAAGCGTGCGGGTCCGAGCGTAGGCGTGCCGAAGAGGATCCTTGGCAAGGAAAGGCCTCCATAGGGGGTGGAGATAAGCGAGCTAGGGGTGAGCGCGTTCAACTCTGGGCTGGTTGGGTACCAAAGGGTAGTCTCGACGTAACTGGATCTTACTTGACATGGACAGACGAGAAAGCTCGTCAGGGCGGTCGGACCTTGGTTCCGACCAAATCCCCTCCAATTCCTAAGTCGGAATGGATCTGAAGGATGCTCGATGGGATCGATAGGGCTCACGGGGATGCCGATACACGAGTCCTCGGGCCGAGCTATGGAGGAGAATTATAAGGTGGAAGACAAGGTCGTGTAAGAGGACTACCTCAGTGTTTTGGGTATCCAGGAAGTGTCCTTTTGCATGTTGTTCCTCGAGTCGCTTTATAGGAGTCTTTCCCAGCCACGTCTTCTCGACGTCCCCCCATCTCGCCCCGATCATCTGCCCTTTAATGGTGCCTTCATGGGTCATGAAGGTGGAATTAATAGGGCCCCTTAATGGTGATTAAGGGGGTGCGCTTTAAGGGGAGCAGTTAACTCCTGATGGTGTGGGTCAGCGGTTGTGTCCGCTTCGGTCCGAAACCAGCCCAACTCCGATTCTTCGTGGGGGGCCACGTTCTCCCCAGGCTTGGGGGTTTACGATGTGGGCTTGGGCCGTTCGGTCCTGGCCATACTGGGAGGGCCATATCAATTGCCCCCATTACTCGTGCCGTTCAGATTCTGACGGTTCGATTCAAGGAATATGATTCTTATGGATTTTATAGGTGCGTCAGTCGAGGCAATGGCATTGAATGAATGTCATCATGACGATGTTCAATTGGACTTCTCCCGTCGTTGGGAGCGGAACTCGAAGTGCCGCCGGTTGCAGGATGTCGCCACACATCCTTCTTTGAACGGCCTAGATTTCGAGATGGGCTCATATAAAATTCCCCATCCCTTCAGATTTTTTTTTCTTTTTGCCCTTACTAATCTGATCTTTGCTCCTACGACTATTAACAAATTCCTCTCCGTCTTTCCTCTTCCAATCTCTTTCAGGGTAATCTCCTTCTTCCTTTTCTGCTTATTCGATTTGTCCAATGGCGGCGTTGAGGATAGGAAATTTCGATCCTGGGTCTAGTGACCCCCCTGCTCCTGGGTCTGGTAATCATACTGCTCCTGAGTCCGGTAAACCTCCCACTCCTCGGCTAGCCCTTGACAAAGGGAAAGGTCTGTTGTTTGATGATCTGACCCATCAGGATGATGCCTACGTGGAGTTAGATGTTCCTTCGATGATTCTTGGATCATCATACACCGTTCCTTATTCCACGACCGAGGAGATTAAGGCGAAGTACCTTTGCCACCCGTATAACATTCGGATTCCCTTTGTCGACGAGAGGATTTGTTTTCCAAGGAGCCACGAAGACGGCGTGTACGTCAAGATGTTTCGTATGGGCCTCTGCTTCCCTCTCCACCCTTTTTTATCCAGATGCTAGAGTTTTTGGTGGTGGCCCAGTGTCAGCTGACCCCCTACTCGATCGCAGTATTGGTCTGATTCATCATGATTTTCCATGCGCACGGGTTGGAGCCGACCCTGCCCCTCTTCTTTTATTACTTCCAGGTCCGGTTGGTTGGCCAGGGGAGGGAGTGTCTGTTGGGTCTGATGGGGAGGGAGTGTCTGTTGGGTCTGCCCCACTGGGTTGGCGACTGGAGCAGATACTACGTTTTTATGACCTTTCCAGGAGACGCTGTGATTCTGACCTGTTAGGGGAGCCTGTGTCGGTATGACTTGACACTGTCCCTCTCCGAGGTCGATCAGGCTACGGTCAGGATTTTGTCATCATTACCACTGGTGGAGTGGTCGGTCTAGCCCTTGCTGGACGACCTCCTCCTCAAGAATGTCATTTGGTCAACGGGTAGGCACTTTTTTCCTTCTGCCCTTCTTCTTTGCTTACCCTGATCTTCCTTTCTTCTGAAGAGATGGCGGGTTGAGAGTTCAACCGCGACGTGTGCAAACTTATTCACCGGGGAGCCAATAGCTGCATGGAAATCCTTCTGGCCACATACCTCGGTGCACGGTGGAGGAAGAGATCTGCATGGTTGACGTCGCGGTGGGGAGGCTGGAGCCGGCGGTCGTCACCACGCCACCGCCCCAGGTTGTCATCAATTCCCCCACAACGAGGAACTTGGTCGGTGATAACCACAGTCGTGTTGAGGGGACCGCCAGGGGCACCGGGTATGGCTCCTGAACCATGGCTGGGAACTGCAAGGGAGAAAGTAAGCGCCCTCCTTCGAAGTTTGGAGGGCTTGAAGAGGAGAAGAAGAAGAAGGGGGAGAGCAGGCCCTCGGTGATGCCTGACTCACTGATCATCTCGGGGGGGACCCTCCCGTTGGTGGAGGTGACCGCCTCTGTCAGCCATGCCGAGCAGTCTTCGGTTGACGCAGGGCACCCTGTCCATGTTTGAGGCCGGCCCAGAGGTCCCATCCCAAGGATCGGTCTTCACCGATCGAGAAGTGGCCGTCCAGCTGGCGCATGGCTCCGTCCTCCTGAGGGACCGCTCTTTTTTGGAGAGGATCTGCCCCGATCGCTTAGCAAACTCTCTGGTGTGGCATATCTAGCAGGTTGGTCTTTCTCTTACTTCCAACTCCATTTTGCAGCGGTCTTTGCTTATCCCTTCTGTCTTGCAGGCTGCCATGATGGCCGTAGAGACATAGTGTCGCTCAGAACTGGTGGATGGTCTCGAGGCGGCCTTGGCACAGGAGCGCCTGAGGGCTGAGACGACAGAGAAGGCAGCCGAAGAGGCCCGTTCAGAGGCTCGTCGTTTGTGACGTTGGGTTGACGGGCTCACAACCAAGGTGAGGAGCTTGAAGGAGGCTCTAGCGACTGCCGAGAGTTTGCTCAGGAGGTGGAGGAGACGTTCCACCGGGAGAGGAACGGCTTTGGGACGAGCTGGGTGCCCTGCGACAAGCGAACCCCGCCCGACTAGTTGAGGAGGTGGAGAGGGGTTACGAGGAGGTCCTGGCTCCGAGGATCAGGGAATCCCTCCGGGGGCGTTCCAGGCCTATGAAGACATCGTGGCCCCGAGGATCATGGGGGCCTTTCGGGACGGGTTTCTGAGGTTCGAGGAGCGGGTCTGGCAGACGCTTCCCCGACCCCCGGCTGGTCCCAAGGAGCGGGTCTGGCAGACGCTTCCCTGACCCCCGACTGGTCCCGAGGAGCCTATTCGATCGGGTCAAGGTGAGGCCCCTGGGGATGCCTCTTCCTGGGCCCCAGCTTTGTAGGCGATGTACCCCCGTTTTTGTCCTCTTCCATGTAAAAAAGAACTTTTTTAAATGCAAAAGATAACTCCTTTCCTCTGAATTTTTTACCTTTTTGTGCACTGCCGTACTTTTGTCAAGTGTTTTCTGGGATTGTGTCTCTGATTCTTTGTTGGCCTCCTCATGCTATTCATGTCGAGGCAGCTCGCTGGTTTTGAGTAGCGGGAGGCTTTCTTTTTGTCGACGGAGTCATCGTCCTATTGAGGTGATTGGCCCGCTGGGGGAATGGCCCCCAGCCTTATGGATGATCGTAGTGATCGACCTGTTGGGGGTTTCCCAATCCTTAAGGGCGATCGGATCGATCAGCCTGCCTGGGGAGTTGCGCCCAGTCTTATGGTCGATTGGACAGATCGGCCTACTGGGGGAGTTGCCCCAGCCTTACGGGCGATCGAAGAGATCAGCCTGCTGGGGGAGTTGCCCCAGCCTTACGGTCGACCGTGAGCTATCGGCCTGTTGGGGGAGTTGCCCCCAGCTTTGCGGGCGATCGAAATGATCGGCCTACTGGGAGAGTTGCACCGGCCTTATGGTCAATCGGAGTGATCGGCCTGCTGGAGGAGTTGCCCCCAGCCTTAAGGTCAATCATTGTGATCGGCCTACTAGGGGAATTGACCCCATCTTTACAAGCGATCGGAGTGATCGACCTGCTAGAGGAGTTGCCCCCAGCCTTATGGTCGATCGGAGCGATCCGCCTGCTGGGGAAGTTGCCCTGAGCCTTACGGGCGATCGGAGTGATCGGATTGCTGGGGGAGTTGCCCTAGCCTTATGGTCAATCTTGAGTGACCGGCCTGCTGGGGGCGTTGCACCTAGCCTTACAGGCGATCAGAGTGATCGACCTACTGGGGGAGTTGCCCCCAACCTTATGGGTGATCAACTCCCTTAGCAGGCCGATCGGAGCGATCGGTCTACTAGGGGAGTTGTCCCAGCCTTACAGGCGATCGGGACCAATCGGCATGCTGGGGGAGTTTTTCCCAGCCTTACAGGCGATCGAAGCGATTGACCTGCTGGAAGAGTTACCTCCTGGCTTATGGTCGATCAGAGCGATCGGCCTGTTGGGGGAGTTGCACCAGCCTTATGGAGATCGGAGTGATCGGCCTGCTGTAGGAGTTTCTCCTAGCCTTATAGTCGATCGTGAGCGAGCGGCCTGCTGGGGGAGTTGCCCCGGCATTACAGTCGATCGGAGTGATCGGCCTACTGGGTGAGTTTCCCTCAGCCTTATGGTCGATCGGAGTGATCGTCCTACTTGGGGAGTTATCCGCAGCCTTATGGTCGATCAGAGTGATCGTCCTACTGGGGGAGTTGCCCCAGCCTTATGGTCGATCATTATGATCAGCCTGGTGGGGGAGTTACCCCCAGCCTTACGGGCGATCAGGGCGATCGGCCTCTTGGGGGAGTTGCCCCAGCCTTACGGACGATCGGAGTGATCGACCTGCTGGGGGAGTTGTCCCCAGTCTTATGGTCGATCGTTGCGATCGGCCTGCTGGGGAAGTTGCCCCCAGCCTTACGGACCATCAGAGCGACCGGCCTGTTGGGGAGTTACCCCCAGCCTTACGGACAATCGGAGTGATCGGCCCGCTGGAGGAGTTTCCCCCAACCTTACGGTCGATCGTTGGGATCGGCCTGCTGGGGAAGTTTTCCCCAACCTTACTGACAATCGGATTGATCGGCCTGCTAGGGTAGTTGCTCCAGCCTTACAGATGATTGGAGCGATCGGTGTGCTGGGGGAGTTGCCCCAGCCTTACGGACAATCAGGGCGATCGGCCTGCTGGGGGAGTTGCCCCAGCCTTACGGATGATCGGAGCGATCGGCCTGCTGGGGGATTTGTCCCCAGACTTACGGGCGACCGGAGTGATCAGTTTGCTGGGGGAGTTTCCCCAGCCTTATGGTCGATCGTGAGGTTCGGTGTGGCGGAGCGAGAAGAAACACTGCTGCTTCAGTTCTAACTTGTATTTCATTCTTTGAACCAGGAATATATTTGAAAGGAAAAGGGGGGAAGATAATATCGAGCTAGTCTCGCCTGGGGGAGGAGCTGCGGCTGGTTGTCCCACCTTCTCACTCGATAATGCGCAAAGCGGTCTGAACGATTTTTCCTTTGTTCATCTATTTAGACGTCCCCTCTCTGGGGTTGTCTTTGAGGCATCGACAAAGTTCTTCTGGTGCCCGCGACTGATCAGCTGGTCTATGTCTTTCTTCAGGTACCAGCATTCATCGGTGTCGTGACCATTCTCTTTGTGGTACCTGCAGTATTTTTCCTCGTCCCTTCTGCTACCCTTCATCTTCGGGGGCAGCTTGCTGATGTGACCATCTTTCTGAGCATGAGTTAGGATGGCGTCCTGAGTAGCGTTCAGCCTGGGGGTCGTGCTTCCTCCTTGCACTGCTTTCGTCCTGTTTGGAGCCCCGCTTGGCTTTTGTGGGGAGACCTCCTTCCTCCGCTGCTTAAGCCTCTTCTGTCAGCATGTAACGCTCCACTCAGGCTATTACATCAAGGAGGTCCTTCGTGGGTTCGTTGTGCAGTGACTTCTTTAGGCCCCTCTGTCGGAGCCCTTTCTTCAGGGTCGTTTTCACGACCATCTCGGGGCAGCTCTCCACATTCAGCCTCTCAACATTGAATCATCGCATGTAACTCCGTAGCGGTTCGTCCAATCTCTGTATCATATTGAACAGAAGCTCCGAGTCTGGCTTTATTTGTCGGCCATCCATAAATTGCTTGTAGAATTTCTGGGCGAGGTCATGGAAGTTGCTAATGGAGCAGTTGGGGAGGCTGTAGTACCAATTCCTGGCAGACTTCCGGGGGTGGAGTAGAAGCCACGACAGATCAAGGTGTCGTCGGCCCCCTAGAATGCCATAACTCCTTCGTAGTCCATAACGTGGTCCTCCGGGTCCCCCGTACCATTGTATTTATCAAAGGTCGGCACCTTGAACCTGGATGGTACATACACGTCGGTAACGCTCCTCACTAACAGGCAGCGGTTGTCCTTGGGGCCTCCCAGGTCTCTGTGGCCTGCTGGCGCTTCGAGGCGAGGGCCGAGTTGTCCTGGCAAGTTGACTGGGGTTCGGGGTGAATCCGCTCGACGCCCATCTCAACTGGGGTAGGCGTTGGTCGCCGAGTGCTTCTCCTCTCGTGGCGATCTCCCCGGCCTCTATGCCTCCTCTGACAGGGCTCCCACTTCGACCCCACCGATCCTCGATGGCGCAATGGCTAGGTGACCGTCGGCGTGCAGAGCGTGGTCGTCTGGACGATGCCGTGGTCGACTCGCCTCTAGTCCATTCAGCCCATCATCCGCATCATCCTAGAGTGAGGTGAAGGTGAGGGATCGCACTGGGACAAAGTTCGACATGGTGAACTGTCGCTCCGGGTTGGCGCCCTAGCCACCGTGGTTAGCGACCATGCCGAGCGCAGCGGGGGCGGTGCTCCCGATGGTCGGGGATGGCCGCTGAGCCCCCTCTGGGAGGCGTGGGTTACCCGTGAGTTGTTGGATGGCTGCTACCAGCATTTAGAAGTGGGCGTTCGTATCTTGGTCGAAGAGATGGAATTGTTCTTGGGTCACCGAGCGTGATTCGCCGGTGCCCTCGGTGGTGTGGCTGTGCCCGTTTTCGAGTGGGATGTCGTCACCCTCCTCATGGATGAGGGGCATACGTCCCACTCCATTGCAAGCTGATTCCATTTCGGTGATGCAGTTGTTTGACATGGGTGCTTCTTCGGTTCCTACAGATGGCGCCAGATGTTTCAGGGTGTTTTCTCATCGTAGAATAGTTGACTAGAGGACCAGAGGTCAACGCTATCACGCGGGGCACACGTGGCCTCTGGGAGATGGACGCAGCTTGTTCGGCTTCGGTAAAGAGCATGCGAGTCCGAGCGTCAACATGCTGAAGATGATTCTCGGCAAGGCGATGGCCTCCGTAGGGGGTGAAGATGAGCGAGCTCGGGGTGAGCACGTTCGACTCTGCGCTTGTTGGGCGCCGAAGGGTAGCCTCGGCGCGGCTGGATCTTACTTGACATGGACAGACGAGAAAGCTCGTCTGGGGGTCAGACTTTGGTTCCGACCAAATCCCCTATAATGCCTAGGTCAGAACGGATCTGAAGGATGCTCAATGGGATCGGTATAGGTCATGGGGAGGTTGATACACGAGTCCTCGGGCCGAGCTGTGGAGGAGAGTTATATGGTGGAAGACAAGGTCGTGTAAGAGGAATACCTCAGTGTTTTGGGTATCAAGGAAGTGTCCTTTTGCACGTTGTTCCTCGAGTCTCTTTATAGGAGTCTTCCCCAGCCAAGTCTCCTCGACATCCCCTCATCTCGCCCCGGTCATCTACCCTTTAATGGCACCTTCATAGGTCATGAAGGTGGACGTAATGAGGCCCCTTAATGGTGATTAAGAGGGCGCAATAGGAGCGGTTAACTCCTGCTGGCGTGGGTCAGCGGTTGCATCGGCTTCGGTCGGAGGCCGACCCAACTCAGATTCTTTGTGGGGGACTCATTCTCCCCAGGCCTGGGGGTTTGTGACGCGGGCTTGGGTCGTTCGGTCCTGGTCCATACTGGGAGGGCCGTATCAGTTGGGGTTTTGATTAGATCTCACTCCTGACGGAGATTTCGAAAACGAATGGGCAGTTTGTAAAAAAATCCCTCCACATTCCTATAATCGCTGAAGTAAACTAGTATATTTGCATATTAGATCCCAATGGTTTCCATCTCTCCTCTATTTACCTCAACAAAGATGGTGTCCCCCCAAAATTGCTTCCAAATCTGTCGGGTGTGGATGCCGATCAATTTTTGTGCTGGCTTTGCATCCGATCCCTCAAAATCCTCCACTGTCAAGTTCTGTGCTTCCTCCTCCTCATCCTCCGGCAAAAACCCTAGTCGACCACCACTATTGTTATTCTTTTATTTAATTTTTGTGGGTTTTGGTTTCCTCCTCCGGTTTTCTGAAGTAACTGAGCGACACGTGGGATGGGCCCGTGCATATACTGTGTATTTACAAGTTTGACATTACTCGCACATACCGTTTATTTACAAGTTTGCACGTCTCTTTGATCGATACGCAGCTCTCGTTGATGCTGCTTGAATTCGAGCATAAGCAGGCTGCACCGTTGGTCAAGCTCTAATCATTCCTGCAAATCCCTTTAGAATCCATACACTTCTTGCACCACCCGTCTCCGGCCTTCCATGCGAGCACAAACCTTTTTCTCAAGGCACTGTAGGAAATCGATTTTTTTAGAGTCAAAAGATCACGGGGATTCGAGGCTTCAGATGAGAGAGATCTAGGGGACTCGAGGCATCGAGAAGAGCGGCGTCAGAGGATACATCGGAGGAGAGTGGCATCAGAGAGGACTCGAGGCGTCTGAGGAGATCGGTGTTAGTAGAGAGCGGTGTCAGAGGGGACTCGAGGGTTCGGAGGAGATCGGCATCGGAGGAGATCGATCTAGGGGACTCGACATGTCGGAGGAGAGTGGCGTCGGAGGGGACTCGAGGCGTCAGATGAGAGCGGCATCGGAGGGACTCGAGGCATTTAGGGTTGAGAGTGAAAAGATAATGGGCTAGATTTATTGGGGATGAATAGAAGGGTTAAAAGAGAACGGTGAATATATGGTCTTTTCTGCGGGAAGAGTCGCCCGTTTTTTCCATAAATTGTTCCAGCTCCTCCACAAAAACGTGGTTAATCCTCCACAAAAAAACGTAGTTAATTTTTTAGAATTGATTTTTATTTAGCTTATAATTCAGGAAGAGGCGTGGCTATTCCTCCAAAACATGAGCAGTCCTATCAATAATTCAAGAACCTCGTTAATTTGTTGTTGCTGCTGGGAATTTATTTAATTATTTATCCATTTAATAGATAATAAGGTTTCAAATAAAATTTTAATAACATCGAAATACTTATTTCTTGTATGATAAAAAATTTAGTATTTTTTATTTAAATAATTATGATATACTAACCATTTTTATTAAAACAAAATTGTTTAACAGCTCTATGTAAAAAGAACCGTTATTTAAGAAGCGTTGTCTATTTTTCGACCTTTAACCACGCTTGCAGAAAGAAGCGATGTCTATTATCTGACCTTTAACAGCACTTGCAGAAAGAAGCGATGTCTATTATTTGTGCCTCTAATAAACAACGCTTGCAGAAAGAAGCGATGTCTATTATCTTACCTTTAACAGTGCTTGCAGAAAGAAGCGATGTCTATTATCTGACCTTTAACAATGAGTGAACAAAGAAGCGATGTCTATTATCTGTGCCTCTAAACACTTGCAGAAAGAAGCGTTGTCTATTATCCGACCTTTAACATCGCTTGCAGAAAGAAGCGATGTCTATTATCTATGCATCTATAAACATCGCTTATAATTGGCAAGCATTATTTAACATGTGCTATTAAATGTCTTTTTTATCGTAATGATTTAATATAAAGATTCATGAAAATTTAGAAAATAGATCAGAGCTCAGAAAAATCCCTAAAAATGTCCTTTGTAACCGAGAGATCGACGTCTTCAACGAAAAAATAAGAGACGACAAAATTAGGCCAAAAATCATATAATTTAATAAAAACATACATAACTTCCAAAAATGTATAAAAATATCCTCGAGCTAGACAAATTGTCAAATATCTGTTGGACCCAAGAGATCATCATTTTCAATTGAAAAATAAGAGAAGACAAAAATTAGCCTATAAAATCAAATCAATTAATATAAAGATTCAAATCTTACAGAAAATTTAGAAAATGCCTGGAGCTTAGAAAAAGCTGCACAAATGTTCGCTGGAACTGGGAGATCGCCATTGTCAACCAAAAAAAGAGAAGAAAATTTAGGCAAAAATCATATTATTTAATAAAAAGATCCATAACGTACAGAAAATGTAGAAAATAGTCCCAAGCGCGGAAAAATTCGCAAAAATGTTTTTGGAACTGGGAGATAGCCATCTTCAACTTAAAAATAAGAGAAGACAAAATTAGGCGAAAAAAAATCAAAACATTTAATAAAAAGATGCATATCTTCAATAAAATGTAGAAAATAGATCCAAGAACAGAAAAATCTGTAGAAATGTCCATTGGAGCAGGAAGATCGCCATCTTCAACTTAAAACTAAGAGAAGACAAAATTAGAACAAAATAATATCATTTAATAAAAAGATTCATATATTCCATAAATGTAGAAAATAGTTCCGAGCTCAGAAAAATCTGCAAAAATGTCCATTTGAACCGGGAACTGGCCATCATCAACTAAAAAGAGAGAAGATAAAATTAGGCTGTAAAACATATCATTTAATAAAAAGATCAATATCTTACAGAAAATGTAGAAAATAGCCCGGAGCTCAGAAATATCTGCTCAAATGTCAGTTGGAACCGGGAGATCGCCATCTTCAATTGAAAGAAAGAGAAGATGAAATTATGCCAAATAATCATATCATCTAATAAAAGGGTCAATATATTCCAAGAAATGTAGAAAAATTACCCCAACCTAAGAAAAATCAGCAAAAATGTCCGTTGGAATCAGTAGATCGTCATCTTCAACTGAAAAAAACAAGAGAAGAGAACGTAGGCTATAAAAATCATATCGTTTAATAAAAAGAAACAATCTTCCATAATACGTAGAAAATAGCATCGAACCCAGAAAAATCAGCAAAACTGTCCGTTTGAACAAGGAGATCGATAGCATCAACTGAAAAAAAATAAGAGAAGACAAAATTAAGCCAAAAATCATATCATTTAATAAGAAGATCAATATCTTCCAGAAAATTTATAAAATATTCCGAGGTCAGATAAATCCGCAAAAATGTCTGTTGGAACATGCAGATCGCCATCTTCAACTAAAAAAATAAGAGAAGACAAAATTAGGTGAAAAATCATATCATTTAATAAAAATACATAACTTACCAAAATGTAGAAAAATAGCCCTGTGCTCAGAAAATCCGCAAAAATGTCAGTTTGAACCGGGAGATCGCCATTTTCCAAAGAAAAATAAGAGAAGACAAAATTAAGCTGTAAAAATCATATCATTTAATATAAAGATCCATATCTTATAGAAAATAGCCCGGAGCACACAAAAATCCGCAAAAATGCCCGTTGGAACTGAAGGATCGCCATCAGCAACATAAAAAAGAGAAGACAAAATTAGGCCAAAAAATTATAACATTTAATAAAAAGATACATATTTTCCTGAAAATATAGAAAAATTGCCCGAAGCTAAGAAAAATACGCAAAAATGTGTACCGGAACCGGTAGATCGCCATCTTCTACTAAAAAATAGGAGAAGAGAAGCGTATGATATAAAAATAATATCATTTAATAAAAAGATCCATATCTTCCATAAAATATAGAAAATAGCACCGAGCTCAAAAAATCCGCAAAGTTTCCATTGGAACCGGGAGATCGCCATCTTCAATTGAAAAAAAGAGAAGACAAACTTAGGTCAAAATCATATAATATATTAAAAGATCCATATCTTTCAGAAAATTTAGAAAATAGCCCCAAGGTCAAAATAATCTGCAAAAATGTCCGTTAGAACCGGGATATTGCCATCTTCAACTTAAAAATAAGGGAAAGCAAATTAGACCAAAAATCATATCATTTAATAAAAAAATCATAACTTCTCGAAATTTAGGAAAAATAGCACCGATCTCTGAAAAATCTGCAAAAATGTACGTTGGAATTGGGAGATTTCCATTTTCGACTGAAAAATAAGAGAAGATAAAATTAGGTTATAAAAATCATATCATTTAATATAAAAATTCATATCATGCAGAAATTGTAGAAAATAGATCAGAACTCAGAAATATTCGAAAAAATGTCCGTTCGAACCGGAGATCGCCATCATCAACTGAAAAATAAGAGAAGACAAAATTAGGCCAAAAATCAAATTCTTTAATAAATAGATCCAGATCTTATAGAGAATTTAGAAAAAGCTACGAGGTCAGAAAAATCCGCAAAAATGTCCATTGGAACCGGGAGATCACCATCTTTAATTGAAAAATAAGAGAAGACACAATTAGGCTTAAAAATCATATCATTTAATATAAGGATTCATTTCTTACTGAAAATTTAGAAAATTTACCTGGACCTCAGAAAAATCCCTAAAAATGTCCGTTGGAATCAGGAGATCGCCATCTTCAACGGAAAAAAATATAAAAGAAGACAAAATTAGGCAAAAAAAAATCATATCGTTTAATAAAAAGATTCAAACCTTCCCGAAAATATATAAAAATAGCCCCAAGTTCTTAAACATCTATAAAAATGTCCATCGGAATGGGAGATCGCCATCCTCAACTGAAAAATAACAGAAGACAAAATTAGACTATAAAAATCATATCAATTAATATAAAACCCCACATCTTACAGAAAATGTAAATAATAGCCCACAGCTCAGAAAATCCGTACAAATGTCCGTTGGAACCGAGAGATTGTCATCTTCTACTAAAAAGAGAAGACAAAATGAGGCCAAAAAATCATATTATTTGATAAAAAGATCCATATCTTCAAGAAAATGTTGAAAAATAGCCACAGCTAAGAAAAATATACAAAAATGTCCGTTTGAACCGGTAGATCGCAATCTCTAACTAAAAAAATAAGAGAAGACTAATGTAGGATATAAAAATTATATCATTAAGTAAAAAGATACATATCTTCCATAAAATATAGAAAATAGCACTGAGCTCAGAAAAATCTACAAAAATATCCGTTAGATCGGAAAATCGCCATCTTCTACTGAAAAAATAAGAGAAGACAAAATTAGTCCAAAAATCATATCATTTAATAAGAATATCAATATCTTCCAGAAAAATTAGAAAATATCACTGAAGTCAGAATAATCTGTAAAAATGTCCGTTGGAACCGGGAGATCGCCATCCTCAACTTAAAAATAAGCGAAGGTAAAATTAGGCCAAAAATCATATCATTTAATATAAAGATTCAAATCTTATAGAAAATGTAGAAAAATAGTGTCGAGCTCAGAAAAATCCGTAAAAATGTCCGTTGGAACCGAGAGATTGCCATATTCAATAAAAAGAGAAGACAAACTTAGGATCCAAAAATCATATCATTTAATAAAAAGATACAATTTTCAATAAACTATAGAAAATAGTTCCGAGCTTAGAAAAATCTGCAACATTGGCCGTTGGAACCGAAAGTTCGCCATCTTCAACTGAAAAATCAGAGAAGACAAGTTAGGCTATAAAAATCAGATCGTTTAATATAAAAATTCATATCCTACAAAAAATTTAGAAAATAGCCCAGAGCTCAGAAAAATCCGCGAAAAATCCATTGGAATAGGACGATCGCCATCTTCAATGAAAAAATAATAGAAGACAAAATTAGGCCTAAATCATTTCATTTAATAAAAAGATCCATAATTTCCCGAAATGTTGAAAAATAGCCCCGAGCTCAAAAAATCCGTAAAAATATCCGTTGGAACCCGAAAAATGCAATCTTCAACTAAAAAAATAAGAGATGACAAAATTAGGCTATAAAAATCATATCATTTAATATAAAAATCAATATCTTACAAAATAATTTAGAAAATAGCACGTAGCTCTAAAATATCCGCACAAATATCTGTTGGAAATGGTAGATTGCCATCTTCAACTGAAAAAGTGAAGACAAAATTATGCCAAAAATCATATCATTTAATAAAAAAATTCATATCTTCCAGAAAATGTAAAAATAGCCACAAGTTAAGAAAAATCAGCAAAAATATCCGTTGAAACTTGTAGATCGAAATCTTCAGCTGAAAAAATAAGAGAAGACAAACATAGGATACAAAAAACATATCATTTAAAAAAGATTCATAGCTTCCATAAAATGTAGAAAATATCACCGAGCTCATACAAATCTACAAAAATGTCCGATGGAACCGAGAGATCGCAATCTTCAACTGAAAAATAAGAGAAGTCAAAATTGGGCCAAATATCATATCATTTAACAAATAGATCCATATCTTCTAGAAAATTAAGAAAATAGACCCGAGGTTAGAATAATCCGCAAAAATGTCTGTTAGAACCAGGAGATCAGTATTTTCAATTGAAAAAAATAAGAGAA
>CM061134.1:99011075-99041927 GCA_030789695.1 Scilla litardierei | reverse complement strand
GAATCAGCTCGGTCGAGTAGGAGCTTTGCTCGGTCAAGCAGGGCGCATCAGTTGCATTGGAGCTTTTAGAGTATAAGCTCGGTCTAGTGCTGAGTAGCTTGGTCTGGGAAATCAGACTCCATTGCTTCTAAGGTTCTCAAATCTCTTTCTTTTCTCTTCTACTCCTGCAATCTTCTTCGTCACCTCAGCGAACACCCATGGAACCTTGCCAATGATGCTTCAGATGTGTCAGATGTGTCCATATCCCATAATTGCTCCATTTCGCTCCAAAGTTCTTGAAAATCCACATTTCTATACGAAACTCGAATATGACATTAGAAGCACGATAATATATGAAACTGTGAACTTAGAAAGACGAATATGATATGAAATGATGAAGTAAATGTATGGAAAGTATGGACACATCAAAATCTCCCAAGTTACCTCTTATTCATCCTCGAGGAAGTGCATACGAAGCTCACCGGGTGATAAAAATAAGAAATAGAAAAAGAATACGAAGTGGAGGGAGGCGCTAGATTATTCGGTCAGATCTCAAGCTACAAGCCACATATCACGATACTCCGAAAAGAAAACACATGCTATATGGATTTCATATCTTGTAAGAATATGGTACTTGCAAACTTTTAAGAACAAAGAAAAGGGATTCTCTAAATTCATGCAACCAATTCACATCCACTTCTTGCAATTCATAGAATCTAATATACAAATGTTGGTGATGCACTTTTCAATCAAAAGTAATAAATGGAGAATATAAGAGTCACACCAAGCATATAATAGAGAATGGAATAAATCAATACATTCACATATTCATATCAATTCATAAGAAATTTTCATAGCTAAACTGTCACCAAGTTTCAGCATTATCAACTATTCCCATCCATGCACAACTCCACTCTAATGACGTACTTAATCATGTGGTCAAATGAATTCACCCCCAAGCCTAGCTTGATGCTTCGCATCTAAAGGAAAAAGATAGGAGGAAATGGGATTTTTGCCTTGGTTTTCCCAAGCATTTTTGTGGCTCCAACAATGATATATATACATATTTTGCCTTTTCTTTTTGGACTTTTTCTCATTTTTTGGATTTTTGTAGGAGCTAATTGATTTGTATTTTTGGACTTTGGCTCCTTTTTGGCCTTTTGTACTTTTGCAGCTAAATTTTTTTTGCAAGCGATTTTTTGGGGATGGATGCGAGAAAAGTAGCTGCAAGGGAGAACTCAAGTGACAAGTAGAGAATAAAGATATATGTGGAGAAAGAAATAATATAACACTCGATTCAATCTATGATGTGCATGGAATGTTTTCCTCCATCGCTAATCACAACTCTTGGAACTTTGAATCTGGGAAAAATGTTCTTCTTGAAGAAATTGGAGACTACACGGGCGTTATTAGTCAGTGAGTCTATGGCTTCAACCCATTTGGAGACGTAGTCTACCGAGACCAAAATATATTGGTTAGCAAGGCTGCATGGGAATGGCCTCATGAAGTCTATTCCCCAAACGTCAAATATTTCAATCTCCAGGATACTATTCTGTGGCATTTCATTCCTTCTGTAGATGTTCACACTCTTTGGCATCTGTCGCATTCCTTGATGAAGATGTTTACATCCTTGAATAGTGTGGGCCAATAGAAATCACGTTGGAGGATTTTCGTCGTAGTCTTCATCGTGCTAGCGTGCCCCTGCATTGCAAGCTATGACAGTGTGAAATTATGGCTGTCATCTCACTCTCCGGGACACATCTGCTGATGATTCCATCGTGTAAGTCTTGTAGAGGAGTTGATTGTCCCAAAAATAGCTCTGGATGTCATGCAGGAACCTTTTTCTGCTGTTGCGAGCTTATATCATATGGCATGATCCTGCAAGCAATGCAATTGACGATATCGACGAACCAATGAGTTTCTGAAAGGGCAACGATGAAGAGATGGTCATCCGGGAAAGAGTCGTCTATCGGAATGGGGAGATTTGGGTCGTCAAATGTAAGGCATGAGAGATGGTTTGCGACTACATTCTTGACACCCTTCTTGGCTCTGATCTCCAAATCAAATTCCTGAAGTAGAAGAATCCATCTGATTAACCTGGGTTTGGCGTCCTTCTTGTTTAACATAAATCTAAGGGTGGCATGATTGGTGTGGGCAATGACCTTGGATCCAACGATATATGACCTGAACTTCTCGATAGCGAAGATGGCGACGAGCAGTTCTTTTTCTATAGTAGTGTAATTCTGTTGGATGATCGTTGGGGTTGGATGATCAACGCAGTTCAAAAGATAAGCTCCAGTCCGTGGGGTTGGATGATCAGTGCATTGGTGAGATCCTTCTTTAACCTGTTAAAAGCTAACTGACAATCGTCAGAGGATATAAAAGGAGTGTCTTTAGCTAGTAATTCGGTTAGTGGTCATGCGATCTTGGAAAAGTCTTTAATGAAGCGGCGAGAAAATCTTGCATGTCTAAGAAAGCTCCTAATCCCTCTCACATTTATGAGAGGTGGCAACCTCTCGATAATTTCAAATTTGGACTTGTCAACCTCTATTCCACGAAGCGAGATGATGTGTCCCAGAACTACCCACTCTTGGACCATGAAATGACATTTTTCTCAGTTGAGCACTAGATTAACTTCTTGGGACCTTTCGAGCACTCTAGTAAGATTTTTTAGACAAGCGACAAAGATTGCTCCATAGATGGAGAAGTCAGCCATGAAAACCTCTATGATGTTCTCAACAAATTCAGAAAATGTGGCAGTCACATGCACCTTTGGAATATCGCAGGTGCATTGCATAGTTCAAACAGCATTCTTCGGTAGGCAAAGGTGACGTAAGAACAAGTGAATGTATTCTTTTCCTGGTCGTCGGGGTGGATGGGTTTTGGAGGAATTCAGAATACCCATCTAGGAAGCAAAAGTGTGAGTGCTTAGCTAAACGCTCCAACTTTTGATCAATGAAAGGGAGAGGGTAATGGTCTTTTCGGGTCGCTTTATTGAGCTTCCTATAGTCAATGCACATCCTCCACCCGGTGACAGTTCAAGTGGGGATGAGCTCATCCTTATCATTTTTAACCATTGCCATTCCTCCCTTCTTTGAAATTACCTGGACAGGGCTAACCCACCTACTATCAGAGATATGATAGATTATTCCTACTTCAAGTAGTTTCAAGACTTCCTTTTTACCATCTTCTTCATATTGCGGTTAAGGCGCCTTTGAGGCTCCATAGAGGTGGCACTCTCATCATCAAGAAGGATCATATGAGTGCACCTACCAGGGCTAAGACCTTTTATATCATTGGTCGAGTATCCTATGACGTTTCTAAAATTTTTTAGGATAGCTATGAGGTCGTCAAGTTCAGCGTTAGACAATGAGGCGTTGACTTGGTACTTGGAATTCTCCCCTAAGAAGCAATACGTTAAATGAGGGGGGAAAGGTTTGAGATCTACCTCTGGGGAGTCGACATCCCCTACCTCCATTACATCGACATGCGGTGTGTCCCTTGATGGTTCAATGTCCTGGTAAGGAGCTTGGTGGTATTTGTGTCTTGCAGGTTCTGAAGTGGAGGTTTCCTCCAATGATGGCATTATTGTACTAATCCAATAGCATGTGTCGATGATCTGCGTACCTCCTCCCGAGGCATAATCGGTTCTTGCTCAAGATCGAGTCTCCCAGGTGGAGGTTGGTACTCAATGCTGCAGGTGGTTTCCATAGCTGGACTATCCATCGCGATCCTCTCAAGTAGTGTCAATTGTAGAAAAGAATACGGTGTGTCCACCTGTAAATCTTGATATGGAGGGGTGGGGTAGTCCGTCCAATGATGGTAGGGTAGGTGAGGAAAAGGGTCGTAGGTGTGAATTACAAGTTGATGCTGGTCATGTATGTGTCCTTGCATGTGGTATACAACATAGCTCAACGACACAGTTGGATTGAAGGAAGCTGCTCCCATTCTTAGCTGGGTTAAATGCTGTGTCAGGTTGTCCATCTTGTTTGCAAGGGCTATTACGGTTCTCGTAGTGACCAACATCAACATACAAACCTGTGTACACCTACAAAATAAGAAAAGTGGAGAAGTGAATATAGGGTAAAGAAATACGTAGTCTCTCGATGAAGACTAAAACCAAAATCAATTCGTGCCTCCCCGACAATGGGGCCAAAAAGCTGAACGGTCCCCGGAGTGTACGATGCAAATAAAACCGTAGCGCACGGATTTGTATAGTCGCTTACGAGTCAAACACTAGGAGGCAGTTAATAAGTATCGGTTTTATAGGTTTTCGAATGAAAGCTATGTGATAGTCACGGTGATTGGTTGGTGAATGGTAGAAATAGTGTGGATCAAATGGTAACAGCTCTAGGGCATGGGGAATCCCTTCCATTTGACCAGCGTTAAGGTTAAGCTAATAATCAACCGGTTGCCGGGTTCATTGGAACTCATGAGAGGTTGTGTGACCTAAGGGCATTCGCCTATCCCCCACTGTCGTGATGCATGATAGGTTATTCCCTTATATCATGTCCTACCCCCGCTGTCGTGATGCAATGATAGGACAACCCATACATCGATGTCAGTGGTCTCCTATGCATCGGTGTACGTTGGACGCATTATGCTCGACGAATATCCCCAATTTTCCTCACACCCATAGTGGCGTTCGGAGATTAGTACATTGGGATCTTAATCTCGGCCCGTTGGCATCCAATCACACCGATAGTATGGATCGTCATATAGATCGATCCCCGGATCAGTCCCGACTTTTGATCGGCGACCAATCCGATCACCCTGAAGGGTGGGGGTCGAATCTACAACGATAATAATCGTCCCAATGTACCCCTAATCTCAACTAACCCAGCAATTAAATCAATTAATTGGTTCAACCCATGGGCCAAATCCAATGGGGTTCATCCCATCACCCTAGATGAAAACTACTCAATACCCATCGCAATAGAAGGGGTTTCTAGCAATGGGTAAGCATCTAAAGCCATGGATTCAAGTTATAAAAGCTATACATGATAAGACAGGGCAGTAGCAACAAAGAGAGAAAATTTATATTAAGCAAAGATAGAGTATTATTAGAACAATGAAAATAAATAAATGAAGAAGTTAAGAATTCTTGCAAACTTGCCCAAAACCATAGAAATAACAGAAAAACAGCTAAAAGATGGATTCCTCTCGCAGGATGATGAAGGGGCGCTTATATACGCGCGTCCAAAAGACCAAAATAGCCCAAGATCTGCCCTAGCAGCCGCAAAAAACGGTCTAACGTGACCGCGTCAAGAAACGACATGATTGCGTCGTTCCTTATGAGAGTGGGGGAATTGGGGCTCAGCAAGTGGTCGCATCAATAGAGACCCGGCCGTATCGAAATTGGTTACGCGGCCGCGTCGTCTATTGTCACGACAGCATCGTTCTGCTCTAGATGCCGTAAATTTGCGACCGCATCGTCTTTGTTCATGCGGGCCGCAAAAGACTCTGATCTTCAATCTTATTTTTGACTCTATAAGCCTTCTGACGCAGCCGTTTGGTGGAAATTGAGGCGGCTGCGTAGTTCATGTTTCTCTGGCAGTTTGACGCGGCCGTGTGGACATGGTGACTCGGCAGCATCAAGGGCAGTTGCTCAAAAAGTCTTCTCCTTTGTGCCAATTGACTCACCGGCTTCGCTCCTTTTGCCTCTTTGCACAAAGATCTTACCATATGATCTCCAATCGGCACATATTATATATGCAAAGCACGTGAGGGACCACAAAAGCAAAAGAAGAGACAAAAAGAGACAAAAACAGGGAAAACATGGAGGAATAAAGAATGAAACAGTCTAACACGTGTATAAAAAAAGAGTGGAAAACTGTATACACTAAACACTCATCACCCTCCTTCATCCATTAGTTTTTCTCTCAAAAACAATGGTGATGCACTATCTGAAGTTCGGGAAAGAAGATTTCGATCATTTGAGGCCTAGAATGTCCTCTTTCATCAATTAGAGTGAGCTAGGGCATCCAGAAACCGAAAAATGCTTCAAACCTGCTATTTTGAACAACCGTTGGGTAATTCCAATTGAAATTTCGTGGGAATAGAGGAAACAACATCATCTCCACACAGAAACAACGTTTACTGTCCATTTGTTCTTATATTCCACCAAAAATCCCATGAAATCCATGTGATTCTCAGAAATCAAAGACAAGGGCAATTGCTTGTGTTTTAAATGTAAGAGTAAATTATTTTAGTTTTAATATAGAAAACGATGGTGATGCACTATCCGAAGCTCAGGAATGAATATTTTGATTGTTTGAGACCTAGAATGCCCTCCTTAATCCATTAGAGTGACCTGGGGCAGCCCAAAATCGAAAAATGCTTCCAACCTGCTATTTTGGGCATCCCTTGTGTAATTCCAATTGAAATTTCATGGGAATAGAGGAAACAACATCCTCTCTGCATAGAAACAACGTTAACTCTCCATTTGTCCTTATATTCCACCAAATACTCATGAAATCCGTAAGAGTCCCAGAAATCAAAGATGGGTGCAATTGTTTGTGTTTTGAATGCAAGTGTGAATTCATGTAGTTTTTCTGTCGAAAATGATGGTGATGCACTATCCAAATCCGAAGCTAAGGAACGAATATTTCGATTGTTTGAGACTCAAAATACCCTCCTTCATCCATTAGAGTGAGATAGGGCAGCCAGAAATCAAAAAATGCTTCAAACCAGCTCTTTTGGCCAACCGTTGGGTAATTCCAATTGAAATGTCATTGGAATAGAGAAAACAACATCCTCTCCGCAAAGAAACAATGTTTGCTCTCCATTTGTTCTTATATTCCACCAAAACTCCGACGCGTGTGATTCCCAAAAATCAGAGACGGGTGCAATTGCTTGTGTTTTGAATGCAAGAGTAATTCTTGTAACTTTTCTGTAGGAAACGATGATGATGAACTATCTGAAGCTCGGGAATGAAGATTTTTATCGTTTGTGGCCTTGACTGCCATCCTCTCAGCATTGAAACAACGTTTACTCTCCATTTATCCTTATATTCCTCCAAAACTCCCACGAAATCCGTGCGAGTCCCAGAAATCTGAGACGGATGCAATTGCTTGTGTTTTGAATGAAAGAGTAAATTCTTTTATTTTTTTTATCAAACGATGTTGAGCATAATCGGAAGCTCAGGGCAGAAGATTTCGATCCTTTGGGAATTCCCTCCTTAATCAATTAGAGTGATCTAGGGTAGCCAGAAACTGAAAAATGCTTCAATCCTGCTATTTTTTGAGCAACCATGGAGTATTTCCACTTGAAATTTCGTGGGAATCAAGGAAACAACCTCCTCTCTGCATAGGAGCAACATTTTCTCTCCATTTTTTCTTATATAACCAAACATCCCACGAAATCCATGCGAGTCCCAGAAATCAGAGTCGGGTGCAATTGCTTGTGTTTTGAATGAAAGAGTAAATTCTTATAGTTTTTCTGTAGCAAATGATGTTGACACATCAGAAGCTCTGGATCAAAGATTTCGATCGTTTGAGGCCAAGAATGACCTCCTTCATCCATTAATGTGATAGCTAGGGCAGCCAGAAACGAAAGATGCTTCAAACCTGCTATTTTGGGCAACCGTTGTGTAATTCCGATTGAAATTTCTTGAAAATAGAGGAAACGACATCCTCTCGGCATCGAAACACAGTTTACTCTCTATTTATTCTTCTTATATTCAACCAAAACCCCCACGAAATCCGTGCGAGTCCCAGAAATCATAGTTGGTCACAATTGCTTGTGTTTTGAATGAAAGAGTAATTCTTGTAGATTTTCTGTTGCAACAATGGTGACGCTCTATCGTAAGCAAAGGAACGAAGATTTCGATCTTTTGGGACCTAGAATGCCCTCCTTAATCGATTAGAGTGAGCTTGGCATCCAAAAACCGAAAAATACTTTAAACCTGCTATTTTGGGCAACTATTGGGTAATTTCATTTGAAATTTGGTGGGAATATATGAAACAACCTCCTCTCCTCATAGAAACAACGTTTACTCTCCATTTGTCTTTATATTCCTCCAAAACTCTCACGAAATCCGTGCGAGTCCTAGAAATCAGAGACGGGCGCAATTGCTAGTGTTTTGATTGTAAGAGTAAATACTTGTAGTTTTTCTGTAGAAATTGAGGGTGACGAACTATCGGAAGCACATGAAAGAAGATTTTGATCGTTTGGGGACTAGAATTCTCTCCTTAATCCATTAGAGTGAGCTTTTTTGGATAAGGTAAGTAATATAACCAGAAAAACCAAAGATGCTTCATAATAGTGGCCTTGTTCCAATGCTCCATACTATTAATTCCCAAACCACCTTCCTCGAAAGGCAAGCAAATAGAATCCCAAGAAACCTTATCCCCTCCAGACAACAAATCAGTACCCTTCCAAAGGAAAGATCGAAGAGTAGAAATAACCTGTCGAATGACTGCCTTCGGAAGGATAAACATGGAAGCCCAATATACATTAATAGAAAACATCACGACTTAATAAGTTGGGATCTACATGCAAATGATAAAGCACGATAAACCCAACTCTGAGCTCTAGCTACAGTACGCTCTACTAACACACGGCAATCCGTGGCCTTCAGTGATGCAAATCATAGCACACCTTCAAATGATCAAGTTCAAACTTCAAATGATCAAGTTCAAGTTCCAATTGGACCAATTAGGTGATTGTGAGCAAAGAAGTTCAAAGATAATCAACGAGTTGATTCAAGCGATTTGGGCTCAAGCAAATTCATGGAGGTCCATTGATCATGGGCCATGTGTTCAACAAAGATGGTTCAACATGACTCAAGTTCTAGAAGAATCTGACTACGGCTAGCTTAAATTCTGCAAATAAATTGGCACGCTTTGGATTACTCTTTTTGGAAGGTTTGCATGCCAATTTCCTCTTTTTGGAAGGCTTGCATGCCAAAATACCCTATTGGAAGGCTTGCAAGCCTATATAATTACTTTCCTCTTTTTATGGAAGGCTTGCATGCCAAAATACTCTATTTGGAAGGCTTGCATGCCTTGATATTTAGTTTCCTTTTCTATTTTTGGCATATGATCAACTAATTAATGGGCTGATTTGTGGCCATACTTTTAGCCTAAAATTTAGGACCTTTCCGTATAATTTTGAGCCTATTAAAAGGCATCTAAGAATGGAAAAAAGGAATTTGATTATTCGGTAAAAATTTCTGAGAGAATTTCTCGGTTCTTTGAAGAACTATTCAACTTATCGGAGTTTTTCGTGGTGTTTACCATCGACTTATCAAACGGATTTCCACCATCGTTTGCGGTGTCTTCCTTAAACCGAGTTTCTTGTTCGCAATAAGCAATGGGTCGAGATCTTCTACACCGAGGTTCTTGCTTTTGTCATATAACGGGTCGAGGTCTCCATCCAAATTCTGATTATAAAACTATCTTGGGTTCCTCTTCGTTGTCAGGTCTCGTCGTTCCTGTCGGGGTCCGTATCATTTGGTATCAGAGCTTTGAGTCTAGATCAGGTTTGCCTATCTTTAAAATCAAAAAAACTTTTTTTTTGTTTTATTCAGTATTCTTTTAGTCTCTAAATTCGGTTTACATACCCTTGTTTAGCCGAATTTCTTTATCCATTTTTCGTTCGTATTTTGTTTCAAAATATCGTTCCTTTACTATCAAAAATACATCTGCTGATTATAAAAAAAACAAGTTTCAAAAAAGCAAAAAATAAGAAGAAGAAGGAAAAAAAGAGAAAGAAAGAAAGAAAAACCAAACAAAAAAGGTACATCGGACTCAACAATTTTTTGTAATTATTCATTTTGGTTATAATCAGTGTAACAAATCACATCACCATAAAGATTTATCTTTTTGTGTGTGTGAAAATTCTCCCTCCAAATACCAATCTTTTTGTGTGGAAATTTTGATAACGTCAGGCTTCCAAAATTTTTGTCACCAGTGTTTCTTGTAATCTTCCTTTCAGATTTGAAGTTCCTTTATGCGTTCTTGGTGAATTGTTATTGGAAATTTCGTGTATTGTTTGTTTAGTTCCAAAAGAACAGAAAGATAAATTACAAAGTGTGAGAAGTAAGAGTGGTGAGAACAATAGAGGGTTAGAGGCCACAAATTTTGAGTGCAAAGATGAGGATATAGTGATTCACATTCTTGAGTGTAAAATGTAAGGGAGAGAATTGTGAGGTCTTTTTTTCTAACTTTGTTTTGCAGGAAACATGTCTCACAATAGTGCTACCACAGATTTGCCTGATCAGAAATTGCTAGTGGAGGCCATAATAAGTGAGATGAAGCGTGTGATGTTGGAGCTCGATCAAGTTCATGAGCGTCTAGATAAGATGGAGGATAGACTTAGTGAGCAGCCACAAAATACTCCTAATACGCATAGAAAGGAAAGAGTTCAGCCGATGGCAGTAAAGGGTGAAGATGAATAGTCTTATGGGACTAGTTTTGATGAAGATGAAGATCAATATTCAGTTGTTAATCATAGGGAGATGTGGAGGACAGTTTAGAGAAGCTATGAATATGGAAGATAACAACTTGGGTGGTATTAAGATGAAGATTCCTTCATTTCAAGGTAAAACTGATCCTGAAGCATACCTTGAGTGGGAGAAGAAGATGAAGTTCATATTTGACTGCCACAACTATTCTGAAGCAAAGAAGTTAAGATTAGCTGTGATTGAAATTTCTGACAATGCTATTACTTGGTGTGATCAGCTTGTTACAAACAGGAGAAGAAATAGAGGACGACCAATAGAGACATGGGAGGAGATGAAAGCAGTAATGAGAAAGTGTTTCGTTCATATTTACTACTGTTACGACTAATATCAACGAGCCCGAATTACAACAGCCCACAGCCCGACCTCAAAGGAGAAGCCCACTAGAGAAGACAGGCCCGCCCGAAGGGAGCCCACGTACGGGGCTGAAGGCCCAGCCAATTCGCCCTCGGGGGCACTCGGCTCGCCCCCATTCGGCCGGATTAACCATCCCCCCTGAATCCGCGATCCCATGATGGCCATTAACGGACCCGTTAATGGGCGACCCCTCCACTACGCACGAGTGGGAGGAGGCGGAGGCGGATGGGGAGGACGTGAGAGGAGGCAGGACGTGGGGCAATCACGGAAGACCCTATAAGGGGAAGGCCAGGACGACGGAGAAGGGGATCGAAACTGAGGTAATCAACAGAGAGGTACTCCATCAACGACCTAGGCTTTCGCCACTCCATATTCCTCCCCCCCCCTTTTACTCGCACCGCTCGGGTTGACGTTCCGACTTCCTTGCAAGCCGGATCTCCTCCGTCGAGTACCCTTTCAGACCCTGATCTGACTTAGGCATCGGAGGGGATCTGGCCGGAACCTAGGTCCAGCCTCCCTGACGAGTTTCCTCATCTGTCCAGGAAGAAGACATCCGAGGCGCCGAGGCTACCCCTCAGCGTCGGTCGGCTACCCCGATCGCAGTCGTCAGGAGGACGGCTGCTCAGGCGTCGTCTCACTTGCAAGGCGCCGAGGCTACCCCTCGACGCGGATCCGACCGAGGCCGAGCGCGATTCAGCCGAAGCCGAGCGCGAGTCACCGAGCCGAGGCCACCCCTCAGCTCCGCAGCGCCGAGAACAAGCAGGCTCGGCAAACCCAAGGGACCCCCAAGTCGGCCCCTTGACCACGTTGACCATACAGCCGACTGTCAACGAGCTGTGGTGAGAAAACACCTGTAAACATCTGGTGCCGTCTGTGGGAACGAAAGAACACCGACGTAAAACAACCACACCGACAATTACACGGCTCCGCCCCCCGTGGTGGAGAAGAGGCGCGGCCCCGGTGGTGGGAACTGACCAACCCCGTGGCAAGCGGAGCGAGGCCATGCCTCCCAGGCACGCGAACCGGGCGGTGAGCTTGGATCGAGCAGAGGGCAGTGCTGAGGAGACTGGCGGCCGATCGCTAGCTTCCCGGGGCAGTAGGATCGAGAGAACACGTGAAAAGCCGGGATCGAGCAAAGCGCTGGTGGTGTCCCTGATCGTAGATACCTCCGTGGTGCGGCGGCTACTAGTCGACACCGGTAGCTCGTGCGACATCCTCTTCACATCGACTTTGGAAAGGATGGGGCTGCGTGGCGAAGACTTGGAGCCATGCACGGGGCCCGTGGTGGGTTTCACGGGACATTCTGAACCTATCATCGGGGCGATCCACCTCCCGGTCACGCTAGGGGGAGCACCCGATTCGATGACACTGACGGTGGAATTCATTGTGCTGAAGGTCGGCTCGGCGTACAATGGGATCATCGGCCTCCTCAACGCTATTGACACGGTGGTCTCAACGCTCCACCGGACGATCAGGTTTCAAACCCCAAGGGGGGTCGGGCAAATCAACAGCGACACGAAGGGAGAGAAGATCTGCTACCACTTGACAGACGAGAACGTCGTCGGAGGGCCTGGCGATCCCATGGCCTCACTCGACCTGAGGCATGGACCGAGACCCACCCCTGTAGGAGAACAAGAGGCGATCCCGGTTACGAACGTCGAGGGGAGATTCGTCTCCATTGGGTCAGGGCTGGATCCTGACTCGAAGCACAAGCTGGTCGAATGCCTGGAGGCCAACCTGGACGTCTTCACATGGTCGACCGAAGATATGCCTGGCGTTGATCCCCGGGTGATCGTTCACCGATTGAACGCCGACCCCAACTTCAGACCCGTCTGGCAGAAGAAGCGGAACCTAGGTGGTGAAAAGATAAAGGCAGCCTCTGATGAAGTAGAGCAACTCCTCGAAGCCGGTTTCATCCGAGAAGTCTGGTACCCCAAATTGCTATCCAACGCGGTATTGGTCAGAAAACCCAACGGGAAGTGGCGGATGTGTGTGGATTTTAGCGACATCAACAAAGCCTGTCCCAAGGACAGCTATCCACTGCCGCAGATCGACCACCTCGTAGACAACGCCTCGGGATACGAGATGCTTAGCTTCATGGACGCCTACTCTGGGTACAACCAGGTCCAGATGGATCCTGATGATGAAGAGATGACGGCTTTCACAACGGACCGAGGGACCTTCTGCTACAAGAAAATGCCCTTTGGATTAAAGAACGCGGGGGCAACCTACCAAAGAATGGTCAACAAAGTGTTCGACTCCCAGATTGGAAGAAACTTGGAGGTCTACATTGATGACATGCTGGTGAAGTCGAAGGATTCCGTTGACCACATCGCCGACCTAAGGGAAACCTTCGAACGGCTACGGAGGTACAATATTCGGCTCAATCCCGTGAAATGCACGTTCGGCATGAGATCCGGCAAGTTCCTGGGATTCATGATCACCAATCACGGGATCGAGGCCAATCCCGACAAAATTGAGGCACTGATCAACATGCGGGAGCCGACAACCATCAAGGAGCTGCAGAGGTTGAATGGTCGCATCGCCGCCCTCAGGCGATTTCTGTCCCGGTCGGCGGAAAGATCTCTCCAGTTCTTCAAAACTATGAGGAAGGCAATCGTCGCGCCAGCCAACGAGAGGAAGACAATACAATGGGATGAGGACTGCTCCCGAGCCTTCGCCGATCTCAAGGAATACCTCCGCAGCCCACCACTCTTCTCCAAGCCGCGAGAGGGGGAATCGTTGAGCCTCTATTTAGCCTGCACGATGGAAGCGGTGAGCTCGGTGCTGATCCGGGAAGACGATGGGGTGTAGATGTCGGTATACTACACCAGTCACGTCTTGAAAGACGCTGAGGGGCGGTACACACCAATGGAGAAGCTAGCATACGCCCTCGTCCTCTCAGCCAGGCAGCTCCGACCATACTTCCAGGCTCACACGATACTGGTCCTAACCGATTCCCAGTTGGAACAGAACCTCAAAAGGTTTGACCGCATGGGAAGGATGCTGAACTGGGGGGGGGGTCGAGTTGAGCGAATTCGACCTGCGATTCAAGCCCCGCACGGCCATCAAAGGGCAGGCCCTAGCTGACTTCATCGTCGAGTGTACCATAGAAGAAAGGACCATCACGCCAGGAGACGTCTCAGAAACGGTAACAAACCAACCTTTGTACTTACTTATGACTGACATCAACTCGGCTGGCCACTCAGGCGACCAGGACACATGGATTATTCATGTGGACGGCTCGGCGACCCGGGCTGGGAGCGGAGCCGGGATCACGATTCGGTCTCCCGAGGGGAACGTCGTCGAATACGCGCTTAGGTTCGAGTTCCCGGCCACCAACAACGTGGCCGAGTATGAGGCCGCGATAAATGGCTTGAGGCTGGCCCGAGAACTCGGAGCTGAGTACGTACGGCTCCTTAGTGACTCGAAGCTCATCATCAACCACCTGCAAGGGAGCTACGAGGCACACGAAGAGACGATGCAGGATTACCTGGCCACGGCCAAGACTGAGATGTCCAAATTCAAAAGGGCTGAGACCCTTCACCTCCCACGGTCGGAGAATGCCCGAGCAGACGCTCTGTCCAACCTCACTTCCTCCTCGCCCAGGGAGCTGGGTCGCACCGTCTATATAGAAAACCTCAGGAGCCCCAGCACGGAAGAGAAGGAGGTAATGGCGATTGATGGAGACCTCACATGGATGGACCCAATCATCCGATACCTCACCAATGGCGAAACACCGACCGATGTGGAAGAACGTCGAACCTTGGAGAGGAAGGCGCTCCGGTATGTGATGCACGAAGGAGCCCTCTACAGAAGACGGTGGACAAAGACTGACGTCCTCCCCTACCTTAAGTGCCTCGACCCCCAGGAAGCTGACTACGTCATCAGGGAAGTGCACGAGGGGACCTGCGGGAACCACCATGGAGGCACAATAATCGCCCAAAAGATCTTGCGACAAGGATACTACTGGCCGACCCTGATACGCGACGCGACAGAGTATGTCCAGAGGTGCCAGGAATGCCGAAGGTTCGCCAGCACCGGGGCCATTCCCCCTTCAGAGCTCATCCCAATCATCAACCCAATACCTTTTGCAAAGTGGGGGCTCGATATCCTGGGACCATTCACAACGGGCCGAGGGCAAAGGAAATACTTGATCGTGACCGTGGACTACTTCACCAAATGGATTGAAGCCGAACCTCTAGCCTCAATCGCCTGTAAGAAGGCAAAGAGCTTCGTATGGAACTCCAGTATCTCCAGATTCGGAATCCCCGCGCCATCGTCACTGACAATGGAAAGCAATTCGACTCAGCTGGGTTTAAAGACTTCTGCGCCGAATGGAAGATCAAGTTACTCTTCGCCTCGGTGGCGCACCCCCAGACCAACGGGATGGCCGAGGCCGCCAATAAATGCATCATAGAACCCCTCCGCAAGAAAGTAGAAGGCGCCGAAGGAAAGTGGCCTGAAGAGCTTCCCGGGATACTCTGGTCTTACCGTACGACCCACAAACAAGCCACGAGTTAGACCCCATTCATGCTCACCTATGGCGCCGAAGCAGTGGTCCCGGTCGAGGTGGGCGAGGAATCCCTCCGCATCCGACATTTTGACGAGGAAAGAAACGTCGAGGGTTTGGAGCTCGGCTTGGAGCTCCTGGGTGAACGACGAGAACAGGCCTTGGCCACTGTTTCAGAGTGTTTTCTCACTGCAAAGCGTTGACCGTGGATAACCCGGTCAACGTGGTCAAGGGGCCCGTTTGGGTCCCTCGGGCGAGTCGAGTTGGTGCAGTTGAGGCTCGAGTCGGACCAGCCGGTGACGTAGAGCGCGTCGACTGGATTGAATCGGAGTCCTCGGCCGTTGGTAGGGCGAGGGGTAGCCTCGGCCCGGGTCGAGACGTTCGGCCTCGGACGGTTGCGCTCGGCCTCAGCGATCGGACGACGAGGGGAAGCCTCAATCATCCAGATGGTTGCGTGGTCGGCAAGGGGCGGAGGGGAAGCCTCGGCCCGTTGATCTGATGCCCTCATGCGTAGACGAGAACGCTCGTCAGGGGGCCGGATCTTGGTTCCGACCAAATCCCCTCCGATGCCTAAGTCAGACAGAGATCTGAAAGAGGAGGCCCGGCGGAGACGGTTCGACTCGTGAGGAGATCGGAACGGCGTCTCACGGCGCGAGCGGGGGAGGAAGGAAATGAAATGGGGGAACTAGGTCGTTGATGGAGTACCTTAGGTTCTAGATACCTGAGATGCAGTCCCTTGTCCAGTCGTCCTCCTAGCCCCTTTATAGACCTCAGCCGTGATTGCCCCCGACCCACGTCTTTCGTCCGCCCCCAATCGTGCCCCCTTAATCCGCCCCCTGCCGCCGCTCCCTGCGCCACGCCAGCCTCCCCCCATAACTGCCATTAAGTGGTAGTGGGATCGAGGGAGCGGTTATCGCAGGAGTGGGTGAGTGACCCGTATGTTACCGGGGCCGGGTCGGATCTACATTCGGGGGAGTCCCCGATAGGGCCTTATCGAGTGGGCCTGAGTGCTCAGATGGGCTCTTGACTGGAGGTCGGGTTTTTGGGCTCGTGTCTTTCGGGCCTCGGCCAAATAGGCGTAACAATTGCCCCCATCGGTCGGGTCGATCGGCCTCGGCCGGTTCGGCTCGGCCGATGTGACTTCCGCCGACTTTGACAGGCTCGCCAATCGATGTCGACTCATTTATTAGTCGTCATCATGAGTTGGTCCGTTCGATACTTTTAAGGCGCGGGCTCCGAAGCGCCGTCGGTCCTCTGATGCTGCCACGTGTAGCTGCAAGCTTATCCCCATCGCTCGTGGGGTCGTCTTAAGTCGAGAAGCCGAGGGGTTCGTGAGCCGCCCTTGGTGGGGTCGACCGGCCTTGGCTTGCTCGGTTCGGCCGCTGTGCCTCCTGGGATTCCGAGTGGCGCTTTAATCGAGGCGTGGTCATAAATGTAGTGATCCTGGCTTAGTCACTTCCCTGGCCGTGTTCCGCTGGACTGCAAGGATGTGAATCATGATTATGTAACACCATCGATCTTCATCACTATCACCCTATCTTTAGCTAATACAGTCACCGATACCCTACGCTTTAATCGAGGCGTGGTCATAAATGTAGGTCATGATGAGGCGGATCGATTGGACTTCCCTTGGCGCCGATTTCGAAACGCCGCCGGTTCTTCGAGTCCTGCCACGCGTTATTGTCAGGCGCTTCGAATTCGTCCCTACGTCCGATATATAAGATCCCCAGCTGCGTTGATCTCCTCTCCTTTCTTGCTCTTCCCATTGCTCTAGGCTTTCTACAACTCGGAGTCTCCCGTCGCCTTCGCTTCTTCGCCTCCTTCAAACTAGTTAAAAGGTAATTTCTTTCTCGCTCTCGTGTTATGGCTGCTCTTAGGATAGGCGGTTCTGGCCGAGGGGCGAGGGATTCTCCAGAGTCCAGGCGGGGCAGGCCCCGGCTAGTGGGATCAGGTTCCTCTTCCGGGTGTCGTCCCCTCCAAGATAAGGGGAAGGGGAAGCTATTCCCAGACTACGCCTGCGATGACGTGGCGTCGGCTGCCGTGCGTCTTAACGTGCCCCCGGTCATCCTCCGTACGCCGTCGAGGACCGTTCCTTCGGCGGTCACGGAGATCCGGGAAAGGTATCTCTGCTTCCCGTACGATGTCCGAGTTCCATTCATCGACGAGCGGATTTGCCTTCCGAGGAGCAATGAAGTCGGCGTCTACATCGAAATGTTTCACCTGGGTCTTCGTTTCCCGCTCAATCCCTTCCTTATCCAGGTCATGGAGTATCTCATGGTGCCGCTTTGCCAGTTTACCCCTTGCTCGATTGCGGTACTGACGGGCTTCGCCACGCTCTGCTGCACCCGCGGCCTGGAGCCGTCTCTCCCCCTTCTCTTACATTTTTACCAGATCCAGACGGTCGGCCCGGGGTTATGGCTGCAGCTCCGAGCCCGCTCGAGGAGGGAATGCCTGATCGGGCTGCCCCGCTGGTCGGGGGATTGGAGTTCAGATTACGTCTTTGTGGTCTTCCTGGGGGATGCCCAGATTTTGACAAGTTGGGGCGGTTCTGTCCAGCCTCGCCCGTCGCTAGCTCTCTCAGACGTCGACCGGGCAGCCGCCGCGCTGCTGTCGACCCTCCCCTTGGAGTCAAAGTCCATCTGGTCCTTGTTGGACGACCTACTCTTGAAGGCCGTCTTGTGGTCTCTGGGTAGGTCGCCTTTTCCGTCTTGAATCGCCCTGTGACTCATCCTGATTTTGGTTTCCCTTGCAGGGATGGCTGGCCGCGAGTTCGTCCGTGACGTCGATGAACTGATCCGCCGCGGAGCTGCTCGGAGCCGAGGTAGTACCTCCGGAAGGGCGCCTCGGCGTACCGTTGAGGAGGAAGTGCGCCGAGCCGAGCCTTCCGTGGGTAAGGTGGTGGCCGCGCCTCCTGCCTCTTCTTCTGGCGATCCCCTTCCCGGGGTGGTCACAAGGGCCGGACCTGCCCCGTCAGCCCATGAGGCAGGGGATAATGACGGGTCCGGTGCAGTCCCTCCTGCCCTTGGCGCGCCCCCTCAGGTTCCCGAGGGTGGGGATGGTGCGAGGCAGAAGCGCTCCCCTCCGGCGCCTTCGGAGCCCCACGGAGGAAAGAAGAGGAAGGAGGACACGGATCCCTCCAGTCCGGCGGGTTCCGCGCTTCCTGTGGCGACCACCGGGGATCCTTCGGTAGCCTTGTCGACCACCCCCCTCGCAGCGTCCTCGCCCGTATCACCGGGGATCGGGGCCTTGTTGGCGAGCAATATGTCTTCCCTTGTCGTCCCTGGGAGTTCGATGTTTGTCGACCGAGCCTTGGCCCAGCAGGTTGCCGAGGTCTCCGTCCCTCCCCGGGATCGCAACCTCCTCAAGAAGATCCCTGCCGACAAGATGTCGGATTCCTTGGTCTGGATCCTTCAACAGGTTCAGTTATCTTGCTATCCTCTCCTTCCTTTCATCCTCTTCTTAGCCCATGTCTCATTTTTCCAGGGTTCAGCGCTCGCCGTGGAGTTGCAGTGTCGAGCCGTCCGCTTGAGGGAGCTGGAGGAGTCCTCTATGAGGGCCCAGGAGCGGGCCGGGGCGGCGGAGGTGGCCATGACGGAGGCCCAGATGGAGTCTCGGCGTCTCAAGCTCCGTGTGGCCGAGTTGGAGGGGCGAGTGGGTGACCTCCAGGGAAAGCTGGATGACGTCCGTCAGTCGGCTGAGGAAGCGGCGGAGTCGTTCCGCCTGGAGAGGGAGGAGCTTCAGAGGGAGCTGTTGGATCGGCGTCAGGTGACGCGGCTCGCAGAGGAGGTGGAGAGGGGCGTCGTCGAGACCCTGGGGAAGAGGATCTTCGAGGTTCTCAGGGAGGCCTTCGGTGCGTATGAAGACCTCATCGCCCCCCGGATCGTCGAAGTCGTCCAGTCTTCCTTCTGGGAATGTGCGGAGCGTGTTCGGCAAGCCCCTCCGCCGGTCGATCCCCCTCGCTCCGAGCAGGGCGAAGTGCCCGAGGATGTGTCCTCCCGAGCCCGGGCTCCCTAAGCCGTCCCTCTCGGCCTTATCCTCAAATTTTTTAGCATCCGCTTCGCTTTGGGTCAGTCTACTTGAAATGGATCCCTGGCCTCCGCTATCTCCTTCGGCTTCGCTACCGGCTCCGTGGCCAATAATTACTGGTTGCATGGCTGCTAGCTTGGGCTAACTACTTTGGGTCTTTTGTCAACCAATTTTGCTCTGTCGGTGTCGATCCAGCTTCTGTAGGTGATGAACTCTGTCATTCGTCGTGAGTGGATTATTTGTAGAGTGTTTCCTTCGCCTTGATTCCCTGTAAATAAGACACGTGTTTGTACCCTGGTTAACTATCATAAACGAAATTGACTTACTCGGACTTCTCGTGTATTTTGCGTTGCTGCCTCGTTCTTGGCCTAGGATTGGATGACGTTCGCGTCGGCTGGGGGAATTGCCCCCAGACTTATGGGCGCAGGAGTCGGTCGGCGAAGGCAAAACTCTCCGGTCGGCGTCCGTGCCTGCTGGGGGAACTGCCCCAGACTTATGAGCGCAGGAGTCGGTCTGCGAGGGCAAAGTCCCTCGACTTAGAACCGGTCGGCGTTCGCGCTGGCTGGGGGAATTGCCCCCAGACTTATGAGCGCAGGAGTCGGCCGGCGAGGGCGAAGCTCCTCGGCTTAGGACCGGTCGGCGTCCGTGCCTGCTGGGGGAACTGCCCCCAGACTTATGGGCGCAGGAGTCGGTCGGCGAAGGCAAAACTCTCCGGTCGGCGTCCGTGCCTGCTGGGGGAACTGCCCCAGACTTATGAGCGCAGGAGTCGGTCTGCGAGGGCAAAGTCCCTCGACTTAGAACCGGTCGGCGTTCGCGCTGGCTGGGGGAATTGCCCTCAGACTTATGAGCGCAGGAGTTGGTCGGCGAGGGCGAAGCTCCTCGGCTTAGGACCGGTCGGCGTCCGTGCCTGCTGGGGGAACTGCCCCAGACTTATGAGCACAGGAGTCGGTCGGCGAGGGCAAAGCTCCTCGTCTTAGGACCGGTCGGCATCCGCGCTGGCTGGGAGAATTGCCCCCAGGCTTCTAAGCGCAGGAGTCGGTCGGCGAGGGCAGTGTCCCCCTTCCTCCTCCAATGAGGCAGCGGCCTTCATTCTTTTGCACTATTAGTGAAATGTCAATTCCGTCGAGGATTTAAGAAAAGACAAAAAGGGAATGCAATTGTACTCTTAAGAGCCCTGTCGGACCGGTACATTTGGAGGAAAGGAAATAGGGAATAAAGCTAGACAGAGGGATGTAAACCTAGATAATCCCCTCGGACCAGGCTACGACTGGGGGAGAGAGCTCGCCCGCTCACTCTACGATGCGAAGGGGTCCTTGGACGGTGTTGATCTTCTTCCCCTTGTCCGGCTGCATGGAGGTCCCTTCCCCATGGGCCGGCTCGTCGGCTAAGTTCCTGGCATGCCCCCGACTCATCAGCTTCTCAATGTCCTTCTTCAAGTGCCAGCAGTCTTCAGTGTCGTGGCCGTCATCCTTGTGGTACTTGCAGTATTTCTCCTTCGTCCCACCTCTTTTTGCCCTCGGTGGGGGGCGATCGGTGCGTTCTTCCTTCTGCACTTGGGCGAGGACGGCGTCTGGGGTGACGTCTCTCGCACCTTCTCCTTGCTGCCTGTTTCTCGGCCTCTTCTCGGTCCGGTATCCTTCGGGACTGCCTCGTCCGCTGTCGCCGCGCTTGGACCCTCGAGTGGCTTTTCCTGCATCCACGGCCAAGGCCTCCTCGGTCAACATGAAGCGCTCGGCCCTTGCCATGATCCCGGGGAGGTCCTTCGGGGGATCGGTGTGCAGGGACTTCTTGAGGCCTCTGTGGCGAAGCCCTTTCTTAAGGGCCGTTTGGACCACCAGGTCGGGAGGGCTGTTCACGTTCAGCCTCTCCGCATTGAAGCGGCGCATGAACTGCCGGAGCGGCTCGGCCGGGCCTTGCACTATGTTGAACAGATGTTCAGCATCAGGCTTGATCTGCCTCCCTGCCATGAACTGCTTGCAAAACAACTGGGTGAGTTCCTCAAAGCTGTCGATGGAGCGGCTGGGCAGGCTGCGGTACCAGGTCCTCGCCGCTCCCCTGAGAGTAGAATAGAAGCCTCGGCAGAGCAGGTCATCGTCAGCTCCTTGGAAGGACATGTCCCCCTCGTAGTCCATTACGTGGTGTCCTGGGTCCCCTATCCCGTCGTACTTCCCCAGCACCGGGAACCTGAATCGAGATGGGACCCGTGCGTCGGTTATTCTCCGTGATAGGGGGCACCGGTCTCCGTGGATGCCTCCGGGGATTCGATAGTCCCCTGCCTCTGGCTCGTTCGGTGGCTGAGGGTGCACAGGCGCCGGCGGGGCTGGCTCCGTGGCCCTCGCCACGCTGGGGGTCGGGCTGACCCGGCGCTCCCGGCTCCTCCGGCGAGAGCTCATACTCCGCCGTGATCGGTCTCTCGAGTGGTGTCGTTCGCTTCTCCTGCGGCGGGACGACCGTGACCGACGAGATGATGCAGTCATCGACTCGCCCTCCGTCCCTTCGGTTTCTCTTCGGCTCCTTTCACGATAAGGGGAGGAGGTGCGTGATCTCGCCTGACGGGAGTCGGACAGCGTGAACCGACGATCCGCGTTCGGCTTTTTGGTCCCGTGGTCGTCGACCACGGCGGACCGCAAGAGCGGGGGACCCCCCCGCCCATCGATGGCCATCGCCCAACGTGCCTCCGTTGGATGGTGCAGGGCCGACGAGCTGCTGTACCGTCGCGACCAACGTCTGGAGGCTCGCGTTGGTCTCCTGAGCCAGGGCACGGAGCTGTCCCTGTGTGGCCAGTCCTGAGCCGCCGGTTTCTTCGGTTGAGGGGTCGGGGTGATCGCCGACGGGTGTGTCTTCGAGGTTGCCGTTGGATGCGCCGTTCACCTCCTCTGGGATCGGGGGCATGCGCTTCCTTCCATTGCTGGCTCGTGCCATTGTTGGTGTGGTTTGCTTCTTCGTGGGACGGTTTTCGGTTCCCACAGACGGCGCAAGATGTTTCAGAGTGTTTTCTCACTGCAAAGCGTTGACCGTGGATAACCCGGTCAACGTGGTCAAGGGGCCCGTTTGGGTCCCTCGGGCGAGTCGAGTTGGTGCAGTTGAGGCTCGAGTCAGACCAGCCGGTGACGTAGAGTGCGTCGACTGGATTGAATTGGAGTCCTCGGCCGTTGGTAGGGCGAGGGGTAGCCTCGGCCCGGGTCGAGACGTTCGGCCTCGGACGGTTGCGCTCGGCCTCGGCGATCGGACGACGAGGGGAAGCCTCAATCGTCCAGCTGGTTGCGTGGTCGGCGAGGGGCGGAGGGGAAGCCTCGGCCCGTTGATCTGATGCCCTCCTGCGTAGACGAGAACGCTCGTCAGGGGGCCGGACCTTGGTTCCGGCCAAATCACCTCCAATGCCTAAGTCAGACAGGGATCTGAAAGAGGAGGCCCGGCGGAGACGGTTCGACTCGTGAGGAGATCGGAACGGCGTCTCACGGCGCGAGCGGGGGAGGAAGGAAATGAAATGGGGGAACTAGGTCGTTGATGGAGTACCTTAGGTTCTAGATACCTAAGATGCGGTCCCTTGTCCAGTCGTCCTCCTAGCCCCTTTATAGACCTCCGCCGTGATTGCCCCCGACCCACGTCGCTCGTCCGCCCCCAATCGTGCCCCCTCAATCCGCCCCCTGCCGCTGCTCCCTGCGCCACGCCAGCCTCCCCCCATAACTGCCATTAAGTGGTAGTGGGATCGAGGGAGCGGTTATCGCAGGAGTGGGTGAGTGACCCGTATGTTACCGGGGCCGGGTCGGATCTACATTCGGGGGAGTCCCCGATAGGGCCTTATCGAGTGGGCCTGAGTGCTCAGATGGGCTCTTGACCGGAGGTCGGGTTTTTGGGCTCGTGTCTTTCGGGCCTCGGCCAAATAGGCGTAACAGCCACCATCATCCGCCAGAAGCAAAAGGTGGCGCGCTACTACAATTCCCGCGTCAAGGAGCGGAGTTTCCGCCAAGGGGACTTGGTCCTTAGAAAGGCGATCTTCTGCCCAGAGGTCGCGCGTAAAGGGAAGCTGGCAGCCAAGTGGGAAGGTCCCTACCGGGTGATCGAAAACGGTCACAATGTCGGGAAAACAGCGCGTAAAGGATGTGCGCGCACACCTGGTAACATTGTGACCGTTTTGAGCGCTGGGCAAAAATGTCTACATTTATCCAAAATGACCAGTGCACACACACCGGCAAAATTTTGACCGTTTTGCGCTCTGAGAAAAAATGTCAACATTTACCCAAGATTACGTAGCCCGCACAACCGGGAAAATTGTGACATTTTTGCGCGCTGATGAAAACTGTCTACATTTTCCAAAAATTACCCATTGCGCACAACAGGCAAAATTGTGACAGTTTTGCGCGCTGAACAAAAATGTCTACATTTATCCAAAATTTCTCATGGCGCACAAACAGAAAAAATATGACTGATTTGCGCGCTGGGTAAAACTGTCTACATTTACCTAAAATTACCCAGTGCGCACAACCGGCAAAATTGTGACCGTTTTACAGGCTACGCGAATAATGTCTACATTTGCCAAAAGTGACCCAACGTGCACAACCTGTAAAATTGAGATTGTTTTGCGTGCTGACCAAATATGTCTACATTTACCCAAAGTGACCAAAATTAAGACCATTTTACGCGCTAAGCAAAAATGTCTACATTTAACCAAAACTACTCAGCGTGCAGAGCCGGCAAAATTGTAACCGTGTTACGAGCTGGGCAAAACTGTGAACATTTACGCCCAGAGCAAAAATGTCTACATTTAACCAAACTTACTCAGCGTGCATAGCCGCCCAAATTGTGACCGTTTTGCACGCTGGGCAAAACTGTCTACATCTACCCAAAATTACTCACCCCGCACAACCGGAAAAATTGTGACCGTTTTGCGCGCTGGGCAAAAATGTCTACATTTACCAAAAATTACCCAAATTAACAAAAATTGTGACCGTTTAGCGTACTAGCAAAACTGCCTAAATTTATCCAAAATTACCCAGCACGCACAGCCAGCAAAATTGTGACTGTTTTCCGTGCTGCGCAAAAAAATGACTGCATTTACCCAAAATTACCCAGTGTGCACATCCGGCAAAATTGTGACCGTTTTACGCACTGTGCAAAAACTCTACATTTACGCAAGATTGACATGTGTTCACAACCGGCAAAAATTGTGACCGTTTTGCGCCATGTGAAAAAAGTGTCTACATTTACACAAAATTACCCAACCCATACAACCCGCAACATTGTGACTGTTTTGCGCACTGAGCAAATAATGTCTACATTTACCCAAAGTAACCCAGCACGCACAACCTGCAAAATTGTGACTGTTTTGTGCCCTGACTAAATAAGTCTACATTTACCCAAAGTGACTCAACGCGCACAACCCGTCAAAATTGTGACAGTTTTGCGCGCTGATCAAAACTATCTACATTTACCCAAAAGTACCAGCGCGCACACCAAGCGAAATTGTGACAGTTTTGCGCGCTGAGCAAAACAGTCTACATTTACCCAAAATTACCTAGTGCGCGCAACCGGGAAAAGTGTGACAGTTTTGCGGGCTGGGCAAAACTGTCTACATCTACCCAAAATTACCCAGCGCGCGCAACCGGCAAAATTGTGACCATTTTACGCGCTACACAAATAATGTCTACATTTAGCCAAAATAACTCAGCGCACATAGCCGGCAAAATTGTGACCGTTTTGCGCGCTGGGCAAAAATGTCTACGTATATCCAAAATTACCAGCGCACACACCTGGCAAGATTGTGACTGTTTCTTCGCGCGGGGAAAAAATGTCAACATCTACCCAAAATTACTCAGCCTGCACAACTGGCAAAATTGGGATAGTTTTGCTCGCTAAGCAAAACTGTCTAAATTTTCCCAAAATTCCTCATCGCGCACAACCTGCAAAATTGTGACTGTTTTGCACGTTGACCAAATATGTCTACATTTACTCAAAACTACTCAACGCCCACAACCGGCAAAATGGTGACCATTTTGCGCGCGGAGCAAAAACTGTCTACAATTACCCAAAATTACCCAGCGATCACAACCGGCAAAATTGTGACCGTTTTACGCGCTACACAAATAATGTCTACATTTAACCAAAATTACTCGGTGCGCATAGCCGGAAAAATTGTGACCGTTTTGCGCGCTGGTCAAAACTATCTACGTTTATCCAAAATTACCAGCGCACACACCTAGCGAGATTGTGATCGTTTTTTCGCGCGGTGCAAAAATTTCAACATTTACCCAAAATTACTCAGCCCGCACAACTGGCAAAATTGTGACCGTTTTGCTCGCTGAGCATAACGTTCTAAATTTTCCCAAAATTCCTCATCACGCACAACCTGCAAAATTGTGACCGTTTTGCACGTTGACCAAATATGTCTACATTTACCCAAAATTACTCAACGCTCACAACCGGCAAAATGGTGACCATTTTGTGCACGGAGCAAAAAATGTCCACATTTAACCAAAATTACCTTGCGCGCACATCTAGTAAAATTGTGACCGTTTTGCGTGCTGAGCAAAAGTGCCTACAATATCCAAAATTACAAAATTGTCTACATTTACTCAAAATTGCCCAGCGTGCAAAACCGACAAAATTGTGACCGTTTTGGGTACTAGCAAAACTGTCTACATTTACCCAAAATTACCCAACGCGCACAGCCTAAAAAATTGTGACTGTTTTGCGCTCTGAGCAAAACAGTCTACATTTACCCAAAAGTACCCAGTGCGTACAACCGGCAAAAATGTGACAGTTTTACTAGATGGGCAAAACTGTCTACATTTACCCAAAATTACCCAGCGCGCACAACCGACAAAATTGTGATCGTTTTGCGCGCTGGACAAAAATGTCTTCGTTTATCCAAAATTACCAGCGCACACACCTGGCAAGATTATGACTGTTTTTTCGCGCGGTGCAAAAATGTCAACATTTTCCCAAAATTACCCAGTGCGCAAAACCGACAAAATTGTGATCGTTTTGCATAACATTTCCCCAAATGTACCAGCGTGCACACCCAGCAAAATTGTGACCGTTTTGCGCGCTGAGCAAAACAGTCTACATTTATCCAAAATTACCAAGGGCGTAAAACCGGCAAAATTGTGACCGTTTTACGCACTACACAAATCATGTCTACATTTAAAAAAAATTACTCAGCGCGAATAGCCGGTAAAATTGTGACCGTTTTGCGCGCTGGGAAAAACTGTCTACGTTTATCCAAAATTACCAGCCCACACCTGGCAAGATTGTGACCGCTTTTTCGCGCGGTGCAAAAATGTCCACATTTACCCCAAATTACTCAGCCTGCACAACCGGCAAAATTGTGAACGTTTTGCTCCCTGAGCAAAACAATCGAAATTTTCCCAAAATTCCTCATCGCGCACAACCTGCAAAATTGTGACCGTTTTGCACGTTGAACAAAAATGTCTACATTTGCCCAAAATTACTCAACGCTCACAACCGGCAAAATGGTGAGCATTTTGCGCGCGGAGCAAATATTGTCGACATTTAACCAAAATTACCTAGCACGCACATCTCGTAAAATTGTGACCGTTTTGTGGGATGAGCAAATGTGTCAACATTATCCTAAAATTACAAAATAGTCTACATTTACCCAAAATTACCCTGCTCGCAAAACCGACAAAATTGTGACCGTTTTGCGTACAAGCAAAACTGTCAGCATTTGCCCAAAATTACCTAGTGCGCACAGCCGGTAAAATTGTGACGGTTTTGCGCGTTGCACAAAAAATGCCTAAATTTACACAAAATTACCCAGCGTGCACAACCGGCAAAATTGTGACAGTTTGCGCATGTGCAAAAATGTCTACATTTATCTAAAGTTGCCATGTGTACACAACAGGCAAAAATTATGACCGTTTTGTGCACTGGGCACAAATGTCGGTATTTGCCCAAAATTATCCAGGGTGCACAGCCGGCCAAATTTGATTGTTTTGCGCCCTACGCAAAACAGTATACATTTGCCCAAAATTACTCCACGCGCAAACCGGCAAAATTGAGACCGTTTTTCGCGTCGAGTTAAGCTGCCTACATATGACCAAAATTACCCAACGCGCACAGTCGGTAAAATTGTGACCGTTTTGCGCGCTGAGCAAAACTGTCTACATTTTCCAAAAATTGTGCAGCGCGCACAACCGACGAAATTGTGACAGTTTTGCGTGCGGAGCAAAACTGTCTACATTTACCCAAAATTACACAGGGCGCACGACCGGCGAAAATGTGACAGTTTTGCGCACTACAAAAATATTGTCTATATTTACCCAAAGTGAACCAGCGTGCACAAGCTGCAAAATTGCGACTGTTTTGTGCGCTGACCAAAATATGTCTATATTTACCCAAAGTGACTCAGCGTGCACAATCGACAAAATTGTGACAGTTTTGCCCGCTGAGCAAAACTGTCAACATTTACCCAAAAGTACCAGCGCGCACACCTGGCAAAATTGTGCCCGTTTTGCGCACGGAGCAAAAATGTCAACATTTTCCCAAAATTACTCAGCCCGCACCATCGGCAAAATTGTGACCGTTTTGCTTGCTGGGCAAAACTAACTAAATTTTCGTAAAATTCCTCACTGCGCACAACCTACAAAATTGTGGCCGTTTTGAACGTTGACAAAATAATGTCTACATTTACCCAAAATTACTCAACGCTCACAACCGGTAAAATGGTGACCATTTTACGCGTGGAGCAAAAAATGTCAACATTTAACCAAAATTACCCAGCGCGCAAAAATTGTGACCGTTTTGCGTGCTAAGCAAAAGTTTCTACATTTACCCAAAGCTACCCCGCGCACACCCGGCAAAATTGTAACCGTTTTGTGCACTGGGCAAAAGTGTCTACATTTACCGAAAATTACCAGCGTGCACACCTGGTAACATTGTGACCGTTTTGCGCGCTGGGCAAAAATGTCTACATTTATCCAAAATGACCAGTGCACACAACCGGCAAAAATGTGACAGTTTTGCTCGATGGGCAAAACTGTCTACATTTACCCAAAATTACCCAGCGCGCACAACCGGCAAAATTGTGATCGTTTTGCGCGCTGGACAAAAATGTCTTCGTTTATCCAAAATTACCAGCGCACACACCTGTCAAGATTATGACTGTTTTTTCGCGCGGTGCAAAAATGTCAACATTTTCCCAAAATTACACGGCACGCCCCACCGACAAAATTGTGACCGTTTTGCTCGTTGAGCAAAACTAACTAAATTCGAAAAATTCCTCAACGCGCACAACGTACAAAATTGTGGCTGTTTTGAACGTTGACCAAAAATGTCTACATTTGCCCAAAATTACTCAACTTTCACAACCAGCAAAATGGTGACATTTTGCGCGCAAAGCAAAAACTGTCAACATTTAACCAAAATTACCTAGCCCGCACATCTAGTAAAATTGTGACCGTTTTGAGTGCTGAGCAAAAGTGCCTACATTATCCTAAAATTATAAAATAGTTTACATTTACCCAAAATTACCCAGCGCGCAAAACCGACAAAATTGTGATCGTTTTGCATAACATTTACCCAAATGTAACAGCGTGCACACCCAGCAAAATTGTGACCGTTTTGCGCGCTGAGCAAAACAGTCTACATTTATCCAAAATTACCAAGGGCGTAAAACCGGCAAAATTGTGACCGTTTTACGCACTACGCAAATCATGTCTACATTTAAAAAAAATTACTCAGCGCGAATAGCCGGTAAAATTGTGACCGTTTTGCGCGCTGGGAAAAACTGTCTACGTTTATCCAAAATTACCAGCCCACACCTGGCAAGATTGTGACCGCTTTTTCGCGCGGTGCAAAAATGTCAACATTTACCCCAAATTACTCAGCCTGCACAACCGGTAAAATTGCGAACGTTTTGCTCCATGCGGAAAACGATCGAAATTTTCCCAAAATTCCTCATCGCGCACAACCCGCAAAATTGTGACCGTTTTGTCACGTTGTACAAAAATGTCTACATTTGCCCAAAATTACTCAACGCTCACAACCGGCAAAGTGGTGAGCATTTTGCTCACGGAGCAAATATTGTCGACATTTAACCAAAATTACCTAGCACGCACATCTAGTAAAATTGTGACCGTTTTGCGGGATGAGCAAATGTGTCAACATTATCCTAAAATTACAAAATAGTCTACATTTACCCAAAATTACCCTGCTCGCAAAACCGACAAAATTGTGACCGTTTTGCGTACAAGCAAAACTGGCAACATTTGCCCAAAATTACCTAGTGCGCACAGCCGGTAAAATTGTGACGGTTTTGCGCGTTGCACAAAAAATGCCTAAATTTACACAAAATTACCCAGCGTGCACAACCGGCAAAATTGTGACAGTTTGCGCGCTGTGCAAAAATGTCTACATTTACCCAAAGTTGCCATGTGTACACAACAGGCAAAAATTATGATCGTTTTGTGCACTGGGCACAAATGTCAGTATGTGCCCAAAATTATCCAGGGCGCACAGCCGGCCAAATTTGATTGTTTTGCGCCCCACGCAAAACAGTATACATTTGCCCAAAATTACTCCACACGCAAACCGGCAAAATTGAGACCGTTTTTCGCGTCGAGTTAAGCTGCCTACATATGACCAAAATTACCCAACGCGCACAGTCGGTAAAATTGTGACCGTTTTGCGCGCTGAGCAAAACTGTCTACATTTTCCAAAAATTGTGCAACGCGCACAACCGACGAAATTGTGACAGTTTTGCGTGCTGAGCAAAACTGTCTACATTTACCAAAAATTACACAGGGCGCACGACCGGCGAAAATGTGACAGTTTTGCGCACCGCAAAAATATTGTCTATATTTACCCAAAGTGACCCAGCGTGCACAACCTGCAAAATTGCGACTGTTTTGTGCGCTGACCAAATATGTCTATATTTACCCAAAGTGACCCAGCGTGCACAATCGACAAAATTGTGACAGTTTTGCCCGCAGAGCAAAACTGTCAACATTTACCCAAAAGTACCAGCGTGCACACCCGGCGTGCTGAGCAAAACTGTCTACATTTATCCAAAATTACCAGCGCGCACACCTGGCAAAATTGTGCCCGTTTTGCGCGCGGAGCAAAAATGTCAACATTTTCCCAAAATTACTCAGCCCGCACCATCGGCAAAATTGTGACTGTTTTGCTTGCTGGGCAAAACTAACTAAATTTTCGTAAAATTCCTCACTGCGCACAACCTGCAAAATTGTGGCCGTTTTGAACGTTGACAAAAAATGTCTACATTTACCCAAAATTACTCAACGCTCACAACCGGTAAAATGGTGACCATTTTACGCGTGGAGCAAAAAATGTCAACATTTAACCAAAATTACCCCGCGCGCAAAAATTGTGACCGTTTTGCATGCTAAGCAAAAGTTTCTACATTTACCCAAAGCTACCCCCGCGCACACCCGGTAAAATTGTAACCGTTTTGTGCACTGGGCAAAAGTGTCTACATTTACCGAAAATTTCCAGCGCGCACACCTGGTAACATTGTGACCGTTTTGCGCGC
>CM061134.1:98930320-99010575 GCA_030789695.1 Scilla litardierei | reverse complement strand
CAATTCGTGCCTCCCCGACAACGGGGCCAAAAAGCTGAACGGTCCCCGGAGTGTACGATGCAAATAAAACCGTAGTGCACGGATTTGTATAGTCGCTTACGAGTCAAACACTAGGAGGCAGTTAATAAGTATCGGTTTTATAGGTTTTCGAATGAAAGCTATGTGATAGTCACGGTGATTGGTTGGTGAATGGTAGAAATAGTGTGGATCAAATGGTAACAGCTCTAGGGCATGGGGAATCCCTTCCATTTGACCAGCGTTAAGGTTAAGCTAATAATCAACCGGTTGCCGGGTTCATTGGAACTCGTGAGAGGTTGTGTGACCTAAGGGCATTCGCCTATCCCCCACTGTCGTGATGCATGATAGGTTATTCCCTTATATCATGTCCTACCCCCGCTGTCGTGATGCAATGATAGGACAACCCATACATCGATGTCAGTGGTCTCCTATGCATCGGTGTACGTTGGACGCATTATGCTCGACGAATATCCCCAATTTTCCTCACACCCATAGTGGCGTTCGGAGATTAGTACATTGGGATCTTAATCTCGGCCCGTTGGCATCCAATCACACCGATAGTATGGATCGTCATATAGATCGATCCCCGGATCAGTCCCGACTTTTGATCGGCGACCAATCCGATCACCCTGAAGGGTGGGGGTCGAATCTACAACGATAATAATCGTCCCAATGTACCCCTAATCTCAACTAACCCAGCAATTAAATCAATTAATTGGTTCAACCCATGGGCCAAATCCAATGGGGTTCATCCCATCACCCTAGATGAAAACTACTCAATACCCATCGCAATAGAAGGGGTTTCTAGCAATGGGTAAGCATCTAAAGCCATGGATTCAAGTTATAAAAGCTATACATGATAAGACAGGGGCAGTAGCAACAAAGAGAGAAAATTTATATTAAGCAAAGATAGAGTATTATTAGAACAATGAAAATAAATAAATAAAGAAGTTAAGAATTCTTGCAAACTTGCCCAAAACCATAGAAATAACAGAAAAACAGCTAAAAGATGGATTCCTCTCGCAGGATGATGAAGGGGCGCTTATATACGCGCGTCCAAAAGACCAAAATAGCACAAGATCTGCCCTAGCAGCCGCAAAAAACGGTCTAACGTGACCGCGTCAAGAAACGACATGATTGCGTCGTTCCTTATGAGAGTGGGGGAATTGTGGCTCAGCAAGTGGTCGCATCAATAGAGACCCGGCCGCATCGAAATTGGTTACGCGGCCGCGTCGTCTATTGTCACAACAGCATCGTTCTGCTCTAGATGCCGTAAATTTGCGACCGCATCGTCTTTGTTCATGCGGGCCGCAAAAGACTCTGATCTTCAATCTTATTTTTGACTCTATAAGCCTTCTGACGCAGCCGTTTGGTGGAAATTGAGGCGGCTGCGTAGTTCATGTTTCTCTGGCAGTTTGACGTGGCCGTGTGGACATGGTGACTCGGCAGCATCAAGGGCAGTTGCTCAAAAAGTCTTCTCCTTTGTGCCAATTGACTCACCGGCTTCGCTCCTTTTGCCTCTTTGCACAAAGATCTTACCATATGATCTCCAATCGGCACATATTATATATGCAAAGCACGTGAGGGACCACAAAAGCAAAAGAAGAGACAAAAAGAGACAAAAACAGGGAAAACATGGAGGAATAAAGAATGAAACAGTCTAACACGTGTATAAAAAAAGAGTGGAAAACTGTATACACTAAACACTCATCACCCTCCTTCATCCATTAGTTTTTCTCTCAAAAACAATGGTGATGCACTATCTGAAGTTCGGGAAAGAAGATTACGATCGTTTGAGGCCTAGAATGTCCTCTTTCATCAATTAGAGTGAGCTAGGGCAGCCAGAAACCGAAAAATGCTTCAAACCTGCTATTTTGAACAACCGTTGGGTAATTCCAATTGAAATTTCATGGGAATAGAGGAAACAACATCATCTCCACACAGAAACAACGTTTACTGTCCATTTGTTCTTATATTCCACCAAAAATCCCATGAAATCCATGTGATTCTCAGAAATCAAAGACAAGGGCAATTGCTTGTGTTTTAAATGTAAGAGTAAATTCTTTTAGTTTTTATATAGAAAACGATGGTGATGCACTATCCAAAGCTCAGGAATGAATATTTTGATTGTTTGAGACCTAGAATGCCCTCCTTAATCCATTAGAGTGACCTAGGGCAGCCCAAAATCGAAAAATGCTTCCAACCTGCTATTTTGGGCAACCCTTGTGTAATTCCAATTGAAATTTCATGGGAATAGAGGAAACAACATCCTCTATGCATAGAAACCACGTTAACTCTCCATTTGTCCTTATATTCCACCAAAACACTCATGAAATCGGTAAGAGTCCCAGAAATCAAAGATGGGTGCAATTGTTTGTGTTTTGAATGCAAGTGTGAATTCATGTAGTTTTTCTGTCGAAAATGATGGTGATGCACTATCCGAATCCGAAGCTAAGGAACGAATATTTCGATTGTTTGAGACTCAAAATACCCTCCTTCATCCATTAGAGTAAGATAGGGCAGCCAGAAATCAAAAAATGCTTCAAACCAGCTCTTTTGGCCAACCGTTGGGTAATTCCAATTGAAATGTCATTGGAATAGAGAAAACAACATCCTCTCCGCAAAGAAACAATGTTTGCTCTCCATTTGTTCTTATATTCCACCAAAACTCCGACGCGTGTGATTCCCAAAAATCAGATACGGGTGCAATTGCTTGTGTTTTGAATGCAAGAGTAAATTCTTGTAACTTTTCTGTAGGAAACGATGATGATGAACTATCTGAAGCTCAGGAATGAAGATTTTTATTGTTTGTGGCCTTGACTGCCATCCTCTCAGCATTGAAACAACGTTTACTCTCCATTTATCCTTATATTCCTCCAAAACTCCCACGAAATCCGTGCGAGTCCCAGAAATCTGAGACGGATGCAATTGCTTGTGTTTTGAATGAAAGAGTAAATTCTTTTATTTTTTGTATCAAACGATGTTGAGCATAATCGGAAGCTCAGGGAAGAAGATTTCGATCCTTTGGGAATTCCCTCCTTAATCAATTAGAGTGATCTAGGGTAGCCAGAAACTGAAAAATGCTTCAATCCTGCTATTTTTTGAGCAACCATGGAGTATTTCCACTTGAAATTTCGTGGGAATCAAGGAAACAACCTCCTCTCTGCATAGGAGCAACATTTTCTCTCCATTTTTTCTTATATAACCAAACATCCCACGAAATCCATGCGAGTCCCAGAAATCAGAGTCGGGTGCAATTGCTTGTGTTTTGAATGAAAGAGTAAATTCTTATAGTTTTTCTGTAGCAAATGATGGTGACACATCAGAAGCTCTGGATCAAAGATTTCGATCGTTTGAGGCCAAGAATGACCTCCTTCATCCATTAATGTGATAGCTAGGGCAGCCAGAAACGAAAGATGCTTCAAACCTGCTATTTTGGGCAACCGTTGTGTAATTCCGATTGAAATTTCTTGAAAATAGAGGAAACGACATCCTCTCGGCATCGAAACACAGTTTACTCTCTATTTATTCTTCTTATATTCAACCAAAACCCCCACGAAATCCGTGCGAGTCCCAGAAATCATAGTTGGTCACAATTGCTTGTGTTTTGAATGAAAGAGTAATTCTTGTAGATTTTTTGTTGCAACAATGGTGACGCTCTATCGTAAGCAAAGGAACGAAGATTTCGATCTTTTGGGACCTAGAATGCCCTCCTTAATCGATTAGAGTGAGCTTGGCATCCAAAAACCGAAAAATACTTTAAACCTGCTATTTTGGGCAACTATTGGGTAATTTCATTTGAAATTTGGTGGGAATATATGAAACAACCTCCTCTCCTCATAGAAACAACGTTTACTCTCCATTTGTCTTTATATTCCTCCAAAACTCTCACGAAATCCGTGCGAGTCCTAGAAATCAGAGACGGGCGCAATTGCTAGTGTTTTGATTGTAAGAGTAAATACTTGTAGTTTTTCTGTAGAAATCGAGGGTGACGAACTATCGGAAGCACATGAAAGAAGATTTTGATCGTTTGGGGACTAGAATTCTCTCCTTAATCCATTAGAGTGAGCTTTTTTGGATAAGGTAAGTAATATAACCAGAAAAACCAAAGATGCTTCATAATAGCGGCCTTGTTCCAATGCTCCATACTCTTAATTCCCAAACCACCTTCCTCAAAAGGCAAGCAAATAGAATCCCAAGAAACCTTATCCCCTCCAGACAACAAATCAGTACCCTTCCAAAGGAAAGATCGAAGAGTAGAAATAACCTGTCGAATGACTGCCTTCGGAAGGATAAACATGGAAGCCCAATATACATTAATAGAAAACATCACGACTTAATAAGTTGAGATCTACATGCAAATGATAAAGCACGATAAACCCAACTCTGAGCTCTAGCTACAGTACGCTCTACTAACACACGACAATCCGTGGCCTTCAGTGATGCAAATCATAGCACACCTTCAAATGATCAAGTTCAAACTTCAAATGATCAAGTTCAAGTTCCAATTGGACCAATTAGGTGATTGTGAGCAAAGAAGTTCAAAGATAATCAACGAGTTGATTCAAGCGATTTGGGCTCAAGCAAATTCATGGAGGTCCATTGATCATGAGCCATGTGTTCAACAAAGATGGCTCAACATGACTCAAGTTCTAGAAGAATCTGACTACGGCTAGCTTAAATTCTGCAAATAAATTGGCACGCTTTGGATTACTCTTTTTGGAAGGTTTGCATGCCAATTTCCTCTTTTTGGAAGGCTTGCATGCCAAAATACCCTATTGGAAGGCTTGCAAGCCTATATAATTACTTTCCTCTTTTTATGGAAGGCTTGCATGCCAAAATACTCTATTTGGAAGGCTTGCATGCCTTGATATTTAGTTTCCTTTTCTATTTTTGGCATGCGATCAGCTAATTAATGGGCTGATTTGTAGCCATACTTTTAGCCTAAAATTTAGGACCTTTCCGTATAATTTTGAGCCTATTAAAAGGCATCTAAGAATGGAAAAAAGGAATTTGATTATTCGGTAAAAATTTCTGAGAGAATTTCTCGGTTCTTTGAAGAACTATTCAACTTATCGGAGTTTTTCGTGGTGTTTACCATCGACTTATCAAACGGATTTCCACCATCGTTTGTGGTGTCTTCCTTAAACCGAGTTTCTTGTTCGCAATAAGCAACGGGTCGAGATCTTCTACACCGAGGTTCTTGCTTTTGTCATATAACGGGTCGAGGTCTCCATCCAAATTCTGATTATAAAACTATCTTGGGTTCCTCTTCGTTGTCGGGTCTCGTCGTTCCTGTCGGGGTCCGTATCATTTGGTATCAGAGCTTTGAGTCTAGATCAGGTTTGCCTATCTTTAAAATCAAAAAAACCTTTTTTTTGTTTTATTCAGTATTCTTTTAGTCTCTAAATTCGGTTTACATACCCTTGTTTAGCCGAATTTCTTTATCCATTTTTCGTTCGTATTTTGTTTCAAAATATCGTTCCTTTACTATCAAAAATACATCTGCTGATTATAAAAAAAACAAGTTTCAAAAAAGCAAAAAAGAAGAAGAAGAAGGAAAAAAAGAGAAAGAAAGAAAGAAAAACCAAACAAAAAAGGTACATCGGACTCAACAATTTTTTGTAATTATTCATTTTGGTTATAATCAGTGTAACAAATCACATCACCATAAAGATTTATCTTTTTGTGTGTGTGAAAATTCTCCCTCCAAATACCAATCTTTGTGTGTGGAAATTTTGATAACGTCAGGCTTCCAAAATTTTTGTCACCAGTGTTTCTTGTAATCTTCCTTTCAGATTTGAAGTTCCTTTATGCGTTCTTGGTGAATTGTTATTGGAAATTTCGTGTATTGTTTGTTTAGTTCCAAAAGAACAGAAAGATAAATTACAAAGTGTGAGAAGTAAGAGTGGTGAGAACAATAGAGGGTTAGAGGCCACAAATTTTGAGTGAAAACATGAGCGTATAGTGATTCACATTCTTGAGTGTAAAATGTAAGGGAGAGAATTGTGAGGTCTTTTTTTCTAACTTTGTTTTGCAGGAAACATGTCTCACAATAGTGCTACCACAGATTTGCCTGATCAGAAATTGCTAGTGGAGGCCATAATAAGTGAGATGAAGCGTGTGATGTTGGAGCTCGATCAAGTTCATGAGCGTCTAGATAAGATGGAGGATAGACTTAGTGAGCAGCCACAAAATACTCCTAATACGCATAGAAAGGAAAGAGTTCAGCCGATGGCAGTAAAGGGTGAAGATGAATAGTCTTATGGGACTAGTTTTGATGAAGATGAAGATCAATATTCAGTTGTTAATCATAGGGAATGTGGAGGACAGTTTAGAGAAGCTATGAATATGGAAGATAACAACTTGGGTGGTATTAAGATGAAGATTCCTTCATTTCAAGGTAAAACTGATCCTGAAGCATGCCTTGAGTGGGAGAAGAAGATGAAGTTCATATTTGACTGCCACAACTATTCTGAAGCAAATAAGTTAAGATTAGCTGTGATTGAAATTTCTGACAATGCTATTACTTGGTGTGATCAGCTTGTTACAAACAGGAGAAGAAATAGAGGACGACCAATAGAGACATGGGAGGAGATGAAAGCAGTAATGAGAAAGTGTTTCGTTCATATTTACTACTGTTACGACTAATATCAACGAGCCCGAATTACAACAGCCCACAGCCCGACCTCAAAGGAGAAGCCCACTAGAGAAGACAGGCCCGCCCGAAGGGAGCCCACGTACGGGGCTGAAGGCCCAGCCAATTCTCCCTCGGGGGCACCCGGCTAGCCCCCATTCGGTCGGATTAACCGTCCCCCCTGAATCCGCGATCCCATGATGGCCATTAACGGACCCGTTAATGGGCGACCCCTCCACTACGCACGAGTGGGAGGAGGCGGAGGCGGATGGGGAGGACGTGAGAGGAGGCAGGACGTGGGGCAATCACGGAAGACCCTATAAGGGGAAGGCCAGGACGACGGAGAAGGGGATCGAAACTGAGGTAATCAACAGAGAGGTACTCCATCAACGACCTAGGCTTTCGCCACTCCATATTCCTCCCCCCCTTTTACTCGCACCGCTCGGGTTGACGTTCTGACTTCCTTGCAAGCCGGATCTCCACCGCCGAGTACCCTTTCAGACCCTGATCTGACTTAGGCATCGAAGGGGATCTGGCCAGAACCTAGGTCCGGCCTCCCTGACGAGTTTCCTCATCTGTCCAGGAAGAAGACATCCGAGGCGCCGAGGCTACCCCTCAGCGTCGGTCGGCTACCCCGATCGCAGTCGTCAGGAGGACGGCTGCTCAGGCGTCGTCTCACTTGCAAGGCGCCGAGGCTACCCCTCGACGCGGATCCGACCGAGGCCGAGCGCGATTCAGCCGAAGCCGAGCGCGAGTCACCGAGCCGAGGCTACCCCTCAGCTCTGCAGCGCCGAGAACAAGCAGGCTCGACAAACCCAAGGGACCCCCAAGTCGGCCCCTTGACCACGTTGACCATACAGCCGACGGTCAACGAGCTGTGGTGAGAAAACACCTGTAAACATCTGGTGCCGTCTGTGGGAACGAAAGAACACCCACGTAAAACAACCACACCGACAATTACACGGCTTCGCCCCCCGCGGTGGAGAAGAGGCGCGGCCCCGGTGGTGGGCACTGACCAACCCCGTGGCAAGCGGAGCGAGGCCATGCCTCCCAGGCACGCGAACCGGGCGGTGAGCTTGGATCGAGCAGAGGGCAGTGCTGAGGAGACTGGCGGCCGATCGCTAGCTTCCCGGGGCAGTAGGATCGAGAGAACACGGGAAAAGCCGGGATCGAGTAAAGCGCTGGTGGTGTCCCTGATCATAGATACCTCCGTGGTGCGGCGGCTACTAGTCGACACCGGTAGCTCGTGCGACATCCTCTTCACATCGACTTTGGAAAGGATGGGGCTGCGTGGCGAAGACTTGGAGCCATGCACGGGGCCCGTGGTGGGTTTCACGGGACATTCTGAACCTATCATCGGGGCGATCCACCTCCCGGTCACGCTAGGGGGAGCACCCGATTCGATGACACTGACGGTGGAATTCATTGTGCTGAAGGTCAGCTCGGCGTACAATGGGATCATCGGCCTCCTCAACGCTATTGACACGGTGGTCTCAACGCTCCACCGGACGATCAGGTTTCAAACCCCAAGGGGGGTCGGGCAAATCAACAGCGACACGAAGGGAGAGAAGATCTGCTACCACTTGACAGACGAGAAGGTCGTCGGAGGGCCTGGCGATCCCATGGCCTCACTCGACCTGAGGCATGGACCGAGACCCACCCCTGCAGGAGAACAAGAGGCGATCCCGGTTACGAACGTCGAGGGGAGATTCGTCTCCATTGGGTCAGGGCTGGATCCTGACTCGAAGCACAAGCTGGTCGAATGCCTGGAGGCCAACCTGGACGTCTTCACATGGTCGGCCGAAGATATGCCTGGCGTTGATCCCCGGGTGATCGTTCACCGATTGAACGCCGACCCCAACTTCAGACCCGTCTGGCAGAAGAAGCGGAACCTAGGTGGTGAAAAGATGAAGGCAGCCTCTGATGAAGTAGAGCAACTCCTCGAAGCCGGTTTCATCCGAGAAGTCTGGTACCCCAAATGGCTGTCCAACGCGGTATTGGTCAGAAAACCCAACGGGAAGTGGCGGATGTGTGTGGATTTTAGCGACATCAACAAAGCCTGTCCCAAGGACAGCTATCCACTGCCGCAGATCGACCACCTCGTAGACAACGCCTCGGGATACGAGATGCTCAGCTTCATGGACGCCTACTCTGGGTACAACCAGGTCCAGATGGATCCTGATGATGAAGAGATGACGGCTTTCACAACGGACCGAGGGACCTTCTGCTACAAGAAAATGCCCTTTGGATTAAAGAACGCGGGGGCAACCTACCAAAGAATGGTCAACAAAGTGTTCGACTCCCAGATTGGAAGAAACTTGGAGGTCTACATTGATGACATGCTGGTGAAGTCGAAGGATTCCGTTGACCACATCGCCGACCTAAGGGAAACCTTCGAACGGCTACGGAGGTACAATATTCGGCTCAATCCCGTGAAATGCACGTTCGGCGTGAGATCCGGCAAGTTCCTGGGATTCATGATCACCAATCGCGGGACCGAGGCCAATCCCGACAAAATTGAGGCACTGATCAACATGCGGGAGCCGACAACCATCAAGGAGCTGCAGAGGTTGAATGGTCGCATCGCCGCCCTCAGGCGATTTCTGTCCCGGTCGGCGGAATGATCTCTCCAGTTCTTCAAAACTATGAGGAAGGCAATCGTCGCGCCAGCCAACGAGAGGAAGACAATACCATGGGATGAGGACTGCTCCCGAGCCTTCGCCGATCTCAAGGAATACCTCCGCAGCCCACCACTCTTCTCCAAGCCGCGAGAGGGGGAATCGTTGAGCCTCTATTTAGCCTGCACGATGGAAGCGGTGAGCTCGGTGCTGATCCGGGAAGACGATGGGGTGCAGATGTCGGTATACTAAACCAGTCACGTCTTGAAAGATGCTGAGGGGCGGTACACACCAATGGAGAAGCTAGCATACGCCCTCGTCCTCTCAGCCAGGCAGCTCCGACCCTACTTCCAGGCTCACACGATACTAGTCCTAACCGATTTCCAGTTGGAACAGAACCTCAAAAGGTTTGACCGCATGGGAAGGATGCTGAACTGGGGGGTGTTGAATATTGGACTCCCCGGATTTGGTTTTGGATGATGAGCAAACATAAATAATTCATGATCTAACAATTTGTGAGCGCAGTATTGGAGATCGTCGCCAATTTCACGTGAACATTCAAAGCGACATCTCAACACTTTCCAAAGCTCATTTTCATGCCTAAAGCTTCGTTGAAGCTCTTGCGACGCTTTGGAAGTAATGAAGATTCAATCGAAGCTCTCAAAGACCGTTTATTAAGGTTTTATTTATAGTCTTTTAGTTTCGATTGATAGAATGTTAAGCCTTGAGTATATCTTACGTTTCTATCTTCATTACGCTCATTTCGTAGCTCTAGGATTCTTGTACAAGGTCACTCTAACTTCCTCGAAGCGTCGCGCTTCGATTCGGACTTTGTTGTGCATGTTAGTTGGTACAAGAACAAGTACTGACCGACTAGATGGTGATCTAGTCGGTCGGCCACTGTTCTTGGACCGACTAGTTTCTGTCAGTTAATTCTTAGCTCTTTACTGTTTACAGTTAGTCGGTCTATGTTGACTCACCGACCGACTAGTTTGTGAACTAGTCGGTCAGTGATGCTTCTTTGACCGACTAGTTGAGACTGACTGTTCACTCTAAAATTCTCCTAAGCTACTGTTTACCGTTAGTCAGTCTAAGAACGTTTGATGACCGACTAGTTGACAATCTAGTCGGTCAACTTTTGTTCTTGGACCGACTAAGTCAACTTGCCTTCAGACTATGTTGTTTTGCCTCTTAGTCGGTCTACGTTCATTGGATGACCGACTAGTTGTGAAACTAGTCGGTCAGACAGTGTTCTTGGACCGACTAGTTTTCTAGGTCTGAAATTCTATCTCTTCTCAGATCTGCTCTTAGTCGGTCCATGCTTTGTGACTGACCGACTAGTTGATGAACTAGTCGGTCAGTGAGTGTTCTTTGACCGACTAGATCTCACAGATTTCTTTCCGTTGGAGATTGACCTAACTTGTTTTTATGGGACCCTATAAATACGAACCTAGGTCATTTCTATCTTCAACAGAGCTGCCATTAAGAGATTCATTGAGTTCTAAAGAGATAGCTATTCTCCCTCAAATCTAAAGCTCTCTTCCTCACAAGAAACCCATTCTCTCTCATTTCTAGATCTAGAGAGAAGCTTGTTCTTGGTGAGCTCTTCAAGCTATTGCTTGATTCAAGTTTCCAAATCTTCCCTAGGCACCCATTGCTGCTCATTTCCTTGGTGCTAGGGTTTGGTAACTTCATCTTCCTCAAATCCTTCATTCCACCTTTTGGGTAAGAAAAACTCAAGGTATAGGATTTTGTGGTAAGAGTATTTATTTCATATTAAACTCTTTTATATTGCTTATTGGCTCTCTCGGTTGTGAGAGAAGTTTGTGATCCCGGGTTGTGGGATTCACTTTGCCATTGCATGTATGATTTGATCTTGTGAAGGTTTTTCACAAGATATTCATAGTGGAAATCTTGAGTTAGGGTTTCTAACTCAAGTATCCGGAAGGGATCCGGGTGGTTGGGACGTAGGATCACCGGGAACAAGTCAGGGAGACTTGGGTGGATCCGAACCCATTAACTTCATTTGTTAGCATTGTTAATTTCATTGTTGTCATTCAATTTAAGCTTCCGCAAATTGACTTGGTAGTTGTGTGCAATTTAATTTGGAATAATACGCCTTATTATTTTAAAGTACTATTCAACCCCCCCCCCCCTCTAGTACTTGTGCAGTAGCTGGTAGGGCATTACATTTGGTATCAAAGCCAGATACTCAGCTATGTCTGCCAACGACAACAAGACCGTGCCTCCACCTTCCAACTACGACACCTTCAGGAACCGTGAAGGAGCGTCATCGGTGATGGAAGGACATTCCTCTACAAGGCCTCCATTCTTCAACGGTACCAACTACGGGTACTGGAAATGTCGGATGGAAACCTTCCTCCGAAGTGCATCTTTATGGAGGACTACAATGAAGGAGTACAACGAGCCCGAAGAAGAAGATTTTGAGAAATGGACTACCACGGAGGTCGCCGCGGAGGTAAGCAATGCCAAGGCAATGAACGCCTTGCAATGCGCATTGGAGCCCGAGGATTTCAATAAGATATGCACATGTAAGAGTGCATATCAAATTTGGAACTCTCTCCTCATACTACATGAAGGGACGAGTCGGGTAAGAGACTCTAAACTCGTTGTCGTAACCAAAGATTACGAAATGTTTCACATGCAACAGGGCGAGAAGATGAAAGAATATTACGCTCGCTTCGTTGACATAATAAACGAGTTAGAGGCCCTCGGCAAGATCTACACTCAAAAGGAGAAGTGCTTAAAGCTTATTGAAGGACTTCCCTCTTCTTGGGAAAAACGTACCTTCGCCATCGAGGAAGGTAATGACATGAACAAATATACCGTAGTTCAACTAATGGGTACTTTGATGTCATACGAGGTACGCAAAGATAGCAAGGTGAAGCTACAAGAAAAGATGAAGTCATATTTGAACCTAGATGCGCCTAAGAAAAAGGCGATTGCATTCAAGGCGGCTTCATCCACATCTTCTGATGATGAAGACTCGGAAAACGATTTGGACTTGGAGTCCATGGCACTCATGGCCAAGAAGTTCAACCGTTTCTTCCGGAAAGGTAACTTCAAGACCAAAGGTAAATTTGGTTCTTCTAACGCCTCTTCCTCTCCTTTGTGTTTCAAGTGTAATAAGCCAGGACACATGAAAGCGGAGTGTCCTCTCAACAAACAAAAGGAGAAGTGGAAGGCGCCAAAATTCGATAAGTCCAAGAAATACAAGAAGGGGTACAAGAAAGGACTTGTCGGAGCAACATTCACCGACTCCGAGGATTCCTCAAGCGGAGAGTCGGATGATGAGAAAGTGGAGCAAGCACATATGTGCTTCATGGCAAGAGAGGAGAACGATCAAGGATCCTCCTCTTCCGATGATAGTAATGACGAAAGCGATGAGGTAACGATGGATGATCTTAGAAATGCTAACTCTCAACTTTGGTCAAAATACACTAAGTTAGTAAATAGATATACTAAGGTAAAAGATGACCTAGCTAGCATTCAAACATCGCCTAAGAATATCATCACCAACAACGACACCGTTGTTGAAGAGTTAAGAAATGAGATTGTGAATCTCAAATCTAAACTTGAACATGTTAGCATTGAGGATGCGGAAGAACATGAGATAGCGGATTTAACTTCTCAAAACTCAACTTTGAGTATTGAGAACGAGAATCTTAAATCTCGTGTTTATGTGCTCACATCGCAAATATCCGTTTTGGATACTTCTTTGCGTTCTCTCAAAGAGAAATATGAGGACACATTGGGCCGAATCAACAAATTCAACAAGGGTAAGGGCCATTTGGATAATATCCTAAAAGATTTACTTCCGGCCAAACACCACATTGGCTTGGGGTATATGATGGGAAATTCATCCAAGTCGGTCACTACTTTTGTTAGGCCAACTTCCGAAGCCTCAACGAGTGGGAGCAAACACTCTATTGGTAGTTCATCTACCAATGGTGCTTCCACCTCGTCCACACCCTCTTTCGGAAAGAAACCCACTTTGGGTGGACCTCCAAAGAAGGGGCATGCCTACATGTACACTAATAACATGCCACGTAGGAACACACGTCCTACTCCACCGTCTCACACTATGATGATTTTTATGCAACACATTCCCGGGCACGTGCACACCAAGTGAGACACCCTTACGCACGTGTTTCCACACATGCATATGTACACCCACCTCATCATATGAATAATTCTTTTCGTGCACCATTCCATCATGTCCCGTATGCCTATCCATAACATGCATCACGTAGAAATCAACGTAGCATGCATGCACCCAATAGGATGATGGCTCCCAAAATTTTCACTATTTGGAGCCCAAAGGACACAAGCATGGACGAAAAACAAATGTACATGAATGCTTATTTTTCGGATGTTGTGCATAGTAAGAATTATGTGGGGAAGTCTAAGTCCACTTGGACTTGGCTTCCAAAGGTCTAATCCCTTGGACCCAATGACCTTGGGTACCATGATATGAAAGTGTCTATCTTTAGGTACTCAAGGAAAAGAAAAAGAAAAGGAGCATCAAATTTAAATTTAGCTCCAAAGGGAATTGGATACTCGATAGCGGGTGCTCCAAACACATGACGGGTGACGCTCGTTTGCTCTCCGGAGTGGTTCCCATTGCGAATGGAAACCGCGTCGTATTTGGAGGCAACGAGAGCGGAACCATCATAGGTGTTGGTAAAGTCGGTAACCCTTCTAAACCATTAATTAGTGACGTTTATCTTGTTAGTGGTTTAAATCATAATCTTATTTCAATAAGTCAACTTTGTGACAAAGGTTACAAAGTTAGCTTTGCGAAAGGATTGTGTCACATTTTAAGAAAGGATAATGAAAAATTATTATTTTCCGGAACTCGTCGTAAAGACATCTATATTTTGGATTTTCCGAAGTCATATGAACAATGTCTCGTTGCCAACACAAGTGAACAACACTTATGGCATCGACGCTTTGGACATGTGAACTTTGGAACACTATATAAGCTTTCAAAATTGAATTCTATTAAAGGTTTTCCGAAGCTTGTTTTTGAAAAGAAAAGTTTTTGTGATTGTTGTCAACGCGGCAAGCTTCCTAAATCTTCATTTAAACCTAAGAAAAGCATCTCTACTAAACGGCCACTAGAGCTATTACATCTAGATTTATTTGGGCCAACTAGAGTAGCTTCCTTAGGAAATGCAAGGTATGGACTTGTCATCGTAGATGACTATTCAAGATTTACTTGGGTATTTTCATTGTGTAATAAAAATGAAGCTTTTGAAAACTTCACAATTTTTGTTAAGAAAGTACAAAATCTCTTAGGAACCACCATTGTCACTATTCGTAGTGATCATGGAGGTGAATTTGAGAATGAGTCTTTTGAGACATTTTGTGATGAAGTTGGTATTACTCACACCTTCTCTTTCCCTCGTGCACCTCCTCAAAATGGTGTAGTTGAGAGAAAGAATAGGACGCTAGTGGAGTGTGCTCGCACTATGCTTGATGATAGCCAACTTGGCCATCAATTTTGGGCGGAAGCGGTACACACCGCTTGCTATGTGTTTAATAGAATACTTTTGAGGCCCGGCACTAAACAAACTTGTTATGAATTGTTGTTTGGTAGGTTGCCTCAAGTTAAACATTTTCGTGTTTTTGGTTCGAAATGTTTTATTAAGAACACATATGGTAGTTTGGACAAATTCGATCCGAGATCCGATGAGGGGATTTTTGTTGGATATTCTACGCGTAGCAAAGCCTACCGGATATTCAACAAACGAACCTCAACGATCGAGGAATCGCTTCATGTCTCATTTAATGAAGGATTTGTTCCAACTAGAATTTCAAATGATAATGATTCTATGGATGTTTTATGTGATTCGTTTGAAAATTCTAAGTCTAATGATTCTATTGATTCTATTGAGACTAACCCAACTAATGAAGTTGTTGAGAATGTTCCAAGAGATCAAGGTATTCCCAAACGGCTTCATTCGGTTCGTGACCATCCCCATGAGCAAGTCATTGGCAATATCTATGATAGTGTCAAGACGAGATCCCAAGTTCACCGCTTCGCAAATTGTGCCTTTGCCTCATCGATAGAGCCAAAGAATATTAATGAAGCATGCGAAGATAGCGCTTGGATCTTAGCCATGGAGGAGGAGCTCATTCAATTCGAGAGGAATGAAGTTTGGGAGCTTGTTCCATTGCCATCGAAGAACCACACCGTCATAGGGACAAAGTGGATCTTCAAGAACAAAACCGACGAAAACCAAGTCGTCGTCCGGAACAAAGCTCGGTTAGTAGCTCAAGGCTATCGTCAAGAGGAAGGTATCGATTTCGAAGAATCTTTCGCTCCGGTAGCTAGATTAGAATCAATTAGATTACTTTTGTCTTTTGCATGCCATAAGAATTTTAAATTATTTCAAATGGATGTTAAAAGTGCATTTTTAAACGGAGATGTCGTTGAGGAAGTTTACGTTTCTCAACCTCCGGGCTTCGTAAATGAAAAATTTCCAAATCACGTTTTTAAACTAAAGAAAGCTCTTTATGGTTTGAGACAAGCTCCTCGAGCTTGGTATGATCGTCTAAAGAATTTTCTTTTGGATTTGAATTTTAAAATGGGCGAAGCCGATTCAACACTTTTTATTAAGCATGCGAATAATGATATTTTATTAGTTCAAATTTATGTTGATGATATCATTTTCGGTGCTACTAACTTCGCTCTTTGCGAAGAGTTTTCTAATGTGATGAAGGAACAATTTGAGATGAGCCACATGGGCGAACTCAAATATTTCTTAGGTCTCCAAATTCGCCAAATGAACGATGCAATCTTCATCCACCAAACGAAGTACACGGTGGAGTTGCTAAAGCGATTTGGAATGGAGAATGCATCCGGGAAAAAGACTCCAATGAGCACGACTACGCATCTTGACAAGGATACGGGCGGTAAGGATGTAGACATTCGTCTATATCGAGGTATGATAGGTAGTTTGCTTTATCTTACCGCAAGTAGGCCCGATATTATGTTTGCCGTATGTATATGTGCTCGTTATCAGTCTCAACCTAAGGAGTCTCACTTAGTAGCGGTAAAGCGTATTTTTCGCTATCTAAGTTACACATTAGATTTTGGATTACTTTATCCGAGATCTAGCACATATGAGTTAGTCTCATATAGTGACGCTGATTATGCGGGATGCAAATCCGACAGGAAAAGTACTAGTGGCACTTGCCATTTTATAGGAAATTCTCTTGTCTCTTGGTTTTCCAAGAAGCAAAATTCCGTATCACTTTCAACCACCGAGGCGGAATATATTGCCGCCGGTGCCGCGTGTGCTCAAGTTCTTTGGATGAGACACACACTTAAAGACTTTGGTATAAATTGTGATACTTGCCCTATCATGGTTGACAACCAAAGTGCAATATGTCTTTCCAAGAACCCGGTACATCATTCCCGTTCGAAACACATAGATGTCCGACACCACTTTTTAGATGATCATGTTGCTAAAAAGGACATCATTCTAGTGTACGTTGAAACCCAAAAGCAAATCGCCGATATTTTCACGAAACCCCTAAAGGAGGACTCCTTTGTGCGGTTGCGTCGAGAATTGGGGATTATGGGTGAATCCGAGATATAGGATTCATGTTTCATTCAATAATTTTGCATGCAATTATTTTTGGCAATATCTCATTCATGCTAGAATTATTGGATTTTTCGGGAATTTTATGTGATATCTTGATTTTTCGTTCGATTTGTGCGTAATCGTCAAATTTCTGTTTTTCGATGATTAATGGGGTAGTTTCGATGTTTATTGAGAGCTTTGAGATTTATCGTCCAAGCGTGTTATGGAGAGAACTTGATTTTCAAGTTTTTGACTCTTTAGTCGGTTCATGTTCAGTGACCGACCGACTAGATTGAGATCTAGTCGGTCAGTACTTGAACGCAGACCGACTAAATCTTGTCAGTAATTCTTGGATTCAGCCACTGTTTGCAACTAGTCGGTTCAAGCTCATTGACCGACCGACTATATCGTGATCTAGTCGGTCAGTGCTTGAACTGTGACCGACTAGTTGTGCCAGGGGCCGTTTGGTCATTTGAGAAATCGACCGACTTAAACTCAGTTTAGTCGATCGATTTTCATTCTAATCGATCGAAATCTCTTCTCTCTCTGCTCAAAACCCCGACCTCCCTCGAAACCCTTCGACTTCCGATCGATCTCCGGCCATTTTTCCGGCCATCTCCGTCGATCTCCTCCGTCGGCCCCTCGTTCTAGGTGATCTCCTCTCCTCCTAGGGTTAGATTTCATTTCCTAGAGCTAGGGCTTGCTCGGTTTCTAGGGTTCTTAGGGTTTATTGTTTTTCGGCTAGGGCTTCTTCGTTTGATCTTCTTGTCCCGTGTCTTGCTTCGACTATGGCAAGAACACGCATTCCGATCACTCCCTCTAGCCCCTCTCCGATGACCGTTGATCCAATCTCTTCGGATCCCGAGCATCCAACCCCTCCGAAGCGTAGAGCCAAGACCACCCATCCTTCGTCGTCTTCGCCTCCTCTCAAGAAGAAGAGGACGACGACCGCTCAACCTAGAGGTCAACCGAAACCCAAACCCAAGCCTAAGCCAAAGGCCAAAATTCTTGATTCTCAATCTTCGTTCCATACTCCTACCGATTCCGATACGGAGTATAACCCCGAGACCGAGACTCATAGGGAACCCACTCCTCCTATTCATCCCGAGTCTAGCACCCACCCTCGTACGTCTACCCGTAAGCCTAAGGGAAAGGGTCCGATGCCGGTGGGCGGTGTCGATATTTCCTTATGTCGCGATGACCCTTTGTGTCTCGCGGCGTATAACCGTATCGAACATTGCCCGCTGCTTCTGGAGCATTTCGTCCAGTTTAGCGACTTCATAGGGTTAGCTGATCTTCTGTCGTCGTCGGGTCTTCTCGATTACCTTCGATATGACCCGAAGGCGAATCCTCACCCCTACCCTAGATTAGTGAAGCTTTTCTATGCTAATAGGATCCGGGGTCAGTACGATCAGACCCACTCTGTTGAGACAACCGTTTTGGGGACTCCTATAGTCCTCACTGCGGAAATCTTAGGAGAGATTTTGGGTATCTCTTCGTCTGGCCTTCTTCCTTCTGATATCTCGGTAGATGATATTTCTTCTCTTGATCAGACCATCCTTTCAGAGATTTTCCATCAGATTCCTCCTGCCATGATTGGCGTGCCATCTAAATCTTTCAAGCCAAATGCATGGGTCCTAAATCTGATTCTGAAGTCATGCTTGCTTCCCAAGTACGGCTCCTCTTCTTTACCATCCCAGCCATTTTTGAAGCTTATCTATGCGATCTTCATGGGGAGCTCGATTAATTGGGCTCGAATTATACTCGATAAGATTGACTCTTTCGAGTGTATTCGAAAGTCCAATAAATCGGCTCATATCCCATTTCCTTGCATGTTGACCCTCGTGTTTCGTCATTTTCGTGTCACATTGCCTCGTGACGATGAGCGTCCCCTTGGTCCTCCCCTGAATGCGACGGCCGTCAAGAAATCTCTTGCGGCGCTTCGTCACGTTCAGAGGACGACACCTTCTGCGTCTGTCCCTGCCTCTGCCAGTGCCTCTGCTACTCCCGTTACCACCCTTGATGATGTCCTACGGATACTTCGTCGTCACGAGTCCCGCTTGGCTCGTACCGAGGAGGTAGTCTGCCGTATGGCTCGTCGGATGGGTGTTGAGCTTCCTCCTTCCGTGTCTGAGGATGAGGAGTTTGATGAGATGGCTGAGGAGGACATTGAGGAGCTCTGTCGTGCTTCGACTCGTGCCCCCGAGGGCACTTCTGCTGGTACTGCTGCTGCTGGTACTTCCACTTCTGCTCCTGGAGTTGCCACCTCTTCCGGTGTTCCAGAGCCAACTGCTGCAGCTCTTCAGCCTTCTGAGCCTGCTGCTGACCCAGTTTCCGAGCCTGCTCATGTATCTGCTGCTGCTGCTTCTGTCGAGACTCATGCTGCTGTTGAGCCTGTTGCTGAGATCTCGACTCCTGCCCCGACGATTCCATCTGTTGAGACACCTCTTCTCCCTGCAGAGCCTGAGTCCACTCCGTCGACTGGACCCACGGACGCTGCAGATCCAGCCTCCTCCTCGTGATCGTTGTTCCGAGGACTCTCCATATACGCTTTGGATGATATATTCTAGTGAGAGTGTCTTGGGTTAGGATGGGGTTGAGAGATGCTTTGATGTATTTTTTTTGTGCTTTCTGGTTGTCGGTGTTGGATTTTATGATGATGATGATGTATTTCTTTTTGATGATATGTAGCGCTTGATATGATGTATCTCATATATTCGATGTGATATTTTTTTGGATGTACTCATGTTGTCTATATATATATATATGTTCATCATCGTTCACTTTATCTTTTATTCGTCGTGCAAATTTTAATATTCGTTGAATATATTTGAAATGTGATATCGAATCGACGCATAAAAAAAAATTTGCTTAAATGGATTTAAATTCTGTAATTTTATAGAATTGTTTTCCATGCACAAAATTAACCAAGAATATTGAATATTGAAGAGTATGTTTCTTTATTCAAGAAATGAATAATGATTTGGTGTTTTTGATGATTTTGATTTTTTTTTGATAATGGAAAATTTGGCACACCTTGTTTTGATTTCCACAATTTTTCCCTTGGTGTCAAGTTGGTCCATTGCCTTTGTCTACGACTCCCGATGTTGGATTTTACATTTCCTAATTGTTGTCGTTGTATGCCCCCCATTTTTGGGATAATGCCAAAGGGGGAGAGATAATGATAATAAATAGCGCAAATGAAAATTTAACTCAATTTCCAAGAATCTAGTTTGATATGCTAGATTCAGGGGGAGTTAAGATACATATAAGGATTTTCAAAATCCGATATTTCAAAAATCAATTCACTTTATTTCTCTTACTAGTCTGCTTGATGCAATTCATTTATATTCATTTTGGAATTAACGTGTCATCAATGCAGGGGGAGTAAGTATTTTACATTTGAATTATTATCTTTAATTATTATTTATGTTGGTTTGTCATCACCAAAAAGGGGGAGAATGTTGAATATTGGACTCCACGGATTTGGTTTTGGATGATGAGCAAACATAAATAATTCATGATCTAACAATTTGTGAGCGCAGTATTGGAGATCGTCGCCAATTTCACGTGAACATTCAAAGCGACATCTCAACACTTTCCAAAGCTCATTTTCATGCCTAAAGCTTCGTTGAAGCTCTTGCGACGCTTTGGAAGTAATGAAGATTCAATCGAAGCTCTCAAAGACCGTTTATTAAGGTTTTATTTATAGTCTTTTAGTTTCGATTGATAGAATGTTAAGCCTTGAGTATATCTTACGTTTCTATCTTCATTACGCTCATTTCGTAGCTCTAGGATTCTTGCACAAGGTCACTCTAACTTCCTCGAAGCGTCGCGCTTCGATTCGGACTTTGTTGTGCATGTTAGTTGGTACAAGAACAAGTACTGACCGACTAGATGGTGATCTAGTCGGTCGGCCACTGTTCTTGGACCGACTAGTTTCTGTCAGTTAATTCTTAGCTCTTTACTGTTTACAGTTAGTCGGTCTATGTTGACTCACCGACCGACTAGTTTGTGAACTAGTCGGTCAGTGATGCTTCTTTGACCGACTAGTTGAGACTGACTGTTCACTCTAAAATTCTCCTAAGCTACTGTTTACCGTTAGTCGGTCTAAGAACGTTTGATGACCGACTAGTTGACAATCTAGTCGGTCAACTTTTGTTCTTGGACCGACTAAGTCAACTTGCCTTCAGACTATGTTGTTTTGCCTCTTAGTCGGTCTACGTTCATTGGATGACCGACTAGTTGTGAAACTAGTCGGTCAGACAGTGTTCTTGGACCGACTAGTTTTCTAGGTCTGAAATTCTATCTCTTCTCAGATCTGCTCTTAGTCGGTCCATGCTTTGTGACTGACCGACTAGTTGATGAACTAGTCGGTCAGTGAGTGTTCTTTGACCGACTAGATCTCACAGATTTCTTTCCGTTGGAGATTGACCTAACTTGTTTTTATGGGACCCTATAAATACGAACCTAGGTCATTTCTATCTTCAACAGAGCTGCCATTAAGAGATTCATTGAGTTCTAAAGAGATAGCTATTCTCCCTCAAATCTAAAGCTCTCTTCCTCACAAGAAACCCATTCTCTCTCATTTCTAGATCTAGAGAGAAGCTTATTCTTGGTGAGCTCTTCAAGCTATTGCTTGATTCAAGTTTCCAAATCTTCCCTAGGCACCCATTGCTGCTCATTTCCTTGGTGCTAGGGTTTGGTAACTTCATCTTCCTCAAATCCTTCATTCCACCTTTTGGGTAAGAAAAACTCAAGGTATAGGATTTTGTGGTAAGAGTATTTATTTCATATTAAACTCTTTTATATTGCTTATTGGCTCTCTCGGTTGTGAGAGAAGTTTGTGATCCCGGGTTGTGGGATTCACTTTGCCATTGCATGTATGATTTGATCTTGTGAAGGTTTTTCACAAGATATTCATAGTGGAAATCTTGAGTTAGGGTTTCTAACTCAAGTATCCGGAAGGGATCCGGGTGGTTGGGACGTAGGATCACCGGGAACAAGTCAGGGAGACTTGGGTGGATCTGAACCCATTAACTTCATTTGTTAGCATTGTTAATTTCATTGTTGTCATTCAATTTAAGCTTCCGCAAATTGACTTGGTAGTTGTGTGCAATTTAATTTGGAATAATACGCCTTATTATTTTAAAGTACTATTCACCCCCCCTCTAGTACTTGTGCAGTAGCTGGTAGGGCATTACATTTGGTATCAAAGCCAGATACTCCGCTATGTCTGCCAACGACAACAAGACCGTGCCTCCACCTTCCAACTACGACACCTTCAGGAACCGTGAAGGAGCGTCATCGGTGATGGAAGGACATTCCTCTACAAGGCCTCCATTCTTCAACGGTACCAACTACGGGTACTGGAAATGTCGGATGGAAACCTTCCTACGAAGTGCATCTTTATGGAGGACTACAATGAAGGAGTACAACGAGCCCGAAGAAGAAGATTTTGAGAAATGGACTACCGCGGAGGTCGCCGCGGAGGTAAGCAATGCCAAGGCAATGAACGCCTTGCAATGCGCATTGGAGCCCGAGGATTTCAATAAGATATGCACATGTAAGAGTGCATATCAAATTTGGAACTCTCTCCTCATACTACATGAAGGGACGAGTCGGGTAAGAGACTCTAAACTCGTTGTCGTAACCAAAGATTACGAAATGTTTCACATGCAACAGGGCGAGAAGATGAAAGAATATTACGCTCGCTTCGTTGACATAATAAACGAGTTAGAGGCCCTCGGCAAGATCTACACTCAAAAGGAGAAGTGCTTAAAGCTTATTGAAGGACTTCCCTCTTCTTGGGAAAAACGTACCTTCGCCATCGAGGAAGGTAATGACATGAACAAATATACCGTAGTTCAACTAATGGGTACTTTGATGTCATACGAGGTACGCAAAGATAGCAAGGTGAAGCTACAAGAAAAGATGAAGTCATATTTGAACCTAGATGCGCCTAAGAAAAAGGCGATTGCATTCAAGGCGGCTTCATCCACATCTTCTGATGATGAAGACTCGGAAAACGAGTTGGACTTGGAGTCCATGGCCGACTAGCCAACTGAGCCGGCGGCAACTCCCCCGCTACGGCTGCACGATTAACCGAGCCGAGGGTAACTCCCTCGGCCCATCGGCACGCCAACTGAGCCGGGGCAACTCCCCCGCTACGGCTGCACGATTAACCGAGCCGAGGGTAACTCCCTCGGCCCGTCGGCACGCCAACTGAGCTGGGAGCAACTCCCCCTCTACGGCTGCACAATTAACCGAGCCGAGGGCAACTCCCACGGCCCGTCGGCACACCAACTTAGCCGGGGGCAACTCCCCTGATATGGCTGCACGATTTACCGAGCCGAGGACAACTCCCTTGGCCCGTCGGCACTCCAACTGAGCCGGGGGCAACTCCCCCGTTACGGCTGCACGAGTAACCGAGCCGAGGGCAACTCCCTCGGCCCGACGGCACGCTAACTAAGCCGGGGCAACTTCCCAGATATGGCTGCACGAGTAACCGAGCCGAGGGCAACTCCCTCGGCCCGTCGGCACGCCAACCGACCTGGGGGACAACACCCCCGGCAGAAGCACAGACTCTTCTCCGTCAGAACTCAAAAGGGGCCTAGGAAGGAGGGGAGCAATTACAAGCGAGAAAAGGACACTTTACTTTCGGTAGATACAAGGGGCTACACCAAAACCCTGGTCCTGAAAAATTTAAGGACCAGGCTACAGGTCTAAACATTCCCTCACTCGTCTCCTTGGAGAACCCCTTCAAGACCGTCGACGGGAGGAGCGCCTGACCGCTTCGAGATCTCTTCCTCCTCATCAGAGTACGCCTGAAGCTCCTCAAAGTTGATCTCTGCAAGCGAGAACCTCTTTCGAACCTCGGCATGGCAGCGGGCGAATCCCTTCTCGAACGCCGAGCACAGGGCCTTGGAGGTGAAGGAAAGAGAGTATTCCTTCACAGCATCCTCGGCGACCTTAGCAAGGTCCACGCCCTCTAGCTCACGGATCCGACCCTCGAGAGTAGCCACCTGTTGTTGGTGGTCAGATCGGATCAGTTAGATCTCTTTCGATCTCGCGTTAAGCTGTGATAGGTAGACCCTCTCCCGCTCTTCCGCCGCCTCCAGTAGGGCATTGAGTTCCTGAGCATCGGCCGTGATGAAAGGGGCCGGATCGGCACCTGCCGCAGCTGTCGTGCCAGAGGCCTCGGTGAGCGTGGCAATCCGATCTTCAGCCTTGGACTTCCCGACCAGAGCTAAGGCTTTTCCTGGTCCGACTTCTCCAGGGCAGAGGAAAGCTCGGCCACGCGAGACTCCAAGGACTTCACGAGCACCTTGGACATGAGATCGGCTTCCTCCTCGCCTTACCGGGCCCCAGGAACTGGCGCCGCGTCCGCCTTGGCCTTGTAGAGAGCCACAAATTGGCGCCTCATCGAAAGCCCAACGGAGGACAGCTACACAAGAGAGGCGGGAGTAAGTAGAAGATAGCAGCAAAACACTGGGTTAGGGAAGAAACCCCACCTGTTGGCCGGCTTGTACCACGAAAGCGGCCAGACGGTCGCCACAAATCTCGTCCAAGGCAGCTCGGTCCGCGGAGAGACTGCAGTTCTCAGCCACCCGTGCCGCCACGTCGCAGCCGGAGAAGACCGACTCACCCGCTCTTATGGGGAAGCGAGGACGGAGAGGATCATCCTCCCCCGGAGGTAAATCAGTAGGGGCAGAGCGGAACACACCTAGATACCGCTCGTATATATCAGGAAGAGGTCCAGGCCACGGAGATGAGGGGGCAGCCCATGGCCAGACCACCTCGGCCGAGGATGAAAGATCCCAGCACGGGGGCGATGAAGCACTAACCTCCCCGACGAGGGTACGGGCCTTCTTAGGGACGCCATGCTGAGAGAAAGAGGGGACCTTCCTCTTCGACTTCTCGGCACCAGCCGCCGAGCGGTCAACATGTTGTTTCCTCCGGACCGCCAGCACATGATCCCCTCTCCGAGAGGCGGGCTCCGGAATCCCGACTGGAGGAGGAAGGGCCGAAGAACTGGAGGGAAACCCATCTGCACAGGGAAAAGTCATCATTAACCAACCATATCAGCCACAGAACAGTGGCCGCGGAGCATTATCTCTGGAGCGATGAAGGGCGGCAAAACTCACCAGCAGGCCACGTGGTCTTCCACAGGTTGAGGTCAGAAAAGAGAACGGAGACCTTCTGATCGCCCGGTGGGATCGCCAACAGGGCCTCCATGATCTCGAGTTCAGCCGCAGTCGGGTCACCCAGCTCCGGTGCCAGCATCACGTCGGCGCTCCAGTAAGTTGGGAAATCCATATCCGACGGGCCGACAATGAAGAGGTACTCCCCCTTCCAGAGCTTGACGGAGCTCGGCAGCCCCAGTATCAGGCTCTTCGAGGGCTGAGCGCTAATGTAAATCCAGGCCCCTGACTGATGGCGGCTCAGCCGATGAAATTGGGAGAAGAGTCGGGGAGAGGGGACCACCCCCTTCTAAAGGAAAAGCACGGCGAACCCGGTGACGAGCCCGATCGCGTTGGGACAGAACTGGCATAGGGCCACGGGATGAGCACGCAGAAACTCAACGATGAAAGGATGAAGGGGGAACCGAAGCCCGAATCGGAAGCACACCTCGTACACCCCGACCGCCTTTGGGCCCGGAAAGCAGATCCGCTCGTTAGGCTCAGGGGCCCGGATGAAGTATGGGGGTAGAAGGTAGTGGTCATGCACATCTCCGGCGGAGGTGGCACAGAAGGAAGAAGGACATCCCAGAACCTCCGGAGGCACCACCGAGGGGTCACCCTCCTGACTACCAACCGGCGAGCCGGGGCTATCAGACGAGTCAAGGCGGACTGCATCCTCTGGACGACCCGAACCACGGGCAGGAGAAGACGACATGACGAGGAGTTGGAGCAGTATTAGAAAAAGGAGATGCTGAAGGAAAATCTGGCCGAGGGAGTTCAACTGATGTCGGCGCTCCTTTCCTGATGCCCTTTGAATGACCCTGCACACGGTGGGGATGGAGGCAAGGGGCATGTGGCGACATCAAAACGGCGGTGATGTTTCGAAAACTGCACCAGCGGAAGTTTAAACGGAGCAGTAATAATGACATCCATTTAATAGCGGAGCCTCGACTGACGCACCTGTCGGATCATGAAAGTGTCACATAACCCGAACCGAACCGACGGAGCCGAACGGTCCGGGCGATGGGGGCAATTGTTACGACTAATATCAACGAGCCCGAATTACAACAGCCCACGGCCCGACCTCAAAGGAGAAGCCCACTAGAGAAGACAGGCCCGCCCGAAGGGAGCCACGGACGGGGCTGAAGGCCCAGCCAATTCGCCCTCGGGGGCACCCGACTAGCCCCCAGTCGGCCGGATTAACCGCCCCCCTGAATCCGCGATCCCATGATGGCTATTAACGGACCCGTTAATGGGCCACCCCTCCACTACGCACGAGTGGGAGGAGGCGGAGGCGGATGGGGAGGACGTGAGAGGAGGCAGGACGTGGGGCACTCACGGAAGACCCTATAAGGGGAAGGCCAGGATGACGGAGAAGGGGATCGAAACTGAGGTAATCAACAGAGAGGTACTCCATCAACGACCTAGGCTTTCGCCACTCCATATTCCTCCCCCCTTTTACTCGCACCGCCCGGGTTGACGTTCCGGCTTCCTTGCAAGCCGGATCTCCCCCGCCGAGTACCCTTTCAGACCCTGATCTGACTTAGGCATCGGATGGGATTTGGCTGGAACCTAGGTCCGGCCTCCCTGACGAGTTTCCTCATCTGTCCAGGAAGAAGACATCCGAGGCGCCGAGGCTACCCCTCAGCGTCGGTCGGCTACCCCCATCGCAGTCGTCAGGAGGACGGCTGCTCAGGCGTTGTCTCACTTGCAAGGCGCCGAGGCTACCCCTCGACGCGGATCCGACCGAGGCTGAGCACGATTCAGCCGAAGCCGAGCGCGAGTCACCGAGCCGAGGCTACCCCTCAGCTCTGTAGCGCCGAGAACAAGCAGGCTCGGTGAACCCAAGGGACCCCCAAGTCGGCCCCTTGACCACGTTGATCATACAGCCGACGGTCAACGAGTTGTGGTGAGAAAACACCCGTAAACAACTACTATCGAGAGATAGACAATAAGCTTCAAGGCCTTATGCAAGGAAGTCCCAGCGTAGAAGATTACTACAAGGAGATGTAGATTGCAATGATTCGGGCTAATGCAGAGGAAGATAGAGAGGCTACGATGGCTATGTTCTTACATGGATTAAATTGGAAAATCCATGATAAGGTAGAGATGTAGCATTATGTGGAGTTGGAAGACATGGTGCACATGGCCATCAAAGTGGAGAAACAACTCAAGAGGAGGGGTGGATCAATTACAGCCCATAACTCAGGTTCTACATCTTGGAAACCGAGTTATACAAAGATGATGGACACGCCACAAATGCCCAAACCTGAGCCTAAGTTTGAGAATATCTGTCACATTTCTCAAGGTAAATCAGACCCTTCAACCTCTAGAAATCTTGACATTAAATGTTTTAAATACCAAGGCAGGTCCATATGGCAAGTCAATGTCCAAATAGGCAAGTCATAGTGTTACAAGACAATGGTGAAATTGTCACCGACAATGATAATTCTGACCGTGATGACATCCACCATTAGAGGATGATCTCGAGGAGGAATATCTTGATGCTTGGACACTGGTGGCAAGGAGAGCATTGAGTATGCAAGCAAAAGGAGTTGAAGAAGTGCAACAGGAGAACATCTTTCACACCAGGTGCTACATCAAATACAAGGTATGTAGTATGATTATTGATGGTGGTAGCTGTACTAATGTTGCAAGTACAACAATGGTGGATAAATTGGGACTGCCCATATTAAAGCATCCTAGACCATACAAGTTGCAATGGTTAAATGATAGTGAAGTAAGGGTGAACAAGCAGGTGTTATTTGCATTCCGAATTGGTAAATATGAAGATGAAGGATTATGTGATGTAGTACAAATGCAAGCGGGACACTTGTTGCTAGGGCGTCCATGACAGTTTGATAGGCGAGTGAAGCATGATGGCTTTACGAACAAATACTCATTTGTACTTAATCAACGACCAATCACTCTTACCATTGACACCACAGCAAGTTTATGAGAATCAAGTGAGATTGTAATAAGAGAGTGATCAAAAGAAAGAGAGTGAACAAAAGAAAGAGAGTGAAAATCAGAGAGAGTCCGTGAAAAATGAGAGAGAAAAAGAAAATCAAAATTCGGCCATTGATAGAAAATCAGAGAGAAAACAAAAGAATTTATATGCAAAAATGAGTGAATTTAAGTGAGTAATGTTTTCAAATCAGTCGAAGATTGTACTTTTCTACAAAGAGGCATTTTTAAATACTAACCAACTTGATCTTGCTTTGCCTAGTTTTGTTGTGTCTCTTTTGCAGGAATATGTGGATGCTTTTCTTGAAGAAGTACCACATGGGTTACCTCCAATCCGAGGGATTGAACATCAGATTGATTGTGTTCCCGGTGCGACGATTCCAAACCGACTAGCCAATAAGAGCAATCTCGAGGAGACAAAGGAACTTCAACGGAAGGCAAGGGAGTTGTTGGAGAAAGGGCACGTGAGGAAGAGCATGAGCCCATGTGCTGTTTCAGTTTTACTTGTACCTAAGAAGGATGGGATGTGGAGAACGTGCGTTGATTGCCGAGCTATGAACATCATAATGGTAAAGTATTGTCGTTATATTTCTCGCTTAGATGATATGTTAGATGAGCTGCATGGTTCTTGTGTATTTTTTAAAATTGTGTTGAAGCTAATCTTGGAACTCGGAGATTGGATTTGGTTGCATATGATAAAGGAGAGATTCCCAAAACGAAAACACTCAAAATTTCTTCCAAGGGAGATGATCCTTTCCAAGTCCTAGGGAACATCAATAACAACGCTTACATGCTAGATTTACCAGGTGAATACAATGTAAGTGCTACATTTAATATTATTGATTTGAGTCCTTTTGATGTAGGTGATGATTTGAGGACAAATCCTTTTCAAGAGGAGGGGAGTGATGCAAATCATAGCACAACTTCAAATGATCAAGTTCAAGTTCCAATTGGACCAATTATTCGATCACGAGCAAAGAAGTTCAAAGATATACTCAACAAGTTGATTCAAGAGGTTTGGGCTCAAGCAAATTCATGAAGTTCCATTGATCATGAGCCATGTGTTCAACAAAGATGGCTCAACATGACTCAAGTTCTAGAAGAATCCGACCATGGCTAGCTTAAATTTTGCAAATAAATTGGCATGCTTTGGATTACTCTTTTTGGAAGGTTTGCATGCCAATTTCATCTTTTTGGAAGGCTTGCATACCAAAATACCCTATTTGGAAGATGCCTATATAATTACTTTCCTCTTTTTATGGAAGGCTTGCATGCCTAGATATTTAGTTTCATTTTCTATTTTTTGGCATGCGATCAACCAATTAAAGGGCTGATTTGTAGCCATACTTTTAACCTAAAATTTGGGACCTTTCCTTGTAATTTTGAGCCTATTAAAATGCATCTAAGAAATGGAAAAAAGGAAGTTGATTTTTCGGTAAAAATCTCTGAGAGAATTTCTCTTTGATTCTTTGAAGAACTATTCAAACTTATCGGAGTTCTTCGTGGCGTTCATCATCCACTTATCAAACGGATTTCCATCACCGTTTGTGGCGTCTTCCTTAAACCGAGATTCTTGTTTGCAATAAGAAACGGGTCGAGGTCATCTATACCGAGGTTCTTGCTTTTGTCGTATAACGTGTCGATGTCTCCATCCAAATTCTGATTATAGAACGATCTTGGGTTCCTCTTCGTTGTCGGGTCTCGTCGTTCCTGGCAGGCTTCTCATCATTCATTTTAGTAGAAATTAAAGGAACCCCAAGAGAAATCAAAGACATTTGAGCTCCAACTTTAGCTCTGAATTTCAAGGTTAGTCCTCAAGCTGTTTTGGGCCAAGTTTTGCTTAGTTGGCTTCCTTAATGGGTCAACTATGTTGGGAAGTGATTATTTTGGCATCTAAACTCAAATGAAGATTCAGATTTCAAATAAAGAGGGAGCTAAAGAGTTTGGACGAATTTTGAAGACTTTTGGCCTTGGAATTCAACAATAGCATTTACTTTTCCTGCATTCAATGCCTAGTAAGTTGTAGCCTATTCAATATCTAGAAAGTTGTAGTCTAGGAAAGTGTAGCCTATTCAATGTCCAGTAAGTTGTAGCCTATTCAATGTCTAGTAAGTTGTAGCCTAGTAAGTTGTGTAATCAGCCTTGGAAGTTGTTGGCTATTAAATGCTGATGTATGTCATTTTCAATGTTGTAGCTTTTTTTTAAAGGAGAGTCCTTGTAACTCGAAGATCAGTTTTTGTTGAATGAAAATTCTGAAGTTGCAAGTTCTTTCAAAACTTGTTATTAATCTTGTTTTCTTTATCTAACTGTGGGAAGGTTAGTGGTGAGACAAGTGAGTTCTTTATCAATTGGGAGGGTGTCCTGGCCTTTAATCTTAGTTGTGGTGAACTCCATTTCCTGATCTTGAGTGGTGGCATAGCCTTTATCTCAGATCCCTATCCTCTGTTCTATTCTTCAATTCTGAACTCCATACATTAAATTACCAGCCACGCATCAACTTGGTATCAGAGCTTAAAATCAGGTGTTCATCTCTTTTGTTGTCATCCTTTCTTCTCCAATCAGCCTATTCTCTCTTCCATTCCAGCCTGAACACTTTCATAAGCCGAAACACAGCTTTTTCAATCCTAAAGTATGGATGAAATTCCAAGAAACATGACCCTTGAGCAAGCTCAAACTCTGATGCGTGATAGAGAGCTTACTGAATTAAGAGGCCAGATCGTAGAAATACACCAGCTCATTGCTCAACTAGGCCTAAGAAGGAACCATGGAAGGAGGAGGAACTTATGGAGCACTCATGGCACCTCTAAATGTTGCAGGTTCTTTATGTGAAGAATCAGTTCATCAAGTTCAACATAGAAGGCCTCCCAAAGATGATTTCAAAGATGTGAAGATAGATCCACTAGATTTTGATGGAAGTTTGAATCCTGATGTATATTTGGAGTGGGTTCATTCTATTGAGCGAATATTCGAAGCCAATAGTTATAATGATGAGAAATGCTTCAAAGTTGCAAGCCTCAAGCTCAAAATGTATGCATCCTTCTGGTTTGACAACTTGCAGATGGAGAGAAAACTAAAAGGCAAGAGGAAGCTCAAGTTTTGGATCAAACTGAAAAGGCTTATGGATAAAAGATTTCTTCCAGCAAGTAAGCATCCAAATTTCTTTGAGAGGGATTTCTCTAAAGGTGACTCTTCTTCTTTTAAATCTGAAGATATGAGCATCATGAATGTCATCTTTGAATTCAATGAGTGTTTTGACAAAGAGGTTTTTGAAGATCTAGGAGAGCCCATTTATGATAAGGAAAATATTAGTGAGGAATCCACAACAAAATACAATGAAGAATGTTTAGTTGAAGAATTTCTTGTTGGTCAATATTTGGATGTGCAATGCGAGAAAGAAGAAGTAACTATAATTGAAACTATTTTTGATAAAGATGAATTTGTAGAATCTGAAGTTGAGGCAGAAACTATTGACCTCAAGAAGGCTTTTCAATTTAGATGGATCAAGAAGTCTCTTGGATGAAGAACAATAATTACAATTAAGATTGCAAAATTACCAACTTGGAGAGCAATCCCCAACATAAGGGGGAAGGTATAATTCTTCCAATTTCATTCCTTCCTACAGGCTTTACTTATGTTGTAGACATGTCCATTCCAAAAGCTAGGGAATCACTTTGGAAGACTGAAAGTTCAGGCATGAATGAAGAACCATTACATCTTTTGGTGTAACCATTAATTGAGCAATTTCAATATGTGTTCTTGGATGATCAACCACATGGTCTGCCTCCAGAATTCTTCTCTCCTATTATTGTTTTCCTTGGATATGTCCTTTCAAGGATGGTATTTATGTTGATCAATCCAAAGTTGAAGCTGTGAGATCTTGGCCAATTCCAACCAATATATCTGAAGTAAGAAGTTTCCATGACGTTGCATCATTTTATAGAAGATTCATTAAAGATATCAGCATTCTATTGGCTCTTATAACTGAATGCATGAGGAAAGGTTCTTTTGAATGGACTAAGGTTACTCATAATGCCTTTTAATCCATTATGACGAAACTTTGTGAAGCTTCAATTTTGGCCTTGCCCAAATTTGATGATCTCTTTGAAGTGGAGTGTGATACAAGTGGAGTAGGTTTTGTGGCAATTCTGGTGCAATCTCAACGTCACATAGCTTATTTTAGTGAGAAGTTGAATGGCCCAAGGAGGAAGTATAGCACTTATGATAAGGACTTCAATGCCATTGTCAGAGCTTTTGATCATTGGAGTCATTATCTTCGCCCTAAGTAATTTGTTCTGCATTCTGATCATCAAGCACTCAAGTTTATTAATGGACAGAACAAATTGAATCAAGGCAAGCTAAATGGATTGAATTTCTTCAATCCTTATCATTTGTTTCAAAGCATAAATCTGGAATAACCAATGTTATAGCTGATGCACTTTCAAGGAGGTATTCTCTTCTATCTGCTGTTGAAGCTAAAATTCTTGGTTTTCATTTTTTAAAAGCTCTTTACAAGGATGATCCTAACTTTTCTCAATTCTTTGAGGAAGAAAGATCTGCTCTTTCAAGCCCTTATGTGATTCAGGAAGGTTTTCTTTTCAAGAACAACAAGTTGTGCATTCCCAAAAGTTCAATGCATGATCTCTTGGTGAAAGAAGTCCATGGTGGAGTTGTTGCTGGTCATTTTGGCATCAAGAAGACACTTGATATCTTGCAAGAACAACTTTTATTGGCCTAAGATAGTTGGTGATATCCATAATGTTGTTTCAAGATGCTCTATTTGTCATAAAGCTAAGAGTCAATTTCATCAAGGAATGTATACTCCTTTGCTTGTTCCAAATCAGCATTGGGAAGATGTGAGCATGGATTTTATTGTGGCATTACTAAGAACTCAAAGAGGGAAAGATGCTATCAAGGTAGTTGTTGATCATTTTTCAAAAATGGCTCATTTCATCGCATGCACGAAATCAGATGATACTTCTCATGTTTCTAATCTCTATTTCAAAGAAATTCACAAACTTTTTGGAGTTCCAAAGACCATTGTAAGAGATAGATATCCTAAGTTTTTAAATCATTTTTGGAGATGCTTATGGAACTTGTTGGAGACAAAGCTCTTGTTTACTACCTACCATCCTCAAACTGATGGTCAAACAGAAGTGACAAATAGAACACTCTCAACTCTTCTAAGAAGTTTAGTGGGAAAAAATAATCAAATATTGGGATAAAAAACTTTTCCATGCTGAGTTTGCATACAATAGAGCTCATCCATCTTATGCAACAGGAAAGTCTCCATTTGAAGTGAATTATGGAGTGAACCCTCTTACTCCCATTGATCTGATTCCACTTCCTATTGAGTCCCAAGTGAGTTTTGAAGCTGAACAGCTTGCCAAAGAAATGAAGAGGCTCAATGAACAAGTGAAGACCAGAATTAAAAGAGTGAATGAATTGTACATGCATCGCTACTCCCTTGAATTCAAGCCTGGAGATTTGGTTTGGCTTCATTTAAGAAAGGAAATGTTTCCCTCTATAAAGAAGAACAAGCTCATGGTTTGTGGAGATGGCCCTTTCAAAGTAGTTGAGAAGGTTGGAAGTAATGCATGCAAGCTTGAATTGCCGGGAGAAACGAATATTTCTAAAACTTTCAATATTGGTCATTTAATTCCATTCTTGCCTGAAAATGAAGATGCTGAGGACTTGAGGGCAAATCCCAATCAAGGAGAATGTTGGCAAGAGAAATCAAAGAAATTTTGAGCTCCAACTTTAGCTCTGAATTTCAGGTTAGTACTCAATCTGTTTTGGGCCAAGTTTTGCTTAGTTGGCTACCTTAATGGGTCAACTATGTTGGAAAGTGATTATTTTGGCATCTAAGCTCAAATGAAGATTCAGATTTCAAATAAAGAGGGAACTGAAGGATTTGGATGAATTTTGAAGACTTTTGGCCTTGGAATTCAACAATAGCTTTTACTTTTCCTGCATTCAATGCCTAGTAACTTGTAGCCTATTCAATGTCTAGAAAGTTGTAGGGTAAAGTGTAGCCTATTCAGTGTCTAGTAAGTTGTAGTCTATTCAATGTCTAGTAATTTGTAGCCTAGTAAAATGTAGCCTAGTAAGTTGTGTCATCAGCCTTGGAAGTTGTTGGCTATTACATGCTGATGTATGTCATTTTCAATGTTGTATCTCTTTTTTAAAAGAGAGTCCTCCTAACTCAAAAGATCAGTTGTTGTTAAATGAAAATTCTAAAGTTGCAAGTTCTTTCAAAACTTGTTGTTAATCTTGTTTTCTTTATCTAATCGTGGGAAAGTTAGTGGTGAGACAAGTGAGTTCTTTATCAATTGGGAGGGTGGCCTGGCCTATAATCTCAGTTGTGGTGAACTCCATTTCCTGATCTTGAATGGTGGCATAGCCTTTATCTTAGATCTCTATCTTCTGTTCTATTCTTCAATTCTGAACTCCATACATTTCATTACCCGTCACGCATCATAACGCACAGGCAAAGTACCCTCTTTATACCCAAGAATTCTAAGCAAATGCTCTACACTCTGAGAAGACACCCCACATATAAACATATGGCTCTTTGAAGGATTTGGACTAAGACCATATAATTCTTGAAACTGTCGAATGCAATCTTCAATCATAAAAACAGAATCAGATTCTGCTCTACAGAAAATCATAAGATCGTCCGCAAAACACAAATGAGAAATCTTCTCACATCTCCAATGAAATCGAAAAGGCTCTCCTTAACCATACGACACATCAAGCCTGAGAAAACCTCCATAGCCAGAACAAAAAAACAAGGAGACATAGGACCCCCCTGCCTTAACCCACGACCTCCTGGAAAAACACCCCTGAAACTCTCCATTAATGCAAATAGAATATCTGGCTGTAGAAATACACTCTTGAATCCAACCAACAATCCTACTAGGGAATCCCATCACACGAAGCACAGATATCATGAAATCCCATCGAATAGAGTCATAAGCTTTCATAAGATCAACCTTTAGAGCACAACAAGGAGGCCCACCCCTTCGACGATAATTACGTAACAATTCTTGAGAAAACAAGATAATGTCACTAATCCTCCTACCCTTAATAAAAGCAGTCTAATAACGGCCAACTAAAGATGATAACACACCTTTAAGTCTATTAGCAATAAGCTTTGCAATGCACTTATAAACTGTATTGCAACAAGAAATAGGCCTAAAATCTTTGACTTGAGAAGGATTAGGAATTTCAGGAACAAGAGCAATAGCTATTGCATTTACCTGTTTCAATAGCTTTCCAGAATAAAAGGAGGACCTTATAGCACAAAGCACATCATCACCAACAATGCTCCAAGCCTTCTTAAAGAAATCAAAACTAAAACCATCTGGGCTAGGCTCTTTGTTGTCCTTTAAAGAGAACCGAACATCCTTAATCTCATCATCGGACACCTCCTTCGCTAGCTCATGGCTTTGCAACTCAGAAACTTGTTGAGTATTGGACTTCTTCCTACTTGGTGTTAATGATGAGCAAACATAAATACTTGTGACTAATCCCCAATTTTACAGTTAATCCATTGCCTAAGCTATTTATGAAGATCTACTAGCAATGGATGACTCTCAAAGATCATTGAAGGCAAATGAAATGGATTGGATGATCGTAGATGTTGATTGAAGCTCCATGAAGACTTCAAACTCATACGTTAGATAGAAGAGAGTATTCGTCAATGTAAATTTCTTTTATCTCTTCTAGTATGTAGCTTAGAAGCAGAACATTGATGGAGCACTCACACACATCTTCAATTCAGTCTTAGGACATCATTAGATCATTTGCCTTAGACTCCAATTCATTTCCTTAGTGATTGTGCTTGGATTGTTTATAACAATTGACTGCTGAACGTTTTACAGTTGTCTGTCTCAAAAACAGTCGACTGTATTTTGTTCTACAGTCACCTGTTATGCACAAACTTTTACAATCTAGTTTTGGGCCTCTCTGTTTATTTCACACAGACAACTGATGAATGATTCACAGGCGCCTGTCCAAGTGACAGTCGACTGTGTTTTGTAAATCAGTCGCATGTCTATCCATTGCCCAACTTTGTTGATCTGACTTTTACGGCCAGTCGACTAATGTTGAATATACAGTCGACTATCCCTTGAATCAGTCGACTGTCTATACTGCAACAGTTGTCTGTATGTGAGCCATTTTATTGACTCAGTGCTCTGGAAATTCTCAGGGTATTTGACAGTTGTCTGTATAAGGATTTACAGTCGCCTGTTGAGATTAACAGTCGACTGTTTTATCTTCATCAGTCGTCTGTCCTGTTCTCTCAGAAGATTTCCAGAGCTTATCAACTTACCCCTCTTTCGGCCAATCGCCTGTAGAAGTATTTACAGTCGCCTATTGGTTTAACAGTCGACTGTCTATGCTTCATCAGTCGACTGTCCATGTGGTAAGTTACCGTTATGAATTCTCACATACCCTAGCTAACTGTGCAACAGTCGACTATGGTCTCTTCAACAGTCGACTGTCGTGAGTTCAGATTCTATCCGTTGAGATTTTTCTCACGGATTCCAAAGAGGTTTTTGCCTAATCTGTTTTGTGGATTTGAGAAACCTATATAAGGGGCTCCTACTATTCCATTGAGGGGTTACCAATGCTTCCAAGTTTTCTCTCAATCTTTCATTCTAAAGTTTAAAGTTCTCAAATCCAAAGCCCTACGAATTCCTAATCTTTGATCTCTTGCTCTCCAACATAGAACCAAAGAGTTATCTTCTAGGCAATTGGTGCTGTCAAGAGAAAGGGCTTTCTCATCTCTTCCCAGAGAGTCTTCAACACACAACACACTTCTCCTTCAAGTTCTACTTCAAGGCATAAGTGATTTAAGTGTTGCTTTCATAATTTCATAACTTTCGTTATTTGAATTTGCTCTCGGGTTGTGAGAGTAGTTTGCTTGCTCCCAAGTTGTGGGAGTCAAGGTCAATTGATTGTACTTCGATTTCACTTGTGGGATTGCTACAAGTGGGTTTTAAGGAAACCTCAAGTTAGGTTTCTAACTTGAGTATCCAGAGGTATCCGGGTGGAAGGGATGTAGGATTACCAGGAACAAGTCGAGAAGTGACTTGGGTAATCCGAACCCTTGAAACATCATTGCGTTTACATTTGTTTCTTATTTGGGTTTAATTTTAATTCCACACTATATTGTTGGTTAGCATTTAAAATTGGTGTAACTATTGTTTTAAATTGCTTAAACACTATTCAACCCCATTCTAGTGTTTTCTCCATAGCCAGGGTCCTTACAATTGGTACCAGAGCGCAAGGTTATAGCTATGGCATCCCATAACAACAACATTCCTCCTCTGCCTTCGTATAACAATCACAACTGTGATGGAGCGTCCACACTTTTCGAAGGTCAATCTATGGTGCGTCCTCCGCGTTTCAATGGTACAAATTTTGGCTATTGGAATGGAGACGTTTTTTAGGAGTGCTTCGCTTTGGAGAACCCTCCACAAGGAATACGTCGAGCCCACCGAAGTAGATTTCGACAAATGGACTTCTTCCGAGAAATCCGATGAAGTCAACAACGCAATGGCAATGAACGCTCTTCATTGTGTGTTGGACCCGAATGAGTTCAACAAGATATGCATAGTGCATATCAAATTTGGAACCATCTCATCGTTACCCATGAGGGAACGAACAATGTAAAACTTTCAAAGTTTATATGTTGCCATGCAAAACTTCGATTTGCTTCATATGCAGGAAAATGGGAGCATTGCATCGATGTACGGACGTTTTACCGACATCACAAATGAATTGGAAGCACTTGGCCAAATATACACCGAACCAGACAAGGTAAGAAAGATCATCATGAGAATGACCTCCAAATGGGAAAGAAGAGCGATCGCCATCGAGGAGGTCAATGATTTGAAGAATTACACAGTTGTGAATCTTATCGGGACTCTCATGTCTTATGAAGTAAGACGGAAAAACCGATTAAGATTCGAGCTATGATGAATCTTTCAGAGGCCAAGAAGAAAGCTTTGGCATTCAACACCAATTCATCATCATCCAATAGTGAAGAATCAGAGAATGAAATGGATTTGGGTGAAATGGCCCAAATGGCGAAGAAGTTCCAACGCTTCTTCCGCAAAGGTCATTTTTCTCAAACAAACGATTTAAGTCTATTAATGATACTTCCTCTCTTTGCTTTAAGTGTAATAAGCTAGGGCCATCAAGAGGGATTGCCCAATGCTAAAGAGAAGTGGAAGGCTCCGAAATGCCACAAGTCTGACAAGAACAAGAAAGATAAGAAGAAAGGACTCGTAGGTACATTCGATGACTCAAGTGAAGAATTATCAAGTGATTCCGATGATGAGAAGGGTGAGAGCGCCCACATGTGTTTCATGGCCCGAGAAGATCCACTCTCTGACAAGAGTGATGACGACACGGATGATACCGAGTTAACTATGGATGAACTTCGTATTGCTAATGAAGAACCATTTGCTAAATATCAATCTTTAATGCTTACATATACTAGCTTAAAGAAATTGAATGTTAGCAAGTCATCCATTCCATGCATTATCAACAATGACACCACTGTTGATACTTTAACTCTTGAGAAAGCAAACTTAGCTTCTCAAAATGTCACTTTGAGAGATGAGGTGAATTCCCTCAAATCTTAACTAGATCAAACACATCCTAAGGATAATAGTGATCTAGTTACACGACACACACAATTGAGTTTAGAGAATGATTCTCTTAAAACTCAAGTGCACAAGCTCAAAGCACGGGTGTCCACCTTGGATACCAATATTTCTTCTTTTAAGGAGAAATATGAGCTCATGTCCTCCCGTATTGTGAGATTCAATAAGGGAAAAGGACAATTGGATGATTTGCTAGCAAACCAATTTCCGGCCACACATCGTGTTGGTCGTGGGTTTGTGAATGCGAATGCATCCAATGCTCGCACTTCCTATAGTGGTTTTACTATAGACTTTGTGAGGCCTTACTCCGGTGCATCCACAAGTGGTGTCAAAGACACTATAGGTAGCAATCTTACCAAGAAAGTCACCACTTCACCATCTCTTACTTTTGGCAAGAAACCCACTAAAGGTGAAAACCAAAAGAGAAGCCATGCTTACATGTACACTAACATTCATACACGTAGGAAACCTCCTACTTCATAAGTGGATAACCATGACACTTTTTATGCTCCACACCCACGGACACGTACAAATCCACACATAAGAAATACTCATGTACTTGCTCCTATACACCCGTATGCACATATGCATCATTCTTACATGTATGCTCATCCTCCACATGTCATGCATGATCCATATGCTTCATACAATATGCATGTTCCCAAGCATACATATCATCCTCGTATGTTAAATGCATATCCTCCACCTCATTTCTATGCTAGAAACCATGTTCCCTAGAATCATGCACCACATAGAAATCCAACAAGTATGCATGCAACTAAGAAAAGGACTCCCAAGATTTACACTATTTGGGGTCCTAAGAACACTAGTCTAAATGATAGGAATACTTATGTTGATTCCTATTTTCATGATGTTATTAGGAATAGTAATTATGTTGGGAAGCGGAAGTCTACTTGGACTTGGCTTCCAAAGGGCTACTCCCCTTGGACCCGCAAACAGCGCGCACAAACCTTAACATTGTGACTGTTTTGCGCACGACGCAAATAATGTCCACATTTACCCAAAGTGACCCAGTGCGCACAACCTGCAAAATTGTGACCGTTTTGGGCGCTAACCAAAATTGTGACCGTTTTGCGGGATGAGCAAATGTGTCAACATTATCCTAAAATTACAAAACAGTCTACATTTACCCAAAATTACCCTGCTCGCAAAACCGACAAAATTGTGACCGTTTTGCGTACAAGCAAAACTGGCAACATTTGCCCAAAATTACCTAGTGCGCACAGCCGGTAAAATTGTGACGGTTTTGCGCGTTGCACAAAAAATGCCTAAATTTACACAAAATTACCCAGCGTGCACAACCGGCAAAATTGTGACAGTTTGCGCGCTGTGCAAAAATGTCTACATTTACCCAAAGTTGCCATGTGTACACAACAGGCAAAAATTATGACCGTTTTGTGCACTGGGCACAAATGTCGGTATTTGCCCAAAATTATCCAGGGCGCACAGCCGGCCAAATTTGATTGTTTTGCGTTCTACGCAAAACAGTATACATTTGCCCAAAATTACTCCACGCGCAAACCGGCAAAATTGAGACCGTTTTTCGCGTCGAGTTAAGCTGCCTACATATGACCAAAATTACCCAACGCGCACAGTCGGTAAAATTGTGACCGTTTTACGCGCTGAGCAAAACTGTCTACATTTTCCAAAAATTGTGCAGCGCGCACAACCGACGAAATTGTGACAGTTTTGCGTGCTGAGCAAAACTGTCTACATTTACCCAAAATTACACAGGGCGAACGACCGGCGAAAATGTGACAGTTTTGCGCACTACAAAAATATTGTCTATATTTACCCAAAGTGACCCAGCGTGCACAACCTGCAAAATTGCGACTGTTTTGTGCGCTGACCAAAATATGTCTATATTTACCCAAAGTGACTCAGCGTGCACAATCGACAAAATTGTGACAGTTTTGCCCGCTGAGCAAAACTGTCAACATTTACCCAAAAGTACCAGCGCGCACACCCGGCGCGCTGAGCAAAACTGTCTACATTTATCCAAAATTACCAGCGCGCACACCTGGCAAAATTGTGCCCGTTTTGCGCGCGGAGCAAAAATGTCAACATTTTCCCAAAATTACTCAACCCGCACCATCGGCAAAATTGTGACCGTTTTGCTTGCTGGGCAAAACTAACTAAATTTTCGTAAAATTCCTCACTGCACACAACCTACAAAATTGTGGCCGTTTTGAACGTTGACAAAATAATGTCTACATTTACCCAAAATTACTAAACGCTCACAACCGGTAAAATGGTGACCATTTTACGCGTGGAGCAAAAAATGTCAACATTTAACCAAAATTACCCAGCGCGCACATCCGGCAAAATTGTGACCGTTTTGCGTGCTAAGCAAAAGTTTCTACATTTACCCAAAGCTACCCCCGCGCACACCCGGCAAAATTGTAACCGTTTTGTGCACTGGGCAAAAGTGTCTACATTTACCGAAAATTACCAGCGCGCACACCTGGTAACATTGTGACCATTTTGCGTGCTGGGCAAAAATGTCTACATTTATCCAAAATGACCAGTGCACACACCCGGCAAAATTTTGACCGTTTTGCGCTCTGAGAAAAAATGTCAACATTTACCCAAGATTACGTAGCCCGCACAACCGGGAAAATTGTGACCTTTTTGCGCGCTGACGAAAACTGTCTACATTTTCCAAAAATTACCCATCGCGCACAATAGGCAAAATTGTGACAGTTTTGCGCGCTGAACAAAAATGTCTACATTTATCCAAAATTTCTTAGGGCGCACAAACGGAAAAAATATGACTGATTTGCGCGCTGGGTAAAACTGTCTACATTTACCCAAAATTACCCAGTGCGCACAACCGGCAAAATTGTGACCGTTTTACACGCTACGCGAATAATGTCTACATTTACCCAAAGTGACCCAACGTGCACAACCTGTAAAATTGAGACTGTTTTGCGCGCTGACCAAATATGTCTACATTTACCCAAAGTGACCAAAATTAAGACCATTTTACGCGCTAAGCAAAAATGTCTAAATTTATCCAAAACTACTCAGCGTGCAGAGCCGGCAAAATTGTAACCGTTTTACGAGCTGGGCAAAACTGTGAACATTTACGCCCAGAGCAAAAATGTCTACATTTAACCAAACTTACTCAGCGTGCATAGCCGCCCAAATTGTGACCGTTTTGCACGCTGGGCAAAACTGTCTACATCTACCCAAAATTACTCACCCCGCACAACCGGAAAAATTGTGACCGTTTTGCGCGCTGGGCAAAACTGTCTACATTTACCAAAACTTACCCAAATTAACAAAAATTGTGACCGTTTTGCGTACTAGCAAAACTGCCTACATTTATCCAAAATTACCCAGCACGCACAGCCAGCAAAATTGTGACTGTTTTGCGTGCTGCGCAAAAAAATGACTGCATTTACCCAAAATTACCCAGTGTGCACATCGGCAAAATTGTGACCGTTTTACGCATTCTGCAAAAACTCTACATTTACGCAAGATTGACATGTGTGCACAACCGGCAAAAATTGTGACCGTTTTGCGTCCTGTGAAAAAAGTGTCTACATTTACACAAAATTACCCAACGCATACAACCCGCAACATTGTGACTGTTTTGCGCACTGGGCAAATAATGTCTACATTTACCCAAAGTAACCCAGCACGCACAACCTGCAAAATTGTGACTGTTTTGTGCCCTGACCAAATAAGTCTACATTTACCCAAAGTGACTCAACGCGCACAACCCGGCAAAATTGTGACAGTTTTGCGCGCTGAGCAAAACTATCTACATTTACCCAAAAGTACTAGCGCGCACACCAAGCAAAATTGTGACAGTTTTTCGCGTTGAGCAAAACAGTCTACATTTACCCAAAATTACCTAGTGCGCGCAACCGGGAAAACTGTGACAGTTTTGCGGGCTGGGCAAAACTGTCTACATCTACCCAAAATTACCCAGCGCGCACAACCGGCAAAATTGTGACCATTTTACGCGCTACACAAATAATGTCTACATTTAGCCAAAATAACTCAGCGCACATAGCCGGCAAAATTGTGACCGTTTTGCGCGCTGGGCAAAAATGTCTACGTATATCCAAAATTACCAGCGCACACACCTGGCAAGATTGTGACTGTTTCTTCGCGCGGGGCAAAAATGTCAACATCTACCCAAAATTACTCAGCCTGCACAACTGGCAAAATTGTGACAGTTTTGCTCGCTAAGCAAAACTGTCTAAATTTTCCCAAAATTCCTCATCGCGCACAACCTGCAAAATTGTGACCGTTTTGCACATTGACCAAATATGTCTACATTTACTCAAAACTACTCAACGCTCACAACCGGCAAAATGGTGACCATTTTGCGCGCGGAGCAAAAACTGTCTACAATTACCCAAAATTACCCAGCGATCACAACCGGCAAAATTGTGACCGTTTTACGCGCTACACAAATAATGTCTACATTTAACCAAAATTACTCAGCGCGCATAGCCGGAAAAATTGTGACCGTTTTGCGCGCTGGTCAAAACTATCTACGTTTATCCAGAATTACCAGCGCACACACCTAGCGAGATTGTGACCGTTTTTTCGCGTGGTGCAAAAATTTCAACATTTACCCAAAATTACTCAGCCCGCACAACTGGCAAAATTGTGACCGTTTTGCTCGCTGAGCATAACGTTCTAAATTTTCCCAAAATTCCTCATCGCGCACAACCTGCAAAATTGTGACCATTTTGCACGTTGACCAAATATGTCGACATTTACCCAAAATTACTCAACGCTCACAACCGGCAAAATGGTGACCATTTTGTGCACAGAGCAAAAAATGTCCACATTTAACCAAAATTACCTTGCGCGCACATCTAGTAAAATTGTGACCGTTTTGCGTGCTGAACAAAAGTGCCTAAAATATCCTAAAATTACAAAATTCTCTACATTTACTCAAAATTGCCCAGCGTGCAAAACCGACAAAATTGTGACCGTTTTGGGTACTAGCAAAACTGTGTACATTTACCCAAAATTACCCAACGCGCACAGCCGACAAAATTGTGACTGTTTTGCGCTCTGAGCAAAACAGTCTACATTTACCCAAAAGTACCCAGGGCGTACAACCGGCAAAAATGTGACAGTTTTGTGCGATGGGCAAAACTGTCTACATTTACCCAAAATTACCCAGCGCGCACAACCGCCAAAATTGTGATCGTTTTGCGCGCTGGACAAAAATGTCTTCGTTTATCCAAAATTACCAGCGCACACACCTGGCAAGATTATGACTGTTTTTTCGCGCGGTGCAAAAATGTCAACATTTTCCCAAAATTACACAGCACGCACCACCGGCAAAATTGTGACCGTTTTGCTCGTTGAGCAAAACTAACTAAATTCGAAAAATTCCTCAACGCGCACAACGTACAAAATTGTGGCTGTTTTGACCGTTGACCAAAAATGTCTACATTTGCCCAAAATTACTCAACGCTCACAACCAGCAAAATGGTGACATTTTGCGCGCAAAGCAAAAACTGTCAACATTTAACCAAAATTACCTAGCCCGCACATCTAGTAAAATTGTGACCGTTTTGAGTGCTGAGCAAAAGTGCCTACATTATCCTAAAATTATAAAATAGTGATCTACATTTACATTTACACCTACATTTACATTTACCCAAAATTACCCAGCGCGCAGAACCGACAAAATTGTGATCGTTTTGCATAACATTTACCTAAATGTACCAGCGTGCACACCCAGCAAAATTGTGACCGTTTTGCGCGCTGAGCAAAACAGTCTACATTTATCCAAAATTACCAAGGGCGTAAAACCGGCAAAATTGTGACCGTTTTACGCACTACGCAAATCATGTCTACATTTAAAAAAAATTACTCAGCGCGAATAGCCGGTAAAATTGTGATCGTTTTGCGCGCTGGGAAAAACTGTCTACGTTTATCCAAAATTACCAGCCCACACCTGGCAAGATTGTGACCGCTTTTTCGCGCGGTGCAAAAATGTCAACATTTACCCCAAATTACTCAGCCTGCACAACCGGCAAAATTGTGAACGTTTTGCTCCATGAGCAAAACTATCAAAATTTTCCAAAAATTCCTCATCGCGCACAACATGCAAAATTGTGACCGTTTTGCACGTTGAACAAAAATGTCTACATTTGCCTAAAATTACTCAACGCTCACAACCGGCAAAGTGGTGAGCATTTTGCGCGCGGAGCAAATATTGTCGACATTTAACCAAAATTACATAGCACGCACATCTAGTAAAATTGTGACCGTTTTGCGGGATGAGGAAATGTGTCAACATTATCCTAAAATTACAAAACAGTCTACATTTACCCAAAATTACCCTGCTCGCAAAACCGACAAAATTGTGACCGTTTTGCGTACAAGCAAAACTGGCAACATTTGCCCAAAATTACCTAGTGCGCACAGCCGGTAAAATTGTGACGGTTTTGCGCGTTGCACAAAAAATGCCTAAATTTACACAAAATTACCCAGCGTGCACAACCGGCAAAATTGTGACAGTTTGCGCGCTGTGCAAAAAAGTCTACATTTACCCAAAGTTGCCATGTGTACACAACAGGCAAAAATTATGACTGTTTTGTGCACTGGGCACAAATGTCGGTATGTGCCCAAAATTATCCAGGGCGCACAGCCGGCCAAATTTGATTGTTTTGCGCCCAACGCAAAATAGTATACATTTGCCCAAAATTACTCCACGCGCAAACCGGCAAAATTGAGACCGTTTTTCGCGTCGAGTTAAGCTGCCTACATATGACTAAAATTACCCAACGCGCACAGTTGGTAAAATTGTGACCGTTTTGCGCGCTGAGCAAAACTGTCTACATTTTCCAAAAATTATGCAGCGCGCACAACCGACGAAATTGTAACAGTTTTGCGTGCTGAGCAAAACTGTCTACATTTACCCAAAATTACACAGGGCGAACGACCGGCGAAAATGTGACAGTTTTGCGCACTACAAAAATATTGTCTATATTTACCCAAAGTGACCCAGCGTGCACAACCTGCAAACTGTTTTGTGCGCTGACCAAATAAGTCTATATTTACCCAAAGTGACTCAACGTGCACAATCGACAAAATTGTGACAGTTTTGTCCGCTGAGCAAAACTGTTAACATTTACACAAAAGTACCAGCGCGCAAACCCGGCGCGCTGAGCAAAACTATCTACATTTATCCAAAATTACCAGCGCGCACACCTGGCAAAATTGTGCTCGTTTTGCGCGCGGAGCAAAAATGTCAACATTTTCCCAAAATTACTCAGCCCGAACCATCGGCAAAATTGTGACCGTTTTGCTTGCTGGGCAAAACTAACTAAATTTTCGTAAAATTCCTCACTGCGCACAACCAGCAAAATTGTGACCGTTTTGCTTGCTGGGCAAAACTAACTAAATTTTCGTAAAATTCCTCGCTGCGCACAACCAGCAAAATTGTGGCTGTTTTGAACGTTGACAAAAAAATGTCAACATTTACCCAAAATTACTCAACGCTCACAACCGGTAAAATGGTGACCATTTTACGCGTGGAGCAAAAAATGTCAACATTTAACCAAAATTACCCAGCGCGCACATCCGGCAAAATTGTGACCGTTTTGCGTGCTAAGCAAAAGTTTCTACATTTACCCAAACTATCCCCGCGCACACCTGGCAAAATTGTAACCGTTTTGTGCAATGGGCAAAAGTGTCATTTACCGAAAATTACCAGCGCGCACACCTGGTAACATTGTGACCGTTTTGCGCGCTGGGCAAAAATGTCTACATTTATCCAAAATGACCAGTGCACACACCCGGCAAAATTTTGACCGTTTTGCGCTCTGAGAAAAAATGTCAACATTTACCCAAGATTGCGTAGCCCGCACAACCGGGAAAATTGTGACCTTTTTGCGCGCTAACGAAAACTGTATACATTTTCCAAAAATTACCCATTCCGCACAACAGGAAAAATTGTGACAGTTTTGCGCGTTGAACAAAAATGTCTACATTTATCCAAAATTTCTCAGGGCGCACAAACGGAAAAAATATGACTGATTTACGCGCTGGGTAAAACTGTCTACATTTATCCAAAATTACCCAGTGCGCACAACCGGCAAAATTGTGACCGTTTTACACGCTACGCGAATAATGTCTACATTTACCCAAAGTGACGCAACGTGCACAACCTGTAAAATTGAGACTGTTTTGCGCGCTGACCAAATATGTCTACATTTACCCAAAGTGACCAAAATTAAGACCATTTTACGCGCTAAGCAAAAATGTCTACATTTAACCAAAACTACTCAGCGTGCAGAGCCGACAAAATTGTAACCGTTTTACGAGCTGGGCAAAACTGTGAACATTTACGCCCAGAGCAAAAATGTCTACATTTAACCAAACTTACTCAGCGTGCATAGCCGCCTAAATTGTGACCGTTTTGCACGCTGGGCAAAACCGTCTACATCTACCCAAAATTACTCACCCCGCACAACCGGAAAAATTGTGACCGTTTTGCGCGCTGGGCAAAACTGTCTACATTTACCAAAAATTACCCAAATTAACAAAAATTGTGACCGTTTTGCGTACTAGCAAAACTGCCTACATTTATCCAAAATTACCCAGCACGCACAGCCAGCAAAATTGTGACTGTTTTGCGTGCTGCACAAAAAAATGACTGCATTTACCCAAAATTACCCAGTGTGCACATCCGGCAAAATTGTGACCGTTTTACGCACTCTGCAAAAACTCTACATTTACGCAAGATTGACATGTGTGCACAACCGGCAAAAATTGTGACCGTTTTGCGCCCTGTGAAAAAAGTGTCTACATTTACACAAAATTACCCAACCCATACAACCCGCAACATTGTGACTGTTTTGCGCACTGAGCAAATAATGTCTACATTTACCCAAAGTAACCCAGCACTCACAACCTGCAAAATTGTTACTGTTTTGTGCCCTGACCAAATAAGTCTACATTTACCCAAAGTGACTCAACGCGCACAACCCGGCAAAATTGTGACAGTTTTGCGCGCTGAGAAAAACTATCTACATTTACCCAAAAGTACCAGCGCGCACACCAAGCAAAATTGTGACAGTTTTGCGCGCTGGGCAAAAATGTCTACGTATATCCAAAATTACCAGCGCGCACACCTGGCAAAATTGTGACCGTTTTGCACGTTGACCAAATATGTCTACATTCACTCAAAACTACTCAACGCTCACAACCGGCAAAATGGTGACCATTTTGCGCGCGGAGCAAAAACTGCCTACAATTACCCAAAATTACCGAGCGATCACAACCGGCAAAATTGTGACAGTTTTACGCGCTACACAAATAATGTCTACATTTAACCAAAATTACTCGGCGCGCATAGCCGGAATAATTGTGACCGTTTTGCGTGCTGGTCAAAACTATCTACGTTTATCCAAAATTACCAGCGCACACACCTAGCGAGATTGTGACCGTTTTTTCGCGCGGTGCAAAAATTTCAACATTTACCCAAAATTACACAGCCCGCACAACTGGCAAAATTGTGACCGTTTTGCTCGCTGAGCATAACGTTCTAAATTTTCCCAAAATTCCTCATCGCGCACAACCTGCAAAATTGTGACCGTTTTGCACGTTGACCAAATATGTCTACATTTACCCAAAATTACTCAACGCTAACAACCGGCAAAATGGTGACCATTTTGTGCACGTAGCAAAAAATGTCCACATTTAACCAAAATTACCTTGCGCGCACATCTAGTAAAATTGTGACCGTTTTGCGTGCTGAGCAAAAGTGCCTACAATATCCTAAAATTACAAAATTGTCTACATTTACTCAAAATTGCCCAGCGTGCAAAACCGACAAAATTGTGACCGTTTTGGGTTTTAGCAAAACTGTCTACATTTACCCAAAATTACCCAACGCGCACAGCCGACAAAATTGTGACTGTTTTGCGCTCTGAGCAAAACAGTCTACATTTACCCAAAAGTACCCAGGGCGTACAACCGGCAAAAATGTGACAGTTTTGCGCGATGGGCAAAACTGTCTACATTTACCCAAAATTACACAACGCGCACAACCGGCAAAATTGTGAACGTTTTGCGCGCCTGACAAAAATGTCTTCGTTTATCCAAAATTACCAGCGCACACACCTGGCAAGATTATGACTGTTTTTTCGCGCGGTGCAAAAATGTCAACATTTTCCCAAAATTACACAGCACGCACCACCGGCAAAATTGTGACCGTTTTGCTCGTTGAGCAAAACTAACTAAATTCGAAAAATTCCTCAACGCGCACAACGTACAAAATTGTGGCTGTTTTGACCGTTGACCAAAAATGTCTACATTTGCCCAAAATTACTCAACGCTCACAACCAGCAAAATGGTGACATTTTGCGCGCAAAGCAAAAACTGTCAACATTTAACCAAAATTACCTAGCCCGCACATCTAGTAAAATTGTGACCATTTTGAGTGCTGAGCAAAAGTGCCTACATTATCCTAAAATTATAAAATAGTTTACATTTACCCAAAATTACCCAGCGCGCAAAACCGACAAAATTGTGATCGTTTTGCATAACATTTACCCAAATGTACCAGCGTGCACACCCAGCAAAATTGTGACCGTTTTGCGCGCTGAGCAAAACAGTCTACATTTATCCAAAATTACCAAGGGCGTAAAACCGGCAAAATTGTGACCGTTTTACGCACTACGCAAATCATGTCTACATTTAAAAAAATTACTCAGCGCGAATAGCCGGTAAAATTGTGACCGTTTTGCGCGCTGGGAAAAACAGTCTACGTTTATCCAAAATTACCAGCCCACACCAGGCAAGATTGTGACCGCTTTTTCGCGCGGTGCAAAAATGTCAACATTTACCCCAAATTACTCAGCCTGCACAACCGGCAAAAGTGTGAACGTTTTGCTCCATGAGCAAAACTATCGAAATTTTCCCAAAATTCCTCATCGCGCACAACATGCAAAATTGTGACCGTTTTGCACGTTGAACAAAAATGTCTACATTTGCCTAAAATTACTCAACGCTCACAACCGGCAAAGTGGTGAGCATTTTGCGCGCGGAGCAAATATTGTCGACATTTAACCAAAATTACATAGCACGCACATCTAGTAAAATTGTGACCGTTTTGCGGGATGAGGAAATGTGTCAACATTATCCTAAAATTACAAAACAGTCTACATTTACCCAAAATTACCCTGCTCGCAAAACCGACAAAATTGTGACCGTTTTGCGTACAAGCAAAACTGGCAACATTTGCCCAAAATTACCTAGTGCGCACAGCCGGTAAAATTGTGACGGTTTTGCGCGTTGCACAAAAAATGCCTAAATTTACACAAAATTACCCAGCGTGCACAACCGGCAAAATTGTGACAGTTTGCGCGCTGTGCAAAAATGTCTACATTTACCCAAAGTTGCCATGTGTACACAACAGGCAAAAATTATGACCGTTTTGTGCACTGGGCACAAATGTCGGTATGTGCCCAAAATTATCCAGGGCGCACAGCCGGCCAAATTTGATTGTTTTGCGCCCCACGCAAAACAGTATACATTTGCCCAAAATTACTCCACGCGCAAACCGGCAAAATTGAGACCGTTTTTCGCGTCGAGTTAAGCTGCCTACATATGACTAAAATTACCCAACGCGCACAGTCGATAAAATTGTGACCGTTTTACGCGCTGAGCAAAACTGTCTACATTTTCCAAAAATTGTGCAGCGCGCACAACCGACGAAATTGTGACAGTTTTGCGTGCTGAGCAAAACTGTCTACATTTACCCAAAATTACACAGGGCGCACGACCGGCGAAAATGTGACAGTTTTGCGCACTACAAAAATATTGTCTATATTTACCCAAAGTGACCCAGCGTGCACAACCTGCAAACTGTTTTGTGCGCTGACCAAATATGTCTATATTTACCCAAAGTGACTCAACGTGCACAATCGACAAAATTGTGACAGTTTTGTCCGCTGAGCAAAACTGTCAACATTTACACAAAAGTACCAGCGCGCAAACCCGGCGCGCTGAGCAAAACTATCTACATTTATCCAAAATTACCAGCGCGCACACCTGGCAAAATTGTGCCCGTTTTGCGCACGGAGCAAAAATGTCAACATTTTCCCAAAATTACTCAGCCCGCACCATCGGCAAAATTGTGACCGTTTTGCTTGCTGGGCAAAACTAACTAAATTTTCGTAAAATTCCTCACTACGCACAACCAGCAAAATTGTGGCCGTTTTGAACGTTGACAAAAAAATGTCTACATTTACCCAAAATTACTCAACTCTCACAACCGGTAAAATGGTGACCATTTTACGCGTGGAGCAAAAAATGTCAACATTTAACCAAAATTACCCAGCGCGCACATCCGGCAAAATTGTGACCGTTTTGCGTGCTTAGCAAAAGTTTCTACATTTACCCAAAGCTACCCCCGCGCACACCCGGCAAAATTGTAACCGTTTTGTGCACTGGGCAAAAGTGTCTACATTTACCGAAAATTACCAGCGCGCACACCTGGTAACATTGTGACCGTTTTGAGCGCTGGGCAAAAATGTCTACATTTATCCAAAATGACCAGTGCACACACCCGGCAAAATTTTGACCGTTTTGCGCTCTGAGAAAAAATGTCAACATTTACCCAAGATTGCGTAGCCCGCACAACCGGGAAAATTGGGACCTTTTTGCGCGCTGACGAAAACTGTCTACATTTTCCAAAAATTACCCATTGCGCACAACAGGAAAAATTGTGACAGTTTTGCGCGTTGAACAAAAATGTCTACATTTATCCAAAATTTCTCAGGGCGCACAAACGGAAAAAAAATATGACTGATTTGCGCGCTGGGTAAAAATGTCTACATTTACCCACCCAGTGCGCAGAACCGGCAAAATTGTGACCATTTTACACGCTACGCGAATAATGTCTACATTTACCCAAAGTGACCCAACGTGCACAACCTGTAAAATTGAGACTGTTTTGCGCGCTGACCAAATATATCTACATTTACCCAAAGTGACCAAAATTAAGACCATTTTACGCGCTAAGCAAAAATGTCTACATTTAACCAAAACTACTCAGCGTGCAGAGCCGACAAAATTGTAACCGTTTTACGAGCTGGGCAAAACTGTGAACATTTACGCCCAGAGCAAAAATGTCTACATTTAACCAAACTTACTCAGCGTGCATAGCCGCCTAAATTGTGACCGTTTTGCACGCTGGGCAAAACCGTCTACATCTACCCAAAATTACTCACCCCGCACAACCGGAAAAATTGTGACCGTTTTGCGCGCTGGACAAAACTGTCTACATTTACCAAAAATTACCCAAATTAACAAAAATTGTGACCGTTTTGCGTACTAGCAAAACTGCCTACATTTATCCAAAATTACCCGGCACGCACAGCCAGCAAAATTGTGACTGTTTTGCGTGCTGCACAAAAAAATGACTGCATTTACCCAAAATTACCCAGTGTGCACATCCGGCAAAATTGTGACAGTTTTACGCACTGTGCAAAAACTCTACATTTACGCAAGATTGACATGTGTGCACAACCGGCAAAAATTGTGACCGTTTTGCGCCCTGTGAAAAAAGTGTCTACATTTACACAAAATTACCCAACCCATACAACCCGCAACATTGTGACTGTTTTGCGCACTGAGCAAATAATGTCTACATTTACCCAAAGTAACCCAGCACTCACAACCTGCAAAATTGTGACGGTTTTGTGCCCTGACCAAATAAGTCTACATTTACCCAAAGTGACTCAACGCGCACAACCAGGCAAAATTGTGACAGTTTTGCGCGCTGAGCAAAACTATCTACATTTACCCAAAAGTACCAGCGCGCGCACCAAGCAAAATTGTGACAGTTTTGCGCGCTGAGCAAAACAGTCTACATTTACCCAAAATTACCTAGTGCGCGCAACCGGGAAAACTGTGACAGTTTTGCAGGCTGGGCAAAACTGTCTACATCTACCCAAAATTACCCAGCGCGCACAACCGGCAAAATTGTGACCGTTTTACGCGCTACACAAATAATGTCTACATTTAGCCAAAATTACTCAGCGCACATAGCCGGCAAAATTGTGACCGTTTTGCGCGCTGGGCAAAAATGTCTACGTATATCCAAAATTACCAGCGCACACACCTGGCAAGATTGTGACTGTTTCTTCGCGCGGGGCAAAAATGTCAACATCTACCCAAAATTACTCAGCCTGCACAACTGGCAAAATTGTGACAGTTTTGCTCGCTAAGCAAAACTGTCTAAATTTTCCCAAAATTCCTCATCGCGCACAACCTGCAAAATTGTGACCGTTTTGCACGTTGACCAAATATGTCAACATTTACTCAAAACTACTCAACGCTCACAACCGGCAAAATGGTGACAATTTTGCGCGCGGAGCAAAAACTGCCTACAATTACCCAAAATTACCGAGCGATCACAACCGGCAAAATTGTGACCGTTTTACGCGCTACACAAATAATGTCTACATTTAACCAAAATTACTCGGCGCGCATAGCCGGAATAATTGTGACCGTTTTGCGCGCTGGTCAAAACTATCTACGTTTATCCAAAATTACCAGCGCACACACCTAGCGAGATTGTGACCGTTTTTTCGCGCGGTGCAAAAATTTCAACATTTACCCAAAATTACTCAGCCTGCACAACTGGCAAAATTGTGACCGTTTTGCTCGCTGAGCATAACGTTCTAAATTTTCCCAAAATTCCTCATCGCGCACAACCTGCAAAATTGTGACCGTTTTGCACATTGACCAAATATGTCTACATTTACCCAAAATTACTCAACGCTCACAACCGGCAAAATGGTGACCATTTTGTGCACGTAGCAAAAAATGTCCACATTTAACCAAAATTACCTTGCGCGCACATCTAGTAAAATTGTGACCGTTTTGCGTGCTGAGCAAAAGTGCCTACAATATCCAAAAATTACAAAAGTGTCTACATTTACTCAAAATTGCCCAGCGTGCAAAACCGACAAAATTGTGACCGTTTTGGGTACTAGCAAAACTGTGTACATTTACCCAAAATTACCCAACGCGCACAGCCGACAAAATTGTGACTGTTTTGCGCTCTGAGCAAAACAGTCTACATTTACCCAAAAGTACCCAGGGCGTACAACCGGCAAAAATGTGACAGTTTTGCGCGATGGGCAAAACTGTCTACATTTACCCAAAATTACCCAGCGCGCACAACCGCCAAAATTGTGATCGTTTTGCGCGCTGGAAAAAAATGTCTTCGTTTATCCAAAATTACCAGCGCACACACCTGGCAAGATTATGACTGTTTTTTCTCGCGGTGCAAAAATGTCAACATTTTCCCAAAATTACACAGCACGCACCACCGGCAAAATTGTGACCGTTTTGCTCGTTGAGCAAAACTAACTAAATTCGAAAAATTCCTCAACGCGCACAACGTACAAAATTGTGGCTGTTTTGACCGTTGACCAAAAATGTCTGCATTTGCCCAAAATTACTCAACGCTCACAACCAGCAAAATGGTGACGTTTTGCGCGCAAAGCAAAAACTGTCAACATTTAACCAAAATTACCTAGCCCGCACATCTAGTAAAATTGTGACCGTTTTGAGTGCTGAGCAAAAGTGCCTACATTATCCTAAAATTATAAAATAGTTTACATTTACCGAAAATTACCCAGCGCGCAAAACCGACAAAATTGTGATCGTTTTGCATAACATTTACCCAAATGTACCAGCGTGCACACCCAGCAAAATTGTGACCTTTTTGCGCGCTGAGCAAAACAGTCTACATTTATCCAAAATTACCAAGGGCGTAAAACCGGTAAAAGTGTGACCGTTTTACGCACTACGCAAATCATGTCTACATTTAAAAAAATTACTCAGCGCGAATAGCCGGTAAAATTGTGACCGTTTTGCGCGCTGGGAAAAACTGTCTACGTTTATCCAAAATTACCAGCCCACACCTGGCAAGATTGTGACCGCTTTTTCGCGCGGTGCAAAAAATGTCAACATTTACCCCAAATTACTCAGCCTGCACAACCGGCAAAATTGTGAACGTTTTGCTCCCTGTGCAAAACTATCGAAATTTTCCCAAAATTCCTCATCGCGCACAACCTGCAAAATTGTGACCGTTTTGCACGTTGAACAAAAATGTCTACATTTGCCCAAAATTACTCAACGCTCACAACCGGCAAAGTGGTGAGCATTTTGCGCGCGGAGCAAATATTGTCGACATTTAACCAAAATTACATAGCACGCACATCTAGTAAAATTGTGACCGTTTTGCGGGATGAGGAAATGTGTCAACATTATCCTAAAATTACAAAATAGTCTACATTTACCCAAAATTACCCCGCTCGCAAAACCGACAAAATTGTGACCGTTTTGCGTACAAGCAAAACTGGCAACATTTGCCCAAAATTACCTAGTGCGCACAGCCGGTAAAATTGTGACGGTTTTGCACGTTGCACAAAAAATGCCTAAATTTACACAAAATTACCCAGCGTGCACAACCGGCAAAATTGTGACAGTTTGCGCGCTGTGCAAAAATGTCTACATTTACCCAAAGTTGCCATGTGTACACAACAGGCAAAATTATGACCGTTTTGTGCACTGGGCACAAATGTCGGTATGTGCCCAAAATTATCCAGGACGCACAGCCGGCCAAATTTGATTGTTTTGCGCCCTACGCAAAATAGTATACATTTGCCCAAAATTACTCCACGCGCAAACCGGCAAAATTGAGACCGTTTTTCGCTACGAGTTAAGCTGCCCACATATGACCAAAATTACCCAACGCGCACAGTCGGTAAAATTGTGACCGTTTTACGCGCTGAGCAAAACTGTCTACATTTTCCAAACATTGTGCAGCGCACACAACCGACGAAATTGTGTCAGTTTTGCGTCTAAGCAAAACTGTCTACATTTACCCAAAATTACACAGGGCGCACGACCGGCGAAAATGTGACAGTTTTGCTCCCCACAAAAATATTGTCTATATTTACCCAAAGTGACCCAGCGTGCACAACCTGCAAAATTGCGACTGTTTTGTGCGCTGACCAAATATGTCTATATTTACCCAAAGTGACTCAGCGTGCACAATCGACAAAATTGTGACAGTTTTGCCCGCTGAGCAAAACAGTCAACATTTACCCAAAAGTACCAGCGCGCACACCCGGCGCGCTGAGCAAAACTATCTACATTTATCCAAAATTACCAGCGCGCACACCTGGCAAAATTGTGCCCGTTTTGCGCGCGGAGCAAAAATGTCAACATTTTCCCAAAATTACTCAGCCCGCACCATCGACAAAATTGTGACCGTTTTGCTTGCTGGGCAAAACTAACTAAATTTTCGTAAAATTCCTCACTGCGCACAACCTGCAAAATTGTGGCCGTTTTGAACGTTGACAAAAAAATGTCTACATTTACCCAAAATTACTCAACGCTCACAACCGGTAAAATGGTGACCATTTTACGCGTGGAGCAAAAAATGTCAACATTTAACCAAAATTACCCAACGCGCAAAAATTGTGACCGTTTTACGTGCTAAGCAAAAGTTTCTACATTTACCCAAAGCTACCCCCGCGCACACCCGGCAAAATTGTAACCGTTTTGTGCACTGGGCAAAAGTGTCTACATTTACCGAAAATTACCAGCGCGCTCACCTGGTAACATTGTGACCGTTTTACGCGCTGGGCAAAAATGTCTACATTTATCCAAAATGACCAGTGCCCACACCCGGCAAAATTTTGACCGTTTTGCGCTCTGAGAAAAAATGTCAACATTTACCAAAGATTACGTAGCCCGCACAACCGGGAAAATTGTGACCTTTTTGCGCGCTGACGAAAACTGTGTACATTTTCCAAAAATTACCCATTGCGCACAACAGGCAAAATTGTGACAGTTTTGCGCGCTGAGCAAAAATGTCTACATTTATCCAAAATTTCTCAGGGCGCACAAACGGAAAAAATATGACTGATTTGCGCGCTGGGTAAAACTGTCTACATTTACCCAAAATTACCCAGTGCGCACAACCGGCAAAATTGTGACCGTTTTATAGGCTACGCGAATAATGTCTACATTTACCCAAAGTGACCCAACGTGCACAACCTGTAAAATTGAGACTGTTTTGCGCGCTGACCAAATATGTCTACATTTACCCAAAGTGACCAAAATTAAGACCATTTTACGCGCTAAGCAAAAATGTCTACATTTAACCAAAACTAATCCGCGTGCAGAGCCGGCAAAATTGTAACCGTTTTACGAGCTGGGCAAAACTGTGAACATTTACGCCCAGAGCTAAAATGTCTACATTTAACCAAACTTACTCAGCGTGCATAGCCGCCCAAATTGTGACCGTTTTGCACGCTGGGCAAAACTGTCTACCCAAAATTACTCACCCCGCACAACCGGAAAAATTGTGACCGTTTTGCGCGCTGGGCAAAAACTGTCTACATTTACCAAAAATTACCGAAATTAACAAAAATTGTGACCGTTTTGCGTACTAGCAAAACTGCCTACATTTATCCAAAATTACCCAGCACGCACAGCCAGCAAAATTGTGACTGTTTTGCGTGCTGCGCAAAAAAATGACTGCATTTACCCAAAATTACCCAGTGTGCACACCCGGCAAAATTGTGACCGTTTTACGCACTGTGCAAAAACTCTACATTTACGCAAGATTGACATGTGTGCACAACCAGCAAAAATTGTGACCGTTTTGCGCCATGTGCAAAAAGTGTCTACATTTACACAAAATTACTCAACGCATACAACCCGCAACATTGTGACTGTTTTGCGCACTGAGCAAATAATGTCTACATTCACCCAAAGTAACCCAGCACGCACAACCTGCAAAATTGTGACGGTTTTGTGCCCTGACCAAATAAGTCTACATTTACCCAAAGTGACTCAACGCGCACAATCCGGCAAAATTGTGACAGTTTTGCGCGCTGAGCAAAACTATCTACATTTACCCAAAATTACCTAGTGCGCGCAACCGGGAAAACTGTGACAGTTTTGCGGGCTGGGCAAAACTGCCTACATCTACCCAAAATTACCCAGCACGCACAACCGGCAAAATTGTGACCATTTTACGCGCTACACAAATAATGTCTACATTTAGCCACAATAACGCAGCGCACATAGCCGGCAAAATTGTGACCGTTTTGCGCGCTGGGCAAAAATGTCTACGTATATCCAAAATTACCAGCGCACACACCTGGCAAGATTGTGATTGTTTCTTCGCGCGGGGCAGAAATGTCAACATCTACCCAAAATTACTCAGCCTGCACAACTGGCAAAATAGTGACTGGTTTGCTCGCTAAGCAAAACTGTCTAAATTTTCCCAAAATTCCTCATCGCGCACAACCTGCAAAATTGTGACCGTTTTGCACGTTGACCAAATATGTCTACATTTACTCAAAACTACTCAACGCTCACAACCGGCAAAATGGTGACCATTTTGCGCGCGGAGCAAAAACTGTCTACAATTACCCAAAATTACCCAGCGATCACAACCGGCAAAATTGTGACCGTTTTACGCGCTACACAAATAATGTCTACATTTAACCAAAATTACTTGGCGCGCATAGCCGGAAAAATAGTGACCGTTTTGCGTGCTGGTCAAAACTATCTACGTTTATCCAAAATTACCAGCGCACACACCTAGCGAGATTGTGACCGTTTTTTCGCGCGGTGCAAAAATGTCAACATTTACCCCAAATTACTCAGCCCGCACAACCGGCAAAATTGTGAACGTTTTGCTCCCTGTGCAAAACTATCGAAATTTTCCCAAAATTCCTCATCGCGCACAACCTGCAAAATTGTGACCGTTTTACACGTTGACCAAATATGTCTACATTTACCCAAAATTACTCAACGCTCACAACCGGCAAAATGGTGACCATTTTGTGCACGGAGCAAAAAATGTCCACATTTAACCAAAATTACCTTGCGCGCACATCTAGTAAAATTGTGACCGTTTTGCGTACTGAGCAAAAGTGCCTACAATATCCTAAAATTACAAAATTGTCTACATTTACTCAAAATTACCCAGCGTGCAAAACCGACAAAATTGTGACCGTTTTGGGTACTAGCAAAACTGTCTACATTTACCCAAAATTACCCAACGCGCACAGCCGACAAAATTGTGACTGTTTTGCTCAGAGCAAAACTGTCTACATTTACCCAAAATTACCCAACGCGCACAGCCGACAAAATTGTGACTGTTTTGCGCTCTGAGCAAAACTGTCTACATTTACCCAAAATTACCCAGCGCGCACACCCGGCAAAAATGTGACAGTTTTGCGCGATGGGCAAAACTGTCTACATTTACCCAAAATTACCCAGCGCGCACACCCGGCAAAAATGTGACAGTTTTGCGCGATGGGCAAAACTGTCTACATTTACCCAAAATTACCAGCGCATACACCTGGCAAGATTATGACTGTTTTTTCGCGCGGTGCAAAAATGTCAACATTTTCCCAAAATTACACAGCACGCACCACCGACAAAATTGTGACCGTTTTGCTCGTTGACCAAAACTAACTAAATTCGAAAAATTCCTTAACGCGCACAACGTACAAAATTGTGGCTGTTTTGAACGTTGACCAAAAATGTCTACATTTGCCCAAAATTACTCAACGCTCACAACCAGCAGAATGGTGACATTTTGCGCGCAAAGCAAAAACTGTCAACATTTAAACCAAAATTACCTAGCCCGCACATCTAGTAAAATTGTGACCGTTTTGAGTGCTGAGCAAAAGTGCCTACATTATCCTAAAATTATAAAATAGTTTACATTTACCCAAAATTACCCAGCGCGCAAAACCGACAAAATTGTGATCGTTTTGCATAACATTTACCCAAATGTACCAGCGTGCACACCCAGCAAAATTGTGACCGTTTTGCGCGCTGAGCAAAACAGTCTACATTTATCCAAAATTACCAAGGGCGTAAAACTGGCAAAATTGTGACCGTTTTACGCACTACGCAAATCATGTCTACATTTAAAAAAAATTACTCAGCGCGAATAGCCGGTAAAATTGTGACCGTTTTGCGCGCTGGGAAAAACTGTCTACGTTTATCCAAAATTACCAGCCCACACCTGGCAAGATTGTGACCGCTTTTTCGCGCGGTGCAAAAATGTCAACATTTACCCCAAATTACTCAGCCTGCACAACCGGCAAAATTGTGAACGTTTTGCTCCCTGAGCAAAACTATCGAAATTTTCCCAAAATTCCTCATCGCGCACAACCTGAAAAATTGTGACCGTTTTGCACGTTGTACAAACATGTCTACATTTGCCCAAAATTACTCAACACTCACAACCGGCAAAATGGTGAGCATTTTGCGCGCGGAGCAAATATTGTCGACATTTAACCAAAATTACCTAGCACGCACATCTAGTAAAATTGTGACCGTTTTGCGGGATGAGCAAATGTGTCAACATTATCCTAAAATTACAAAATAGTCTACATTTACCCAAAATTACCCCGCTCGCAAAACCGACAAAATTGTGACCGTTTTGCGTACAAGCAAAACTGGCAACATTTGCCCAAAATTACCTAGTGCGCACAGCCGGTAAAATTGTGACGGTTTTGCGCGTTGCACAAAAAATGCCTAAATTTACACAAAATTACCCAGCGTGCACAACCGGCAAAATTGTGACAGTTTGCGCGCTGTGCAAAAATGTCTACATTTACCCAAAGTTGCCATGTGTACACAACAGGCAAAAATTATGACCGTTTTGTGCACTGGGCACAAATGTCGGTATGTGCCCAAAATTATCCAGGGCGTACAGCCGGCCAAATTTGATTGTTTTGCGCCCTACGCATGACCAAAATTACTCCACGCGCAAACCGGCAAAATTGAGACCGTTTTTCGCGTCGAGTTAAGCTGCCAACATATGACCAAAATTACCCAACGCGCACAGTCGGTAAAATTGTGACCGTTTTACGCGCTGAGCAAAACTGTCTACATTTTCCAAACATTGTGCAGCGCGCACAACCGACGAAATTGTGTCAGTTTTGCGTCTAAGCAAAAATGTCTACATTTACCCAAAATTACACAGGGCGCACGACCAGCGAAAATGTGACAGTTTTGCGCACCACAAAAATATTGTCTATATTTACCCAAAGTGACCCAGCGTGCACAACCTGCAAAATTGCGACTGTTTTGTGCGCTGACCAAATATGTCTATATTTACCCAAAGTGACTCAGTGTGCACAATCGACAAAATTGTGACAGTTTTGCCCGCTGAGCAAAACAGTCAACATTTACCCAAAAGTACCAGCGCGCACACCCGGCGCGCTGAGCAAAACTTGTTGAATATTGGACTCCCCGGATTTGGTTTTGGATGATGAGCAAACATAAATAATTCATGATCTAACAATTTGTGAGCGCAGTATTGGAGATCGTCGCCAATTTCACGTGAACATTCAAAGCGACATCTCAACACTTTCCAAAGCTCAGTTTCATGTCTAAAGCTTCGTTGAAGCTCTTGCGACGCTTTGGAAGTAATGAAGATTCAATCGAAGCTCTCAAAGACCGTTTATTAAGGTTTTATTTATAGTCTTTTAGTTTTGATTGATAGAATGTTAAGCCTTGAGTATATCTTACGTTTCTATCTTCATTACGCTCATTTCGTAGCTCTAGGATTCTTGCACAAGTTCACTCTAACTTCCTCGAAGCGTCGCGCTTCGATTCGGACTTTGTTGTGCATGTTAGTTGGTACAAGAACAAGTACTGACCGACTAGATGGTGATCTAGTCGGTCGGCCACTGTTCTTGGACCGACTAGTTTCTGTCAGTTAATTCTTAGCTCTTTACTGTTTACAGTTAGTCGGTCTATGTTGACTCACCGACCGACTAGTTTGTGAACTAGTCGGTCAGTGAAGCTTCTTTGACCGACTAGTTGTGACTGTCTGTTCACTCTAAAATTCTCCTAAGCTACTGTTTACCGTTAGTCGGTCTAAGAACGTTTGATGACCGACTAGTTGACAATCTAGTCGGTCAACTTTTGTTCTTGGACCGACTAAGTCAACTTGCCTTCAGACTATGTTGTTTTGCCTCTTAGTCGGTCTACGTTCATTGGATGACTGACTAGTTGTGAAACTAGTCGGTCAGACAGTGTTCTTGGACCGACTAGTTTTCTAGGACTGAAATTCTATCTCTTCTCAGATCTGCTCTTAGTCGGTCCATGCTTTGTGACTGACCGACTAGTTGATGAACTAGTCGGTCAGTGAGTGTTCTTTGACCGACTAGATCTCACAGATTTCTTTCCGTTGGAGATTGACCTAACTTGTTTTTATGGGACCCTATAAATACGAACCTAGGTCATTTCTATCTTCAATAGAGCTGTCATTAAGAGATTCATTGAGTTCTAAAGAGATAGCTATTCTCCCTCAAATCTAAAGCTCTCTTCCTCACAAGAAACCCATTCTCTCTCATTTCTAGATCTAGAGAGAAGCTTGTTCTTGGTGAGCTCTTCAAGCTATTGCTTGATTCAAGTTTCCAAATCTTCCCTAGGCACCCATTGCTGCTCATTTCCTTGGTGCTAGGGTTTGGTAACTTCATCTTCCTCAAATCCTTCATTCCACCTTTTGGGTAAGAAAAACTCAAGGTATAGGATTTTGTGGTAAGAGTATTTATTTCATATTAAACTCTTTTATATTGCTTATTGGCTCTCTCGGTTGTGAGAGAAGTTTGTGATCCCGGGTTGTGGGATTCACTTTGCCATTGCATGTATGATTTGATCTTGTGAAGGTTTTTCACAAGATATTCATAATGGAAATCTTGAGTTAGGGTTTCTAACTCAAGTATCCGGAAGGGATCCGGGTGGTTGGGACGTAGGATCACCGGGAACAAGTCGGGGAGACTTGGGTGGATCCGAACCCATTAACTTCATTTGTTAGCATTGTTAATTTTATTGTTGTCATTCAATTTAAGCTTCCGCAAATTGACTTGGTAGTTGTGTGCAATTTAATTTGGAATAATACGCCTTATTATTTTAAAGTACTATTCACCCCCCCCCCCCCCTCTAGTACTTGTGCAGTAGCTGGTAGGGCATTACATTTGGTATCAAAGCCAGATACTCAGCTATGTCTGCCAACGACAACAAGACCGTGCCTCCACCTTCCAACTACGACACCTTCAGGAACCGTGAAGGAGCGTCATCGGTGATGGAAGGACATTCCTCTACAAGGCCTCCATTCTTCAACGGTACCAACTACGGGTACTGGAAATGTCGGATGGAAACCTTCCTCCGAAGTGCATCTTTATGGAGGACTACAATGAAGGAGTACAACGAGCCCGAAGAAGAAGATTTTGAGAAATGGACTACCGCGGAGGTCGCCGCGGAGGTAAGCAATGCCAAGGCAATGAACGCCTTGCAATGCGCATTGGAGCCCGAGGATTTTAATAAGATATGCACATGTAAGAGTGCATATCAAATTTGGAACTCTCTCCTCATACTACATGAAGGGACGAGTCGGGTAAGAGACTCTAAACTCGTTGTCGTAACCAAAGATTACGAAATGTTTCACATGCAACAGGGCGAGAAGATGAAAGAATATTACGCTCGCTTCGTTGACATAATAAACGAGTTAGAGGCCCTCGGCAAGATCTACACTCAAAAGGAGAAGTGCTTAAAGCTTATTGAAGGACTTCCCTCTTCTTGGGAAAAACGTACCTTCGCCATCGAGGAAGGTAATGACATGAACAAATATACCGTAGTTCAACTAATGGGTACTTTGATGTCATATGAGGTACTCAAAGATAGCAAGGTGAAGCTACAAGAAAAGATGAAGTCATATTTGAACCTAGATGCGCCTAAGAAAAAGGCGATTGCATTCAAGGCGGCTTCATCCACATCTTCCGATGATGAAGACTCGGAAAACGAGTTGGACTTGGAGTCCATGGCACTCATGGCCAAGAAGTTCAACCGTTTCTTCCGGAAAGGTAACTTCAAGACCAAAGGTAAATTTGGCTCTTCTAATGCTTCTTCCTCTCCTTTGTGTTTCAAGTGCAATAAGCCAGGACACATGAAAGCGGAGTGTCCTCTCAATAAACAAAAGGAGAAGTGGAAGGCGCCAAAATTCGATAAGTCCAAGAAATACAAGAAGGGGTACAAGAAAGGACTTGTCGGAGCAACATTCACCGACTCCGAGGATTCCTCAAGTGGAGAGTCGGATGATGAGAAAGTGGAGCAAGCACATATGCGCTTCATGGCAAGAGAGGAGAACGATCAAGGATCCTCCTCTTCCGATGATAGTAATGACGAAAGCGATGAGGTAACGATGGATGATCTTAGAAATGCTAACTCTCAACTTTGGTCAAAATACACTAAGTTAGTAAATAGATATACTAAGGTAAAAGATGACCTAGCTAGCATTCAAACATCGCCTAAGAATATCATCACCAACAACGACACCGTTGTTGAAGAGTTAAGAAATGAGATTGTGAATCTCAAATCTAAACTTGAACATGTTAGCATTGAGGATGCGGAAGAACATGAGATAGCGGATTTAACTTCTCAAAACTCGACTTTGAGTATTGAGAATGAGAATCTTAAATCTCGTGTTTATGTGCTCACATCGCAAATATCCGCTTTGGATACTTCTTTGCGTTCTCTCAAAGAGAAATATGAGGACACATTGGGGCGAATCAACAAATTCAACAAGGGTAAGGGCCATTTGGATAATATCCTAAAAGATTTACTTCCGGCCAAACACCACATTGGCTTGGGGTATATGATGGGAAATTCATCCAAGTCGGTCACTACTTTTGTTAGGCCAACTTCCAAAGCCTCAACGAGTGGGAGCAAACACTCTATTGGTAGTTCATCTACCAATGGTGCTTCCACCTCGTCCACACACTCTTTCGGAAAGAAACCCACTTTGGGTGGACCTCCAAAGAAGGGGCATGCCTACATGTACACTAATAACATGCCACGTAGGAACACACGTCCTACTCCACCGTCTCACACGTATGATGATTTTTATGCAACACATTCCCGGGCACGTGCACACCAAGTGAGACACCCTCACGCACGTGTTTCCACACATGCATATGTACACCCACCTCATCATATGAATAATTCTTTTCGTGCACCATTCCATCATGTCCCGTATGCCTATCCACAACATGCATCACGTAGAAATCAACGTAGCATGCATGCACCCAATAGGATGATGGCTCCCAAAATTTTCACTATTTGGAGCCCAAAGGACACAAGCATGGACGAAAAACAAATGTACATGAATGCTTATTTTTCGGATGTTGTGCATAGTAAGAATTATGTGGGGAAGTCTAAGTCCACTTGGACTTGGCTTCCAAAGGTCTAATCCCTTGGACCCAATGACCTTGGGTATCATGATATGAAAGTGTCTATCTTTAGGTACTCAAGGAAAAGAAAAAGAAAAGGAGCATCAAATTTAAATTTAGCTCCAAAGGGAATTGGATACTCGATAGCGGGTGCTCCAAACACATGACCGGTGACGCTCGTTTGCTCTCCGGAGTGGTTCCCATTGCGAATGGAAACCGCGTCGTATTTGGAGGCAACGAGAGCGGAACCATCATAGGTGTTGGTAAAGTCGGTAACCCTTCTAAACCATTAATTAGTGACGTTTATCTTGTTAGTGGTTTAAATCATAATCTTATTTCAATAAGTCAACTTTGTGACAAAGGTTACAAAGTTAGCTTTGCGAAAGGATTGTGTCACATTTTAAGAAAGGATAATGAAAAATTATTATTTTCCGGAACTCGTCGTAAAGACATCTATATTTTGGATCTTCCGAAGTCATATGAACAATGTCTCGTTGCCAACACAAGTGAACAACACTTATGGCATCGACGCTTTGGACATGTGAACTTTGGAACACTATATAAGCTTTCAAAATTGAATTCTATTAAAGGTTTTCCGAAGCTTGTTTTTGAAAAGAAAAGTTTTTGTGATTGTTGTCAACGCGGCAAGCTTCCTAAATCTTCATTTAAACCTAAGAAAAGCATCTCTACTAAACGGCCACTAGAGCTATTACATCTAGATTTATTTGGGCCAACTAGAGTAGCTTCCTTAGGAAATGCAAGGTACGGACTTGTCATCGTAGATGACTATTCAAGATTTACTTGGGTATTTTCATTGTGTAATAAAAATGAAGCTTTTGAAAACTTCACAATTTTTGTTAAGAAAGTACAAAATCTCTTAGGAACCACCATTGTCACTATTCGTAGTGATCATGGAGGTGAATTTGAGAATGAGTCTTTTGAGACATTTTGTGATGAAGTTGGTATCACTCACACCTTCTCTTTCCCTCGTGCACCTCCTCAAAATGGTGTAGTTGAGAGAAAGAATAGGACGCTAGTGGAGTGTGCTCGCACTATGCTTGATGATAGCCAACTTGGCCATCAATTTTGGGCGGAAGCGGTACACACCGCTTGCTATGTGTTTAATAGAATACTTTTGAGGCCCGGCACTAAACAAACTTGTTATGAATTGTTGTTTGGTAGGTTGCCTCAAGTTAAACATTTTCGTGTTTTTGGTTCGAAATGTTTTATTAAGAACACATATGGTAGTTTGGACAAATTCGATCCGAGATCCGATGAGGGGATTTTTGTTGGATATTCTACGCGTAGCAAAGCCTACCGGATATTCAACAAACGAACCTCAACGATCGAGGAATCGCTTCATGTCTCATTTAATGAAGGATTTGTTCCAACTAGAATTTCAAATGATAATGATTCTATGGATGTTTTATGTGATTCGTTTGAAAATTCTAAGTCTAATGATTCTATTGATTCTATTGAGACTAACCCAACTAATGAAGTTGTTGAGAATGTTCCAAGAGATCAAGGTATTCCCAAACGGCTTCATTCGGTTCGTGACCATCCCCATGAGCAAGTCATTGGCAATATCTATGATAGTGTCAAGACGAGATCCCAAGTTCACCGCTTCGCAAATTGTGCCTTTGCCTCATCGATAGAGCCAAAGAATATTAATGAAGCATGCGAAGATAGCGCTTGGATCTTAGCCATGGAGGAGGAGCTCATTCAATTCGAGAGGAATGAAGTTTGGGAGCTTGTTCCATTGCCATCGAAGAACCACACCGTCATAGGGACAAAGTGGATCTTCAAGAACAAAACCGACGAAAACCAAGTCGTCGTCCGGAACAAAGCTCGGTTAGTAGCTCAAGGCTATCGTCAAGAGGAAGGTATCGATTTCGAAGAATCTTTCGCTCCGGTAGCTAGATTAGAATCAATTAGATTACTTTTGTCTTTTGCATGCCATAAGAATTTTAAATTATTTCAAATGGATGTTAAAAGTGCATTTTTAAACGGAGATGTCGTTGAGGAAGTTTACGTTTCTCAACCTCCGGGCTTCGTAAATGAAAAATTTCCAAATCACGTTTTTAAACTAAAGAAAGCTCTTTATGGTTTGAGACAAGCTCCTCGAGCTTGGTATGATCGCCTAAAGAATTTTCTTTTGGATTTGAATTTTAAAATGGGCGAAGCCGATTCAACACTTTTTATTAAGCATGCGAATAATGATATTTTATTAGTTCAAATTTTGTTGATGATATCATTTTCGGTGCTACTAACTTCGCTCTTTGCGAAGAGTTTTCTAATGTGATGAAGGAACAATTTGAGATGAGCCACATGGGCGAACTCAAATATTTCTTAGGTCTCCAAATTCGCCAAATGAACGATGCAATCTTCATCCACCAAACGAAGTACACGGTGGAGTTGCTAAAGCGATTTGGAATGGAGAATGCCTCCGGGAAAAAGACTCCAATGAGCACGACTACGCATCTTGACAAGGATACGGGCGGTAAGGATGTAGACATTCGTCTATATCGAGGTATGATAGGTAGTTTGCTTTATCTTACCGCAAGTAGGCCCGATATTATGTTTGCCGTATGTATATGTGCTCGTTATCAGTCTCAACCTAAGGAGTCTCACTTAGTAGCGGTAAAGCGTATTTTTCGCTATCTAAGTTACACATTAGATTTTGGATTACTTTATCCGAGATCTAGCACATATGAGTTAGTCTCATATAGTGACGCTGATTATGCGGGATGCAAATCCGACAGGAAAAGTACTAGTGGCACTTGCCATTTTCTAGGAAATTCTCTTGTCTCTTGGTTTTCCAAGAAGCAAAATTCGGTTTCACTTTCAACCACCGAGGCGGAATATATTGCCGCCGGTGCCGCGTGTGCTCAAGTTCTTTGGATGAGACACACACTTAAAGACTTTGGTATAAATTGTGATACTTGCCCTATCATGGTTGACAACCAAAGTGCAATATGTCTTTCCAAGAACCCGGTACATCATTCCCGATCGAAACACATAGATGTCCGACACCATTTCTTAGATGATCATGTTGCTAAAAAGGACATCATTTTAGTGTACGTTGAAACCCAAAAGCAAATCGCCGATATTTTCACGAAACCCCTAAAGGAGGACTCCTTTGTGCGGTTGCGTCGAGAATTGGGGATTATGGGTGAATCCGAGATATAGGTTTCATATTTAAATTCAATCATCTTGCATGCTAATATATTTCGCGATATTTCATTCATGCTAGATTAATTGAATTATTGGGAATTTTATGTGATTTATTTGAATTTATGATCGAAATCGTATTTCAATGTCATATTTAAGATTTTGACGTTTAATGGGGTAGTTTAGATGAGTATTGAGAGTTTTGCGATCTATCGTCCAAGTGTTTTGTGGAGAGAACTTGATTATCACCTTTTTGGACTTTGTTAGTCGGTATCAGTTCAACCACCAACCGACTAGATGTTCATCTAGTCGGTTAGTAGAAGAACTTACACCGACTAACTCAAGCTTATTGAGTTTCCTTTCCATCTTAAACTCTTTAGTCGGTTCATGTTCAGTGACCGACCGACTAGTTGTGAAACTAGTCGGTCAGTAAATGAACGCAGACCGACTAAATCTTGTCAGTAAATTTTGGATTCAGCCACTGTTTGCAACTAGTCGGTTCAAGCTCATTGACCGACCGACTAGATCGTGATCTAGTCGGTCAGGGCTTGAACTGTGACCGACTAGTTGTGCCAGGGGCTGTTTGGTCTTTTGCGAAATCGACCGACTTAAACTCAGTTTAGTCGATCGATTTTCATTCTAATCGATCGAAATCTCTTCTCTCTCCGCTCAAAACCCCGACCTCCCTCGAGACCCTTCGTCTTCCGGCCACTTTCCGACCATTCCAGCCGTCGCCGTCCGCCGATCTCCGACCTAGGGTATCCTTTCTTCCTCCCTCTCCTATCTAGGGTTCGGTTTCAGCTCTAGGGTTAGGTTTTCCAGTTGATTTCATCTCCTAGGGTTTCGATTAGGGTTTTCTAATTTCGGCTAGGATCTCTTCTTTCCAATCTCGTGTGTCGTGTTGTGCCGAGATTATGGCTCGAACACGTATCCCGATCACTCCCTCTAGCCCCTCTCCGATGACCGTTGATCCAATCTCTTCGGATCCCGAGCATCCAACCCTTCCGAAGCGTAGAGCCAAGACCACCCTTCCTTCGTCGTCTTCGCCTCCTCTCAAGAAGAAGAGGGCGACGACCGCTCAACCTAGAGGTCAACCGAAACCCAAACCCAAGCCTAAGCCCAAGGCCAAAATTCTTCCTTCTCAATCTTCGTTCCATACTCCTACCGATTCCGATACGGAGTATAACCCCGAGACCGAGACTCATAGGGAACCCACTCCTCCTATTCATCCCGAGTCTAGCACCCACCCTCGTACGTCTACCCGTAAGCCTAAGGGAAAGGGTCCGATGCCGGTGGGCGGTGTCGATATTTCCTTATGTCGCGATGACCCTTTGTGTCTCGCGGCATATAACCGTATCGAACATTGCCCGCTGCTTCTGGAGCATTTCGTCCAGTTTAGCGACTTCATAGGGTTAGCTGATCTTCTGTCGTCGTCGGGTCTTCTCGATTACCTTCGATATGACCCGAAGGCGAATCCTCACCCCTACCCTAGATTAGTGAAGCTTTTCTATGCTAATAGGATCCGGGATCAGTACGATCAGACCCACTCTGTTGAGACGACCGTTTTGGGGACTCCTATAGTCCTCACTGCGGAAATCTTAGGAGAGATTTTGGGTATCTCTTCGTCTGGCCTTCTTCCTTCTGATATCTCGGTAGATGATATTTCTTCTCTTGATCAGACCATCCTTTCAGAGATTTTCCATCAGATTCCTTCTGCCATGATTGGCGTGCCTTCTAAATCTTTCAAGCCAAATGCATGGGTCCTAAATCTGATTCTGAAGTCGTGCTTGCTTCCCAAGTACGGCTCCTCTTCTTTACCATCCCAGACATTTTTGAAGCTTATCTATGCGATCTTCATGGGGAGCTCGATTAATTGGGCTCGAATTATACTCGATAAGATTGACTCTTTCGAGTGTATTCGAAAGTCCAATAAATCGGCTCATATCCCATTTCCTTGCATGTTGACCCTCGTGTTTCGTCATTTTCGTGTCACATTGCCTCGTGACGATGAGCGTCCCCTTGGTCCTCCCCTGAATGCGACGGCCGTCAAGAAATCTCTTGCGGCGCTTCGTCACGTTCAGAGGATGACACCTTCTGCGTCTGTCCCTGCCTCTGCCAGTGCCTCTGCTACTCCCGTTACCACCCTTGATGATGTCCTACGGATACTTCGTCGTCACGAGTCCCGCTTGGCTCGTACCGAGGAGGTAGTCTGTCGTATGGCTCGTCAGATGGGTGTTGAGCTTCCTCCTTCCGTGTCTGAGGATGAGGAGTTTGATGAGATGGCTGAGGAGGACATTGAGGAGCTCTGTCGTGCTTCGACTCGTGCCCCCGAGGGCACTGCTGCTTGTACTTCCTCTTCTGCTCCTGGAGTTGCCACCTCTTCCGGTGTTCCAGAGCCATCTGCTGCAGCTCTTCAGCCTTCTGAGCCTGCTGCTGACCCAGTTTCCGAGCCTGCTCATGTATCTGCTGCTGCTGCTTCTGTCGAGACTCATGCTGCTGTTGAGCCTGTTGCTGAGATCTCGACTCCTGCCCCGACGATTCCATCTGTTGAGACGCCTCTACTCCCTGCAAATCCTGAGTCCACTCCGTCGACTGGACCCACGGACGCTGCAGATCCTGCCTCCTCCTCGTGATCGTTGTTCCGAGGACTCTCCATATACGCTTTGGATGATATATCTTAGCGAGAGTATTATGGGTTAGGATAGGGTATGAGGGTTATTATGTTTTGATGTATTTTGGATGACGTCGCTGCTGTTGTATTTATTTTGATGAGAATGATGATGATGATGATGTATTTCCTTTTGATGGGTATATTGTATCGATGATGTTGATGTATTTCTTTTTGATGATATGTAGCGCTTGATATGATGTATCTCATATATTCGATGTGATATCTTTTTGGATATACTCATGTTGTCTCTGCATATATATATGTTCATCGTCATTCACTTTATCTTTTATTCGTCGTGCAAGTTTTAATATTCGTTAAATATATTTGAAATGTGATATCGAATCGACGCATAAAAAGTTGGTTAAATGGATTTAAATTCTGTAATTTTATAGAATTGTTCTCCGTGCACAAAATTAACCCAGAATATTGAATATTGAAGAGTATGTTTCTTTATTCAAGAAATGAATAATGATTTGGTGTTTTTGATGATTTTGAATTTTTTTTTTGATAATGGAAAATTTGGCACACCTTGTTTTGATTTCCACAATTTTTCCCTTGGTGTCAAGTTGGTCCATTGCCTTTGTCTACGACTCCCGATGTTGGATTTTTACATTTCCTAATTGTTGTCGTTGTATGCCCCCCATTTTTGGGATAATGCCAAAGGGGGAGAGATAATGATAATAAATAGGGCAAATGAAAATTTAACTCAATTTCCAAGAATCTAGTTTGATATGCTAGATTCAGGGGGAGTTAAGATACATATAAGGATTTTCAAAATCCGATATTTCAAAAATCAATTCACTTTATTTATCTTACTAGTCTGCTTGATGCAATTCATTTATATTCATTTTGGAATTGACGTGTCATCAATGCAGGGGGAGTAAGTATTTTACATTTGAATTATTATCTTTGATTATTATTTATGTTGGTTTGTCATCACCAAAAAGGGGGAGAATGTTGAATATTGGACTCCCCGGATTTGGTTTTGGATGATGAGCAAACATAAATAATTCATGATCTAACAATTTGTGAGCGCAGTATTGGAGATCGTCGCCAATTTCACGTGAACATTCAAAGCGACATCTCAACACTTTCCAAAGCTCAGTTTCATGTCTAAAGATTCGTTGAAGCTCTTGCGACGCTTTGGAAGTAATGAAGATTCAATCGAAGCTCTCAAAGACCGTTTATTAAGGTTTTATTTATAGTCTTTTAGTTTCGATTGATAGAATGTTAAGACTTGAGTATATCTTACGTTTCTATCTTCATTACGCTCATTTCGTAGCTCTAGGATTCTTGCACAAGTTCACTCTAACTTCCTCGAAGCGTCGCGCTTCGATTCGGACTTTGTTGTGCATGTTAGTTGGTACAAGAACAAGTACTGACCGACTAGATGGTGATCTAGTCGGTCGGCCACTGTTCTTGGACCGACTAGTTTCTGTCAGTTAATTCTTAGCTCTTTACTGTTTACAGTTAGTCGGTCTATGTTAACTCACCGACCGACTAGTTTGTGAACTAGTCGGTCAGTGAAGCTTCTTTGACCGACTAGTTGTGACTGTCTGTTCACTCTAAAATTCTCCTAAGCTACTGTTTACCGTTAGTCGGTCTAAGAACGTTTGATGACCGACTAGTTGACAATCTAGTCGGTCAACTTTTGTTCTTGGACCGACTAAGTCAACTTGCCTTCAGACTATGTTGTTTTGCCTCTTAGTCGGTCTACGTTCATTGGATGACCGACTAGTTGTGAAACTAGTCGGTCAGACAGTGTTCTTGGACCGACTAGTTTTCTAGGACTGAAATTCTATCTCTTCTCAGATCTGCTCTTAGTCCGTCCATGCTTTGTGACTGACCGACTAGTTGATGAACTAGTCGGTCAGTGAGTGTTCTTTGACCGACTAGATCTCACAGATTTCTTTCCGTTGGAGATTGACCTAACTTGTTTTTATGGGACCCTATAAATACGAACCTAGGTCATTTCTATCTTCAATAGAGCTGTCATTAAGAGATTCATTGAGTTCTAAAGAGATAGCTATTCTCCCTCAAATCTAAAGCTCTCTTCCTCACAAGAAACCCATTCTCTCTCATTTCTAGATCTAGAGAGAAGCTTGTTCTTGGTGAGCTCTTCAAGCTATTGCTTGATTCAAGTTTCCAAATCTTCCCTAGGCACCCATTGCTGCTCATTTCCTTGGTGCTAGGGTTTGGTAACTTCATCTTCCTCAATTCCTTCATTCCACCTTTGGGTAAGAAAAACTCAAGGTATAGGATTTTGTGGTAAGAGTATTTATTTCATATTAAACTCTTTTATATTGCTTATTGGCTCTCTCGGTTGTGAGAGAAGTTTGTGATCCCGGGTTGTGGGATTCACTTTGCCATTGCATGTATGATTTGATCTTGTGAAGGTTTTTCACAAGATATTCATAGTGGAAATCTTGAGTTAGGGTTTCTAACTCAAGTATCCGGAAGGGATCCGGGTGGTTGGGACGTAGGATCACCGGGAACAAGTCGGGGAGACTTGGGTGGATCCGAACCCATTAACTTCATTTGTTAGCATTGTTAATTTTATTGTTGTCATTCAATTTAAGCTTCCGCAAATTGACTTGGTAGTTGTGTGCAATTTAATTTGGAATAATACGCCTTATTATTTTAAAGTACTATTCACCCCCCCTCTAGTACTTGTGCAGTAGCTGGTAGGGCATTACAAAACTATCTACATTTATCCAAAATTACCAGCGCGCACACCTGGCAAAATTGTGCTCGTTTTGCGCGCGGAGCAAAAATGTCAACATTTTCCCAAAATTACTCAGCCCGCACCATCGACAAAATTGTGACCGTTTTGCTTGCTGGGCAAAACTAACTAAATTTTCGTAAAATTCCTCACTGCGCACAACCTGCAAAATTTTGGCCGTTTTGAACGTTGACAAAAAAATGTCTACATTTACCCAAAATTACTCAACGCTCACAACCGGTAAAATGGTGACCATTTTACGCGTGGAGCAAAAAATGTCAACATTTAACCAAAATTACCCAGCGCGCAAAAATTGTGACCGTTTTGCGTGCTAAGCAAAAGTTTCTACATTTACCCAAAGCTACCGCGCACACCCGGCAAAATTGTAACCGTTTTGTGCACTGGGCAAAAGTGTCTACATTTACCGAAAATTACCAGCGCGCTCACCTGGTAACATTGTGACCGTTTTACGCGCTGGGCAAAAATGTCTACATTTATCCAAAATGACCAGTGCCCACACCCGGCAAAATTTTGACCGTTTTGCGCTCTGAGAAAAAATGTCAACATTTACCAAAGATTACGTAGCCCGCACAACCGGGAAAATTGTGACCTTTTTGCGCGCTGACGAAAACTGTGTACATTTTCCAAAAATTACCCATTGCGCACAACAGGCAAAATTGTGACAGTTTTGCGCGCTGAGCAAAAATGTCTACATTTATCCAGGCGCACAAACGGAAAAAATATGACTGATTTGCGCGCTGGGTAAAACTGTCTACATTTACCCAAAATTACCCAGTGCGCACAACCGGCAAAATTGTGACCGTTTTACAGGCTACGCGAATAATGTCTACATTTACCCAAAGTGACCCAACGTGCACAACCTGTAAAATTGAGACTGTTTTGCGCGCTGACCAAATATGTCTACATTTACCCAAAGTGACCAAAATTAAGACCATTTTACGCGCTAAGCAAAAATGTCTACATTTAACCAAAACTAATCAGCGTGCAGAGCCGGCAAAATTGTAACCGTTTTACGAGCTGGGCAAAACTGTGAAACATTTACGCCCAGAGCAAAAATGTCTACATTTAACCAAACTTACTCAGCGTGCATAGCCGCCCCAATTGTGACCGTTTTGCACGCTGGGCAAAACTGTCTACATCTACCAAAAATTACTCACCCCGCACAACCGGAAAAATTGTGACCATTTTGCGCGCTGGGCAAAACTGTCTACATTTACCAAAAATTACCCAAATTAACAAAAATTGTGACCGTTTTGCGTACTAGCAAAACTGCCTACATTTATCCAAAATTACCCAGCACGCACAGCCAGCAAAATTGTGACTGTTTTGCGTGCTGCACAAAAAAAATGACTGCATTTACCCAAAATTACCCAGTGTGCACATCGGCAAAATTGTGACCGTTTTACGCACTGTGCAAAAACTATACATTTACGCAAGATTGACATGTGAGCACAAACGGCAAAAAATGTGACAGTTTTGTGCCCTGTGAAAAAAGTGTCTACATGTGCCCAAAATTACCCAACGCATACAACCCGCAACATTGTGACTGTTTTGCGCACTGAGCAAATAATGTCTACATTTACCCAAAGTAACCCAGTACGCACAACCTGCAAAATTGTGACTGTTTTGTGCCCTGACCAAATAAGTCTACATTTACCCAAAGTGACTCAACGCGCACAACCCGTCAAAATTGTGACAGTTTTGCGCGCTGAGCAAAACTCTCTACATTTACCCAAAAGTACCAGCGCGCACACCAAGCAAAATTGTGACAGTTTTGCGCGCTGAGCAAAACAGTCTACATTTACCCAAAATTACATAGTGCGCACAACCGGGAAAACTGTGACAGTTTTGCGGGCTGGGCAAAACTGTCTACATCTACCCAAAATTACCCAGCGCGCACAACCGGCAAAATTGTGACCATTTTACGAGCTACACAAATAATGTCTACATTTAGCCAAAATAACTCAGCGCACATACCCGGCAAAATTGTGACCGTTTTGCACGCTGGGCAAAAATGTCTACGTATATCCAAAATTACCAGCGCACACACCTGGCAAGATTGTGACTGTTTCTTCGCGCGGGGCAAAAATGTCAACATCTACCCAAAATTACTCAGCCTGCACAACTGGCAAAATTGTGACAGTTTTGCTCGCTAAGCAAAACTGTCTAAATTTTCCCAAAATTCCTCATCGCGCACAACCTGCAAAATTGTGACCGTTTTGCACGTTGACCAAATATGTCTACATTTACTCAAAACTACTCAACGCTCACAACCGGCAAAATGGTGACCATTTTGCGCACGGAGCAAAAACTGTCTACAATTACCCAAAATTACCGAGCGATCACAACCGGCAAAATTGTGACCGTTTTACACGCAACACAAATAATGTCTACAGTTAACCAAAATTACTCAGCGCGCATAGCCGGAAAAATTGTGACCGTTTTGCGCGCTGGTCAAAACTATCTACGTTTATCCAAAATTACCAGCGCACACACCTAGCGAGATTGTGACCGTTTTTTCGCGCGGTGCAAAAATTTCAACATTTACCCAAAATTACTCAGCCCGCACAACTGGGAAAATTGTGACCGTTTTGCTCGCTGAGCATAACGTTCTAAATTTTCCCAAAATTCCTCATCGCGCACAACCTGCAAAATTGTGACCGTTTTGCACGTTGACCAAATATGTCTACATTTACCCAAAATTACTCAACGCTCACAACCGGCAAAATGGTGACCATTTTGTGCACGGAGCAAAATTGTCCACATTTAACCAAAATTACCTTGCGCGCACATCTAGTAAAATTGTGACCGTTTTGCGTGCTGAGCAAAAGTGCCTACAATATCCTAAAATTATAAAGTGTCTACATTTACTCAAAATTACCCAGCGTGCAAAACCGACAAAATTGTGACAGTTTTGGGTACTAGCAAAACTATCTACATTTACCCAAAATTACCCAACGCGCACAGCCGACACAATTGTGACTGTTTTGCGCTCTGAGCAAAACAGTCTACATTTACCCAAAAGTACCCAGGGCGTACAACCGGCAAAAATGTGACAGTTTTGCGCGATGGGCAAAACTGTCTACATTTACCCAAAATTACCCAGCGCGCACAACCGGCAAAATTGTGATCGTTTTGCGCGCTGGACAAAAATGTCTTCGTTTATCCAAAATTACCAGCGCACACACCTGGCAAGATTATGGCTGTTTTTTCGCGCGGTGCAAAAATGTCAACATTTTCCCAAAATTACACAGCACGCACCACCGGCAAAATTGTGACCGTTTTGCTCGTTGAGCAAAACTAACTAAATTCGAAAAATTCCTCAACGCGCACAACGTACAAAATTGTGGCTGTTTTGAACGTTGACCAAAAATGTCTACATTAGCCCAAAATTACTCAACGCTCACAACCAGCAAAATGGTGACATTTTGCGCGCAAAGCAAAAACTGTCAACATTTAACCAAAATTACCTAGCCCACACATCTAGTAAAATTGTGACCGTTTTGAGTGCTGAGCAAAAGTGCCTACATTATCCTAAAATTAGAAAATAGTTTACATTTACCCAAAATTACCCAGCGCGCAAAATCGACAAAATTTTGATCGTTTTGCATAACATTTACCCAAATGTACCAGCGTGCACACCCAGCAAAATTGTGACCGTTTTGCGCGCTGCGCAAAACAGTCTACATTTATCCAAAATTACCAAGGGCGTAAAACCGGCAAAATTGTGACCGTTTTACGCACTACGCAAATCATGTCTACATTTAAAAAAAATTACTCAGCGCGAATAGCCGGTAAAATTGTGACCGTTTTGCGCGCTGGGAAAAACTGTCTACGTTTATCCAAAATTACCAGCCCACACCGGGCAAGATTGTGACCGCTTTTTCGCGCGGTGCAAAAATGTCAACATTTACCCCAAATTACTCAGCCTGCACAACCGGCAAAATTGTGAACGTTTTGCTCCCTGTGGAAAACTATCGAAATTTTCCCAAAATTCCTCATCGCGCACAACCTGCAAAATTGTGACCGTTTTGCACGTTGAACAAAAATGTCTACATTTGCCCAAAATTACTCAACGCTCACAACCGGCAAAGTGGTGAGCATTTTGCGCGCGGAGCAAATATTGTCGACATTTAACCAAAATTACCTAGCACGCACATCTAGTAAAATTGTGACCGTTTTGCGGGATGAGGAAATGTGTCAACATTATCCTAAAATTACAAAACAGTCTACATTTACCCAAAATTACCCCGCTCGCAAAACCGACAAAATTGTGACCGTTTTGCGTACAAGCAAAACTGGCAACATTTGCCCAAAATTACCTAGTGCGCACAGCCGGTAAAATTGTGACGGTTTTGCGCGTTGCACAAAAAATGCCTAAATTTACACAAAATTACCCAGCGTGCACAACCGTTAAACTTGTGACAGTTTGCGCGCTGTGCAAAAATGTCTACATTTACCCAAAGTTGCCATGTGTACACAACAGGCAAAAATTATGACCGTTTTGTGCACTGGGCACAAATGTCGGTTTGTGCCCAAAATTATCCAGGGTGCACAGCAGACCAAATTTGATTGTTTTGCGCCCTACGCAAAACAGTATACATTTGCCCAAAATTACTCCACGCGCAAACCGGCAAAATTGAGACCGTTTTTCGCGTCGAGTTAAGCTGCCTACATATGACCAAAATTACCCAACGCGCACAGTCGGTAAAATTGTGACCGTTTTGCGTTGCTGAGCAAAACTGTCTACATTTTCCAAAAATTGTGCAGCGCGCATAACCGACGAAATTGTGACAGTTTTGCGTGCTGAGCAAAACTGTCTACATTTACCCATAATTACACAGGGCGCACGACCGGCAAAAATGTGACAGTTTTGCGCACCACAAAAATATTGTCTATATTTACCCAAAGTGACCCAGCGTGCACAACCTGCAAAATTGCGACTGTTTTGTGCGCAGACCAAATATGTCTATATTTACCCAAAGTGACTCAGCGTGCACAATCGACAAAATTGTGACAGTTTTGCCCGCAGAGCAAAACTGTCAACATTTACCCAAAAGTACCAGCGCGCACACCCGGCGCGCTGAGCAAAACTGTCTACATTTATCCAAAAGTACCAGCGCGCACACCTGGAAAAATTGTGCCCGTTTTGCGCGCGGAGCAAAAATGTCAACATTTTCCCAAAATTACTCAGCCCGCACCATCGATAAAATTGTGACCGTTTTGATTGCTGGGCAAAACTAACTAAATTTTCGTAAAATTCCTCACTGCGCACAACCTGCAAAATTGTGGCCGTTTTGAACGTTGACAAAAAAATGTCTACATTTACCCAAAATTACTCAACGCTCACAACCGGTAAAATGGTGACCATTTTACGCGTGGAGCAAAAAATGTCAACATTTAACCAAAATTACCCAGCGCGCAAAAATTGTGACCGTTTTGCGTGCTAAGCAAAAGTTTCTACATTTACCCAAAGCAAAAGTTTCTACATTTACCATTATTTTCTGTAGAAAATAATTGTGACCGTTTTTCATTTTCTGGCCGCCCAAGCTCATTCTAATGGATGAAGTAGGGCATTTTGGGCCTCAAATGATCGAAATATTCATTCAAGAGCCTCTGATAGTGCATCACCATTATTTTCTACAGAAAAACTACAAGAATTTTACACTTGCACTCAAAACACCAACAATTGCAACCGTCTTTGATTTCTGCGAATCACACTGATTTTGTGATAGTTTTGTTGGAATCTAAGGACAAATAGAGAGTAAACATTGTTTCTATGCGGAGAGGAGGTTGTTTCCTCTATTCCCATGAAAATTCATATGGAATTACCCAACGGTTGCCAAAATAGCCGGTTTGAAGTATTTTTCGAATTCTGGCAGCCATCACTCACTCTTCACTCACTCTAGGCCTCAAATGATCAAAGTTTTCATTCCTGAGCTTCTGATAGTGCGTAAACATCGTTTGATACAAAAAATACAGGAATTTACTCTTGCATTCAAAACACAAGCAAGTTTAATCGACTCTGATTTTTGGGTCTCACATGGATTTTGTGAGAGTTTTGGAGCAATATAAGGACAAATTTAGTGTAAACGTCGTTTCTATGAGGCGAGAAGGTTGTTTCCTTTATTCCCCCGAAACATCAATTGGAATAACCCAACTGTTGCCCAAAATAGGATGTTTGGAGCATTTTTCGGTTTCTGGGTGCCCTAACTCACTCTAATGGATGAAGGAGGTTGTCTAGGCCTCAAACAATTGAAATCTTCGTTCATGTGCTTCGGATAGTGTGTCACCATCGTTTTCTATAGAAATACTACAAGAATTTACTTTAGCATTCAAAACACAAGAAATTGCACTCGTCTCTGATTTTTGGGACTCGCTCGGATTTCGTGGGAGTTTTGAAGGATTATAAGGACAAATGGAGAGGAGGTTGTTTCCCATATTCCCTTCAAATTTCAATTAGAAATACCAAACGATTGCTCAAAATAGAAAGTTTGAAGCATTTTTTAGTTTATGGCTACCCTAGCTCACTCTATTTGATGATGGATGGCATTTTAGGCCTCAAACTAGCGAAATTTTTTTTTTCATGAGCTTCCGATAGTGCGTCACCATCGATTTCTGTTGAAAAATTATGAGA
>CM061134.1:98910844-98929820 GCA_030789695.1 Scilla litardierei | reverse complement strand
TCTTGCCAGGTGTGTGCGCTGGTAATTTTGGATATACGTAGACATTTTTGCCCAGCGCGCAAAACGGTCACAATTTTGCCGGCTATGTGCGCTGAGTTATTTTGGCTAAATGTAGACATTATTTGTGTAGCGCGTAAAATGGTCACAATTTTGCCGGTTGTGCGCGCTGGGTAATTTTGGGTAGATGTAGACAGTTTTGCCCAGCCCGCAAAACTGTCACAGTTTTCCCGGTTGCGCGCACTAGGTAATTTTGGGTAAATGTAGACTGTTTTGCTCAGCGCGCAAAACTGTCACAATTTTGCTTGGTGTGCGCGCTGGTACTTTTGGGTAAATGTAGATAGTTTTGCTCAGCGCGCAAAACTGTCACAATTTTGCCGGGTTGTGCGCGTTGAGTCACTTTGGGTAAATGTAGACTTATTTAGTCAGGGCACAAAACAGTCACAATTTTGCAGGTTGTGCGTGCTGGGTTACTTTGGGTAAATGTAGACATTATTTGCTCAGTGCGCAAAACAATCACAATGTTGCGGGTTGTATGCGTTGGGCAATTTTGTGTAAATGGAGACACTTTTTTCATAGGGCGCAAAACGGTCACAATTTTTGCCGGTTGTGCACACATGTCAATCTTGCGTAAATGTATAGTTTTTGCACAGTGCGTAAAATGGTCACAATTTTCCCGGATGTGCACACTGGGTAATTTTGGGTAAATGCAGTCATTTTTTTTGCCCAGCACGCAAAACAGTCACAATTTTGCTGGCTGTGCGTGCTGGGTAATTTTGGATAAATGTAGGCAGTTTTGCTAGTACGCAAAACAGTCACAATTTTTGTTAATTTGGGTAATTTTTGGTAAATGTAGACAGTTTTGCCCAGCGCGCAAAACGTTCACAATTTTTCCGGTTGTGCGGGGTGAGTAATTTTGGGTAGATGTAGACAGTTTTGCCCAGCGTGCAAAACGGTCACAATTTGGGCGGCTATGTGCGCTGAGTTATTTTGGCTAAATGTAGACATTATTTGTGTAGCGCGTAAAATGGTCACAATTTTGCCGGTTGTGCGCGCTGGGTAATTTTGGGTAGATGTTGACAATTTTGCCCAGCCCGCAAAACTGTCACAGTTTTCCCGGTTGCGCGCACTAGGTAATTTTGGGTAAATGTAGACTGTTTTGCTCAGCGCGCAAAACTGTCACAATTTTGCTTGGTGTGCGCGCTGGTACTTTTGGGTAAATGTAGATAGTTTTGCTCAGCGCGCAAAACTGTCACAATTTTGCCGGGTTGTGCGCGGTGAGTCACTTTGGGTAAATGTAGACTTATTTGGTCAGGGCACAAAACAGTCACATTTTTGCAGGTTGTGCGTGCTGGGTTACTTTGGGTAAATGTAGACATTATTTGCTCAGTGCGCAAAACAGTCACAATGTTGCGGGTTGTATGCGTTGGGTAATTTTGTGTAAATGTAGACACTTTTTTCACAGGGCGCAAAACGGTCACAATTTTTGCCGGTTGTGCACACATGTCAATCTTGCGTAAATGTAGAGTTTTTGCACAGTGCGTAAAACAGTCACAATTTTGCCGGATGTGCACACTGGGTAATTTTGGGTAAATGCAGTCATTTTTTTGCGCAGCACGCAAAACAGTCACAATTTTGCTGGCTGTGCGTGCTGGGTAATTTTGGATAAATGTAGGCAGTTTTGCTAGTACGCAAAACGGTCACAATTTTTGTTAATTTGGGTAATTTTTGGTAAATGTAGACAGTTTTGCCCAGCGCGCAAAACGGTCACAATTTTTCCGGTTGTGCGGGGTGAGTAATTTTGGGTAGATGTAGACAGTTTTGCACAGCGTGCAAAACGGTCACAATTTGGGCGGCTATGCACGCTGAGTAAGTTTGGTTAAATGTAGCCATTTTTGCTCTGGGCGTAAATGTTCACAGTTTTGCCCAGCTCGTAAAACGGTTACAATTTTGCCGGCTCTGCACGCTGAGTAGTTTTGGTTAAATGTAGACATTTTTGCTTAGCGCGTAAAATGGTCTTAATTTCTGATCACTTTGGGTAAATGTAGACATATTTGGTCAGCGCGCAAAACAGTCTAAATTTTACAGGTTATGCACGTTGGGTCACTTTGGGTAAATGTAGACATTATTCGCGTAGCGTGTAAAACAGTCACAATTTTTTCGGTTGTGCGCACTGGGTAATTTTGGGTAAATGTAGACAGTTTTACCCAGCGCGCAAATCAGTCATATTTTTTCCGTTTGTGTGCTCTGAGAATGTTTGGATAAATGTAGACATTTTTGTTCAGCGCGCAAAACTGTCACAATTTTGCCTGTTGTGCGCAATGGGTAATTTTTGGAAAATGTAGACAGTTTTCGTCAGCGCGCAAAAAGGTCACAATTTTCCCGGTTGTGCGGGCTACGTAATCTTGGGTAAATGTTGACATTTTTTCTCAGAGCGCAAAACGGTCAAAATTTTGCCGGGTGTGTGCACTGGTCATTTTGGATAAATCTAGACATTTTTGCCCAGCGCGCAAAACGGTCACAATGTTACCAGGTGTGCGCGCTGGTAATTTTCGGTAAATGTAGACACTTTTGCCCAGTGCACAAAACGGTTACAATTTTGCCGGGTGTGCGCGGGGGGTAGCTTTGGGTAAATGTAGAAACTTTTGCTTAGCACGCAAAACGGTCACAATTTTTGCGCGCTGGGTAATTTTGGTTAAATGTTGACATTTTTTGCTCCACGCGTAAAATGGTCACCATTTTATCGGTTGTGGGCGTTGAGTAATTTTGGGTAAATGTAGACATTTTTTTGTCAACGTTCAAAACGGCCACAATTTTGCAGGTTGTGCGCAGTGAGGAATTTTACGAAAATTTAGTTAGTTTTTCCCAGCAAGCAAAACGGTCACAATTTTGTCGATGGTGCGGGCTGAGTAATTTTGGGAAAATGTTGACATTTTTGCTCCGCGCGCAAAACGGGCACAATTTTGCCAGGTGTGCGTGCAGGTAATTTTGGATAAATGTAGACAGTTTTGCTCAGCGCGCCGGGTGTGCGCGCTGGTACTTTTGGATAAATGTAGACAGTTTTGCTCAGCGCGCCGGGTGTGCGCGCTGGTACTTTTGGGTAAATGTTGACAGTTTTGCTCTGCGGGCAAAACTGTCACAATTTTGTCGATTGTGCACGCTGAGTCACTTTGGGTAAATATAGACATATTTGGTCAGCGCACAAAACAGTCGCAATTTTGCAGGTTGTGCACGCTGGGTCACTTTGGGTAAATATAGACAATATTTTTGTGGTGCGCAAAACTGTCACATTTTCGCCGGTCGTGCGCCCTGTGTAATTATGGGTAAATGTAGACAGTTTTGCTCAGCACGCAAAACTGTCACAATTTCGTCGGTTGTACGCGCTGCACAATTTTTGGAAAATGTAGACAGTTTTGCTCAGCGCGCAAAACGGTCACAATTTTACCGACTGTGCGCGTTGGGTAATTTTGGTCATATGTAGGCAGCTTAACTCGACGCGAAAAACGGTCTCAATTTTGCCGGTTTGTGGGTGGAGTAATTTTGGGCAAATGTATACTGTTTTGCGTAGGGCGCAAAACAATCAAATTTGGCCGGCTGTGCGCCCTGGATAAATTTGGGCACATACCGACATTTGTGCCCAGTGCACAAAACGGTCATAATTTTGCCTGTTGTGTACACATGGCAACTTTGGGTAAATGTAGACATTTTTGCACAGCGCGCAAACTGTCACAATTTTGCCGGTTGTGCACGCTGGGTAATTTTGTGTAAATTTAGGCATTTTTTGTGCAACGCGCAAAACCGTCACAATTTTACCGGCTGTGCGCACTAGGTAATTTTGGGCAAATGTTGCCAGTTTTGCTTCTACGCAAAACGGTCACAATTTTGTCGGTTTGGCGAGCAGGGTAATTTTGGGTAAATGTAGACTATTTTGTAATTTTAGGATAATGTTGACACATTTGCTCATCCCGCAAAACGGTCACAATTTTACTAGATGTGCGTGCTAGGTAATTTTGGTTAAATGTCGACAATATTTTGCTCCGCGTTCAAAATGCTCACCATTTTGCCGGTTGTGAGCGTTGAGTAATTTTGGGCAAATGTAGACATTTTTGTACAACGTGCAAAACGGTCACAATTTTGCAGGTTGTGCGCGATGAGGAATTTTTGGAAAATTTCGAAAGTTTTGCTCAGGGAGCAAAACGTTCACAATTTTGCCGGTTGTGCAGGCTGAGTAATTTGGGATAAATGTTGACATTTTTGCACCGCGCGAAAAAGCGGTCACAATCTTGCCAGGTGTGGGCTGGTAATTTTGGATAAACGTAGATAGTTTTTCCCAGCGCGCAAAACGGTCACAATTTTAGCGGCTATTCGCGCTGAGTAATTTTTTTAAATGTAGACATGATTTGCGTAGTGCGTAAAACGGTCACAATTTTGCCGGTTTTACGTCCTTGGTAATTTTGGATAAATGTAGACTGTTTTGCTCAGCGCGCAAAACGGTCACAATTTTGCTGGGTGTGCACGCTGGTACATTTGGGTAAATGTTATGCAAAACGATCACAATTTTGTCGGTTTTGCGCGCTGGGTAATTTTGGGTAAATGTAAACTATTTTATAATTTTAGGATAATGTAGGCACTTTTGCTCAGCACTCAAAACGGTCACAATTTTACTAGATGTGCGGGCTAGGTAATTTTGGTTAAATGTTGACAGTTTTTGCTTTGCGCGCAAAATGTCACCATTTTGCTGGTTGTGAGCGTTGAGTAATTTTGGGAAAATGTAGACATTTTTGGTCAACGTTCAAAACAGCCACAATTTTGTACGTTGTGCGCGTTAAGGAATTTTTCGAATTTAGTTAGTTTTGCTCAACGAGCAAAACGGTCACAATTTTGTCGGTGGTGCGTGCTGTGTAATTTTGGGAAAATGTTGACATTTTTTGCACCGCGCGAAAAAACAGTCATAATCTTGCCAGGTGTGTGCGCTGGTAATTTTGGATAAACGAAGACATTTTTGTCCAGCGCGCAAAACGTTCACAATTTTGCCGGTTGTGCGCGCTGGGTAATTTTGGGTAAATGTAGACAGTTTTGCCCATCGCGCAAAACTGTCACATTTTTGCCGGTTGTACGCACTGGGTACTTTTGGGTAAATGTAGACTGTTTTGCTCAGAGCGCAAAACAGTCACAATTTTTTCGGCTGTGCGCGTTGGGTAATTTTGGGTAAATGTAGACAATTTTGCTAGTACCCAAAACGGTCACAATTTTGTCGGTTTTGCACGCTGGGTAATTTTGAGTAAATGTAGACAATTTTGTAATTTTAGGATATTTTATACACTTTTGCTCAGCACGCAAAACGGTCACAATTTTACTAGATGTGCGCGCAAGGTAATTTTGGTTAAATGTGGACATTTTTTGCTCCGTGCACAAAACGGTCACCATTTTGCCGGTTGTGAGCGTTGAGTAATTTTGGGTAAATGTAGACATATTTGGTCAACGTGCAAAACGGTCACAATTTTGCAGGTTGTGCGTGATGAGGAATTTTGGGAAAATTTAGAACGTTATGCTCAGCGAGCAAAACGGTCACAATTTTGCCAGTTGTGCGGGCTGAGTAATTTTGGGTAAATGTTGAAATTTTTGCACCGCGCGAAAAAACGGTCACAATCTCGCTAGGTGTGTGCGCTGGTAATTTTGGATAAACGTAGATAGTTTTGACCAGCGCGCAAAACGGTCACAATTTTTCCGGCTATGCGCGATGAGTAATTTTGGTTAAATGTAGACATTATTTGTGTAGCGCGTAAAACGGTCACAATTTCGCCGGTTGTGATCGCTGGGTAATTTTGGGTAATTGTAGACAGTTTTTGCTCCGCGCGCAAAATGGTCACCATTTTGCCAGTTGTGAGCGTTGAGTAGTTTTGAGTAAATGTAGACATATTTGGTCAACGTGCAAAACGGTCACAATTTTGCAGGTTGTGCGCGATGAGGAATTTTGGGAAAATTTAGACAGTTTTGCTTAGCGAGCTAAACTGTCACAATTTTGCCAGTTGTGCAGGCTGAGTAATTTTGGGTAGATGTTGACATTTTTTCCCCGCGTGAAGAAACAGTCACAATCTTGCCAGGTGTGTGCGCTGGTAATTTTGGATATACGTAGACATTTTTGCCCAGCGCGCAAAACGGTCACAATTTTGCCGGCTATGTGCGCTGAGTTATTTTGGCTAAATGTAGACATTATTTGTGTAGCGCGTAAAATGGTCACAATTTTGCCGGTTGTGCGCGCTGGGTAATTTTGGGTAGATGTAGACAATTTTGCCCAGCCCGCAAAACTGTCACAGTTTTCCCGGTTGCGCGCACTAGGTAATTTTGGGTAAATGTAGACTGTTTTGCTCAGCGCGCAAAACTGTCACAATTTTGCTTGGTGTGCGCGCTGGTAATTTTGGGTAAATGTAGATAGTTTTGCTCAGCGTGCAAAACTGTCACAATTTTGCCGGGTTGTGCGCGTTGAGTCACTTTGGGTAAATGTAGACTTATTTGGTCAGGGCACAAAACTGTCACAATTTTGCAGGTTGTGCGTGCTGGGTTACTTTGGGTAAATGTAGACATTATTTGCTCAGTGCGCAAAACAATCACAATGTTGCGGGTTGTATGCGTTGGGTAATTTTGTGTAAATGTAGACACTTTTTTCACAGGGCTCAAAACGGTCACAATTTTTGCCGGTTGTGCACACATGTCAATCTTGCGTAAATGTATAGTTTTTGCACAGTGCGTAAAACAGTCACAATTTTGCTGGATGTGCACACTGGGTAATTTTGGGTAAATGCAGTCATTTTTTGCACAGCACGCAAAACAGTCACAATTTTGCTGGCTGTGCGTGCTGGGTAATTTTGGATAAACGTAGGCAGTTTTGCTAGTACGCAAAACGGTCACAATTTTTGTTAATTTGGGTAATTTTTGGTAAATGTAGACAGTTTTGCCCAGCGCGCAAAATGGTCACAATTTTTCCGGTTGTGCGGGGTGAGTAATTTTGGGTAGATGTAGACAGTTTTGCCCAGCGTGCAAAACGGTCACAATTTGGGCGGCTATGCACGCTGAGTAAGTTTGGTTAAATGTAGACATTTTTGCTCTGGGCGTAAATGTTCACAGTTTTGCCCAGCTCGTAAAACGGTTACAATTTTGCCGGCTTTGCACGCTGATTAGTTTTGGTTAAATGTAGACATTTTTGCTTAGCGCGTAAAATGGTCTTAATTTTGGTCACTTTGGGTAAATGTAGACATATTTGGTCGGCGCGCAAAACAGTCTCAATTTTACAGGTTGTGCACGTTGGGTCACTTTGGGTAAATGTAGACATTATTCGCGTAGCGTGTAAAACGGTCACCATTTTGCCGGTTGTGCGCACTGGGTAATTTTGGGTAAATGTAGACAGTTTTACCCAGCGCGCAAATCAGTCATATTTTTTCCGTTTGTGCGCCCTGAGAAATTTTGGATAAATGTAGACATTTTTGTTCAGCGCGCAAAACTGTCACAATTTTGCCTGTTGTACGCAATGGGTAATTTTTGGAAAATGTAGACAGTTTTCGTCAGCGCGCAAAAAGGTCACAATTTTCCCGGTTGTGCGGGCTACGTAATCTTGGGTAAATGTTGACATTTTTTCTCAGAGCACAAAACGGTCAAAATTTTGCCGGGTTTGTGCACTGGTCATTTTGGATAAATGTAGACATTTTTGCCCAGCGCGCAAAACGGTCACAATGTTACCAGGTGTGCGCGCTGGTAATTTTCGGTAAATGTAGACACTTTTTCCCAGTGCACAAAACGGTTACAATTTTGCCGGGTGTGCGCGGGGGTAGCTTTGGGTAAATGTAGAAACTTTTGCTTAGCACGCAAAACGGTCACAATTTTTGCGCGCTGGGTAATTTTGGTTAAATGTTGACATTTTTTGCTCCACGCGTAAAATGGTCACCATTTTACCGGTTGTGAGCGTTGAGTAATTTTGGGTAAATGTAGACATTTTTTTCTCAACGTTCAAAACGGCCACAATTTTGCAGGTTGTGCGCAGTGAGGAATTTTACGAAAATTTAGTTAGTTTTGCCCATCAAGCAAAACGGTCACAATTTTGTCGATGGTGCGGGCTGAGTAATTTTGGGAAAATGTTGACATTTTTGCTCCGCGCGCAAAACGGGCACAATTTTGCCAGGTGTGAGCGCTGGTACTTTTGGATAAATGTAGACAGTTTTGCTCAGCGCGCCGGGTGTGCGCGCTGGTACTTTTGGGTAAAAGTTGACAGTTTTGCTCTGCGAGCAAAACTGTCACAATTTTGGCGATTGTGCACGCTGAGTCACTTTGGGTAAATATAGACATATTTGGTCAGCGCACAAAACAGTCGCAATTTTGCAGGTTGTGCACGCTGGGTCACTTTGGGTAAATATAGAAAATATTTTTGTCGTGCGCAAAACTGTCACATTTTCGCCGGTCGTGCGCCCTGTGTAATTTTGGGTAAATGTAGACAGTTTTGCTCAGCACGCAAAACTGTCACAATTTCGTCGGTTGTGCGCACTGCACAATTTTTGGAAAATGTAGACAGTTTTGCTCAGCGCGCAAAACGGTCACAATTTTACCGACTGTGCGCGTTGGGTAATTTTGGTCATATGTAGGCAGCTTAACTCGACGCGAAAAACGGTCTCAATTTTGCCGGTTTGCGCGTGGAGTAATTTTGGGCAAATGTATACTGTTTTGCGTCGGGCACAAAACAATCAAATTTGGCCGGCTGTGCGCCCTGGATAATTTTGGGCAAATACCGACATTTGTGCTCAGTGCACAAAACGGTCATAATTTTTGCCTGTTGTGTACACATGGCAACTTTGGGTAAATGTAGACATTTTTGCACAGCGCGCAAACTGTCACAATTTTGCCGGCTGTGCACGCTGGGTAATTTTGTGTAAATTTAGGCATTTTTTGTGCAACGCGCAAAACCGTCACAATTTTACCGGCTGTGCGCACTAGGTAATTTTGGGAAAATGTTGCCAGTTTTGCTTGTACGCAAAACGGTCACAATTTTGTCGGTTTGGCGAGCAGGGTAATTTTGGGTAAATGTAGACTATTTTGTAATTTTAGGATAATGTTGACACATTTGCTCATCCCGCAAAACGGTCACAATTTTACTAGATGTGCGTGCTAGGTAATTTTGGTTAAATGTGGACAATATTTGCTCCGCGCGCAAAATGCTCACCATTTTGCCGGTTGTGAGCGTTGAGTAATTTTGGGCAAATGTAGACATTTTTGTTCAACGTGCAAAACGGTCACAATTTTGCAGGTTGTGCGCGACGAGGAATTTTGGGAAAATTTCGATTGTTTTGCTCAGGGAGCAAAACGTTCACAATTTTGCCGGTTGTGCAGGCTGAGTAATTTGGGGTAAATGTTGACATTTTTGCACCGCGCGAAAAAGCGGTCACAATCTTGCCAGGTGTGGGCTGGTAATTTTGGATAAACGTCGACTGTTTTTCCCAGCGCGCAAAACGGTCACAATTTTACCGGCTATTCGCGCTGAGTAATTTTTTTTAAATGTAGACATGATTTGCGTAGTGCGTAAAACGGTCACAATTTTGCCAGTTTTACGCCCTTGTAATTTTGGATAAATGTAGACTGTTTTGCTCAGCGCGCAAAACGGTCACAATTTTGCTGGGTGTGCACGCTGGTACATTTGGGTAAATGTTATGCAAAACGACCACAATTTCGTCGGTTTTGCGCGCTGGGAAATTTTGGGTAAATGAAAACTATTTTATAATTTTAGGATAATGTAGGCACTTTTGCTCAGCACTCAAAACGGTCACAATTTTACTAGATGTGCGGGCTAGGTAATTTTGGTTAAATGTTGACAGTTTTTGTTTTGCGCGCAAAATGTCACCATTTTGCTGGTTGTGAGCGTTGAATAATTTTGGGCCGAATTTTTCGAATTTAAGCAAAACGGGCGCTGGTACTTTTGGATCTTTTGGGTAAAAGTTGACAGTTTTGCTCTGCGGGCAAAACTGTCACACGCTGAGTAGAAAATATTTTTGTCGTGCGCAAAACTGTCACGTCGGTTGTGCGCACTGCATGTGCGCGTTGGGTAATTTTGGTCATATGTAGGCAGCTTAACTCGACGCGAAAAACGGTCTCAATTTTGCCGGTTTGCGCGTGGAGTAATTTTGGGCAAATGTATACTGTTTTGCGTCGGGCACAAAACAATCAAATTTGGCCGGCTGTGCGCCCTGGATAATTTTGGGCAAATACCGACATTTGTGCTCAGTGCACAAAACTGTCATAGCGCGCAAACTATCACTGGGTAATTTGTACGCAAACCGGTCACGTAGACTATTAATATTTGCTGCAGGTTGTGCGCGACGATGCCGGTTGTCGACTGTTTTTCCCAGCACCGGCTATTCGCGTTGGCCCTTGTAATTTTGGATCTGTTTTGCTCAGCGCGTTATGCAAAACGACCATCAAAACGGTCACAATTTTACTAGATATGCGGGCTAGGTAATTTTGGTTAAATGTTGACAGTTTTTGCTTTGCGCGCAAAATGTCACCATTTTGCTGGTTGTGAGCGTTGAATAATTTTGGGCTAATGTAGACATTTTTGGTCAACGTTCAAAACAGCCACAATTTTGTACGTTGTGCGCGTTGACGAATTTTTCGAATTTAGTTAGTTTTGCTCAACGAGCAAAACGGTCACAATTTTGCCGGTGGTGCGTGATGTGTAATTTTGGGAAAATGTTGACATTTTTGCACCGCGCGAAAAAACAGTCATAATCTTGCCAGGTGTGTGCGCTGGTAATTTTGTATAAACGAAGACATTTTTGTCCAGCGCGCAAAACGATCACAGTTTTGCTGGTTGTGCGCGCTGGGTAATTTTGGGTAAATGTAGACAGTTTTGCCCATCGCGCAAAACTGTCACATTTTTGCCGGTTGTATGCACTGGGTACTTTTGTGTAAATGTAGACTGTTTTGCTCAGAGCGCAAAACAGTCACAATTTTGTCGGCTGTGCGCGTTGGTTAATTTTGGGTAAATGTAGACAGTTTTGCTAGTACCCAAAACGGTCACAGTTTTGTCGGTTTTGCACGTTGGGTAATTTTGAGTAAATGTTGACAATTTTGTAATTTTAGGATATTGTAGGCACTTTTGCTCAGCACGCAAAACGGTCACAATTTTACTAGATGTGCGCGCAAGGTAATTTTTGTTAAATGTGGACATTTTTTGCTCAGTGCACAAAATGGTCACCATTTTGCCGGGTTGTGAGCGTTGAGTAATTTTGGGTAAATGTAGACATATTTGGTCAACGTGCAAAACGGTCACAATTTTGCAGGTTGTGCGCGATGATGAATTTTGGGAAAATTTAGAACGTTATGCTCAGCGAGCAAAACGGTCACAATTTTGCCAGTTGTGCGGGCTGAGTAATTTTGGGTAAATGTTGAAATTTTAGCACCGCTCGAAAAAAACGGTCACAATCTCGTTAGGTGTGTGTGCTGGTAATTTTGGATAAACGTAGATAGTTTTGACCAGCGCGCAAAACGGTCACAATTTTTCCGGCTATGCGCACTGAGTAATTTTGGTTAAATGTAGACATTATTTGTGTAGCGCGTAAAACGGTCATAATTTTGCCGGTTGTGATCGCTCGGTAATTTTGGGTAATTGTAGACAGTTTTTGCTCCGCGCGCAAAATGGTCACCATTTTGCCGGTTGTGAGCGTTGAGTAGTTTTGAGTAAATGTAGACATATTTGGTCAACGTGCAAAACGGTCACAATTTTGCAGGTTGTGCGCGATGAGGAATTTTGGGAAAATTTAGACAGTTTTGCTTAGCGAGCAAAACTGTCACAATTTTGCCAGTTGTGCAGGCTGAGTAATTTTGGGTAGATGTTGACATTTTTTGCCCCGCGCGAAGAAACAGTCACAATCTTGCCAGGTGTGTGCGCTGGTAATTTTGGATATACGTAGACATTTTTGCCCAGCGCGCAAAACGGTCACAATTTTGCCGGCTATGTGCGCTGAGTTATTTTGGCTAAATGTAGACATTATTTGTGTAGCGCGTAAAATGGTCACAATTTTGCCGGTTGTGTGCGCTGGGTAATTTTGGATAGATGTAGACAGTTTTGCCCAGCCCGCAAAACTGTCACAGTTTTCCCGGTTGCGCGCACTAGGTAATTTTGGGTAAATGTAGACTGTTTTGCTCAGCGCGCAAAACTGTCACAATTTTGCTTGGTGTGCGCGCTGGTACTTTTGGGTAAATGTAGAGAGTTTTGCTAAGCGCGCAAAACTGTCACAATTTTGCCGGGTTGGGCGCGTTGAGTCACTTTGGGTAATTGTAGACTTATTTGGTCAGGGCACAAAACAGTCACAATTTTGCAGGTTGTGCGTGCTGGGTTACTTTGGGTAAATGTAGACATTATTTGCTCAGTGCGCAAAACAGTCACAATGTTGCGGGTTGTATGCGTTGGGCAATTTTGTGTAAATGTAGACACTTTTTTCATAGGGCGCAAAACGGTCACAATTTTTGCCGGTTGTGCACACATGTCAATCTTGCGTAAATGTATAGTTTTTGCACAGTGCGTAAAACGGTCACAATTTTGCCGGATGTGCACACTGGGTAATTTTGGGTAAATGCAGTCATTTTTTGCGCAGCACGCAAAACAGTCACGATTTTGCTAGCTGTGCGTGCGGGGGTAATTTTGGATAAACGTAGGCAGTTTTGCTGGTACGCAAAACGGTCACAATTTTTGTTAATTTGGGTAATTTTTGGTAAAAGTAAACAGTTTTGCCCAGCGCGCAAAATGGTCACAATTTTTCCGGTTGTGCGGGGTGAGTAATTTTGGGTAGATGTAGACAGTATTGCCCAGCGTGCAAAACGGTCACAATTTGGGCGGCTTTGCACGCTGAGTAAGTTTGGTTAAATGTAGACATTTTTGCTCTGGGCGTAAATGTTCACAGTTTTGCCCAGCTCGTAAAACGGTTACAATTTTGCCGGCTCTGCACGCTGATTAGTTTTGGTTAAATGTAGACATTTTTGCTTAGCGCGTAAAATGGTCTTAATTTTGGTCACTTTGGGTAAATGTAGACATATTTGGTCAGCGCGCAAAACAGTCTCAATTTTACAGGTTGTGCACGTTGGGTCACTTTGGGTAAATGTAGACATTATTCGCGTAGCGTGTAAAACGGTCACAATTTTGCCGGTTGTGCGCACTGGGTAATTTTGGGTAAATGTAGACAGTTTTACCCAGCGCGCAAATCAGTCATATTTTTTCCGCTTGTGCGCCCTGAGAAATTTTGGATAAATGTAGACATTTTTATTCAGCGCGCAAAACTTTCACAATTTTGCCTGTTGTGCGCAATGGGTAATTTTTGGAAAATGTAGACAGTTTTCGTCAGCGCGCAAAAAGGTCACAATTTTCCCGGTTGTGCGGGCTACGTAATCTTGGGTAAATGTTGACATTTTTTCTCAGAGCGCAAAACGGTCAAAATTTTGCCGGGTGTGTGCACTGGTCATTTTGGATAAATGTAGACATTTTTGCCCAGCGCGCAAAACGGTCACAATGTTACCAGGTGTGCGCGCTGGTAATTTTCGGTAAATGTAGACACTTTTGCCCAGTGCACAAAACGGTTACAATTTTGCCGGGTGTGCGCGGGGGTAGCTTTGGGTAAATGTAGAAACTTTTGCTTAGCACGCAAAACCGTCACAAGGATGTGCGCGCTGGGTAATTTTGGTTAAATGTTGACATTTTTTGCTCCACGCGTAAAATGGTCACCATTTTACCGGTTGTGAGCGTTGAGTAATTTTGGGTAAATGTAGACATTTTTTTGTCAACGTTCAAAACGGCCACAATTTTGCAGGTTGTGCGCAGTGAGGAATTTTACGAAAATTTAGTTAGTTTTCCCCAGCAAGCAAAACGGTCACAATTTTGTTGATGGTGCGGGCTGAGTAATTTTGGGAAAATGGTGATATGTTTGCATCACGCACAAAACGGGCACAATTTTGCCAGGTGTGCGCGCTGGTACTTTTGGATAAATGTAGACAGTTTTGCTCAGCGCGCCGGGTGTGCGCGCTGGTACTTTTGGGTAAATGTTGACAGTTTTGCTCTGCGGGCAAAACTGTCACAATTTTGTCGATTGTGCACGCTGAGTCACTTTGGGTAAATATAGACATATTTGGTCAGCGCACAAAACAGTCGCAATTTTGCAGGTTGTGCACGCTGGGTCACTTTGGGTAAATATAGACAATATTTTTGTGGTGCGCAAAACTGTCACATTTTCGCCGGTCGTGCGCCCTGTGTAATTATGGGTAAATGTAGACAGTTTTGCTCAGCACGCAAAACTGTCACAATTTCGTCGGTTGTGCGCGCTGCACAATTTTTGGAAAATGTAGACAGTTTTGCTCAGCGCGCAAAACGGTCACAATTTTACCGACTGTGCACGTTGGGTAATTTTGGTCATATGTAGGCAGCTTAACTCGACGCGAAAAACGGTCTCAATTTTGCCAGTTTGCGCGTGGAGTAATTTTGGGCAAATGTATACTGTTTTGCGTAGGGCGCAAAACAATCAAATTTGGCCGGCTGTGCGCCCTGGATAAATTTGGGCACATACCGACATTTGTGCCCAGTGCACAAAACGGTCATAATTTTGCCTGTTGTGTACACATGGCAACTTTGGGTAAATGTAGACATTTTTGCACAGCGCGCAAATTGTCACAATTTTGCCGGTTGTGCACGCTGGGTAAATTTGTGTAAATTTAGGTATTTTTTGTGCAACGCGCAAAACCGTCACAATTTTACCGGTTGTGCGCACTAGGTAATTTTCGGCAAATGTTGCCAGTTTTGCTTGTACGCAAAACGGTCACAATTTTGTCGGTTTTGCGAGCAGGGTAATTTTGGGTAAATATAGACTATTTTGTAATTTTAGGATAATGTTGACACATTTGCTCATCCCGCAAAACGGTCACAATTTTACTAGATGTGCGTGCTAGGTAATTTTGGTTAAATGTCGACAATATTTGCTCCGCGCGCAAAATGCTCACCATTTTGCCGGTTGTGAGCGTTGAGTAATTTTGGGCAAATGTAGACATTTTTGTACAACGTGCAAAACGGTCACAATTTTGCAGGTTGTGCGCGATGATGAATTTTGGGAAAATTTTGATTGTTTTGCTCAGGGAGCAAAACGTTCACAATTTTGCCGGTTGTGCAGGCTGAGTAATTTGGGGTAAATGTTGACATTTTTGCACCGCGCGAAAAAGCGGTCACAATCTTGCCAGGTGTGGGCTGGTAATTTTGGATAAACGTAGACAGTTTTTCCCAGCGCGCAAAACGGTCACAATTTTACCGGCTATTCGCGCTGAGTAATTTTTTTAAATGTAGACATGATTTGCGTAGTGCGTAAAACGGTCACAATTTTGCCGGTTTTACGTCCTTGGTAATTTTGGATAAATGTAGACTGTTTTACTCAGCGCGCAAAACGGTCACAATTTTGATGGGTGTGCACGCTGGTACATTTGGGTAAATGTTATGCAAAACGATCACAATTTTGTCGGTTTTGCGCGCTGGGTAATTTTGTGTAAATGTAAACTATTTTATAATTTTAGGATAATGTAGGCACTTTTGCTCAGCACTCAAAACGGTCACAATTTTACTAGATGTGCGGGCTAGGTAATTTTGGTTAAATGTTGACAGTTTTTGCTTTGCGCGCAAAATGTCACCATTTTGCTGGTTGTGAGTGTTGAGTAATTTTGGGCAAATGTAGACATTTTTGGTCAACGTTCAAAACAGCCACAATTTTGTACGTTGTGCGCGTTAAGGAATTTTTCGAATTTAGTTAGTTTTGCTCAACGAGCAAAACGGTCACAATTTTGTCGGTGGTGCGTGCTGTGTAATTTTGGGAAAATGTTGACATTTTTTGCACCGCGCGAAAAAACAGTCATAATCTTGCCAGGTGTGTGCGCTGGTAATTTTGGATAAACGAAGACATTTTTGTCCAGCGCGCAAAACGATCACAATTTTGCCGGTTGTGCGCGCTGGGTAATTTTGGGTAAATGTAGACAGTTTTGCCCATCGCGCAAAACTGTCACATTTTTGCCGGTTGTACGCACTGGGTACTTTTGGGTAAATGTAGATTGTTTTGCTCAGAGCGCAAAACAGTCACAATTTTTTCGGCTGTGCGCGTTGGGTAATTTTGGGTAAATGTAGACAGTTTTGCTAGTACCCAAAACGGTCACAATTTTGTCGGTTTTGCACGCTGGGTAATTTTGAGTTAATGTAGACAATTTTGTAATTTTAGGATATTGTAGGCACTTTTGCTCAGCACGCAAAACGGTCATAATTTTACTAGATGTGCGCACAAGGTAATTTTGGTTAAATGTGGAAATTTTTTACTCCGTGCACAAAACGGTCACCATTTTGCCGGTTGTGAGCGTTGAGTAATTTTGGGTAAATGTAGACATATTTGGTCAACGTGCAAAACGGTCACAATTTTGCAGGTTGTGCGCGATGAGGAATTTTGGGAAAATTTAGAACGTTATGCTCAGCGAGCAAAACGGTCACAATTTTGCCAGTTGTGCGGGCTGAGAAATTTTGGGTAAATGTTGAAATTTTTGCACCGCGCGAAAAAACGGTCACAATCTCGCTAGGTGTGTGCGCTGGTAATTTTGGATAAACGTAGATAGTTTTCACCAGCGCGCAAAACGGTCACAATTTTTCCGGCTATGCGCGCTGAGTAATTTTGGTTAAATGTAGACATTATTTGTGTAGCGCGTAAAACGGTCACAATTTCGCCGGTTGTGTTCGCTCGGTAATTTTGGGTAATTGTTGACAGTTTTTGCTCCGCGCGCAAAATGGTCACCATTTTGCCGGTTGTGAGCGTTGAGTAGTTTTGAGTAAATGTAGACATATTTGGTCAACGTGCAAAACGGTCACAATTTTGCAGGTTGTGCGCGATGAGGAATTTTGGGAAAATTTAGACAGTTTTGCTTAGCGAGCAAAACTGTCACAATTTTGCCAGTTGTGCAGGCTGAGTAATTTTGGGTAGATGTTGACATTTTTGCCCCGCGTGAAGAAACAGTCACAATCTTGCCAGGTGTGTGCGCTGGTAATTTTGGATATACGTAGACATTTTTGCCCAGCGCGCAAAACGGTCACAATTTTGCCGGCTATGTGCGCTGAGTTATTTTGGCTAAATGTAGACATTATTTGTGTAGCGCGTAAAATGGTCACAATTTTGCCGGTTGTGCGCGCTGGGTAATTTTGGGTAGATGTAGACCCTTTTGCCCAGCCCGCAAAACTGTCACAGTTTTCCCGGTTGCGCGCACTAGGTAATTTTGGGTAAATGTAGACTGTTTTGCTCAGCGCGCAAAACTGTCACAATTTTGCTTGGTGTGCGCGCTGGTAATTTTGGGTAAATGTAGATAGTTTTGCTCAGCGTGCAAAACTGTCACAATTTTGCCGGGTTGTGCGCGTTGAGTCACTTTGGGTAAATGTAGACTTATTTGGTCAGGGCACAAAACTGTCACAATTTTGCAGGTTGTGCGTGCTGGGTTACTTTGGGTAAATGTAGACATTATTTGCTCAGTGCGCAAAACAATCACAATGTTGCGGGTTGTATGCGTTGGGTAATTTTGTGTAAATGTAGACACTTTTTTCACAGGGCTCAAAACGGTCACAATTTTTGCCGGTTGTGCACACATGTCAATCTTGCGTAAATGTATAGTTTTTGCACAGTGCGTAAAACAGTCACAATTTTGCCGGATGTGCACACTGGGTAATTTTGGGTAAATGCAGTCATTTTTTGCGCAGCACGCAAAACAGTCACAATTTTGCTGGCTGTGCGTGCTGGGTAATTTTGGATAAACGTAGGCAGTTTTGCTAGTACGCAAAACGGTCACAATTTTTGTTAATTTGGGTAATTTTTGGTAAATGTAGACAGTTTTGCCCAGCGCGCAAAATGGTCACAATTTTTCCGGTTGTGCGGGGTGAGTAATTTTGTGTAGATGTAGACAGTTTTGCCCAGCGTGCAAAACGGTCACAATTTGGGCGGCTATGCACGCTGAGTAAGTTTGGTTAAATGTAGACATTTTTGCTCTGGGCGTAAATGTTCACAGTTTTGCCCAACTCGTAAAACGGTTACAATTTTGCCGGCTCTGCACGCTGATTAGTTTTTGTTAAATGTAGACATTTTTGCTTAGCGCGTAAAATGGTCTTAATTTTGGTCACTTTGGGTAAATGTAGACATATTTGGTCGGCGCGCAAAACAGTCTCAATTTTACAGGTTGGTCACGTTGGGTCACTTTGGGTAAATGTAGACATTATTCGCGTAGCGTGTAAAACGGTCACCATTTTGCCGGTTGTGCGCACTGGGTAATTTTGGGTAAATGTAGACAGTTTTACCCAGCGCGCAAATCAGTCATATTTTTTCCGTTTGTGCGCCCTGAGAAATTTTGGATAAATGTAGAAATTTTTGTTCAACGCGCAAAACTGTCACAATTTTGCCTGTTGTACGCAATGGGTAATTTTTGGAAAATGTAGACAGTTTTCGTCAGCGCACAAAAAGGTCACAATTTTCCCGGTTGTGCGGGCTACGTAATCTTGGGTAAATGTTGACATTTTTTCTCAGAGCACAAAACGGTCAAAATTTTGCCGGGTGTGTGCACTGGTCATTTTGGATAAATGTAGACATTTTTGCCCAGCGCGCAAAACGGTCACAATGTTACCAGGTGTGCGCGCTGGTAATTTTCGGTAAATGTAGACACTTTTGCCCAGTGCACAAAACGGTTACAACGCAAGCACAAGAACAAATATTTCGATTGTTTGAGGCGTAGAATGCCCTCCTTCATCCATTAGACTGAGCTACGCAGCCAGAAACCGAAAAATGCTCCAAACCTCCTATTTGGGGCAACCGTTGTATAATTCCAATTGAAATTTCGAGGGGAAAGAGGAAACAACCTCCTTGCCTCAACAACGGTTGCTCTAAATTTTTCCTTATATTCCTCAAAC